>JAWRVZ010000023.1:4355000-4870000 GCA_037043235.1 Rhodeus uyekii | reverse complement strand
ATCTCAAAGCGCTCTGAGTTTGTCATTCAGTGTGTAGCTACAAAGATTTTTTGTTTTATTTGTTCCGCACTAAAAAGGATGCCGGTGAGAAGGAAGTGAGGTCTTTTAATCCTTGCATTGTTTCATGTCAGTATTGTTTGTAACATTTCCACATTCCCTTATAAGGCTCTGTTTCCTTCTTTGCAAAATAGTCCTACATCTTGCAATCAGTTAATCTCATGATTATGTAGGATTTTTTTTAAATCTTTTAGGCCTCTATGAATATCTTTCCTGAGACGTAATGAGTGTGGCAGTGATTGATGTGTCAATACCTCTTGCCCTTTAAGAAGCCCTTTGGCTTTGCTCATGTTAAGGTTCGTGAGGAAGGTCAATCCTTTTTTCAGATGCTGAAAGCAGGGAAGGTGTCAGTTTCCATTCTGGGTTACTTTCAAATCCTACCTCACTCTGTCCATGTTGTCTTTTAATACCTTATCACATCTCACTTCTTTATCTGGAATGCTTGATTTTGATTGGTTAATGGCAGCATTCTGCTGTCATATGTGTTCTGTAATGGCTGTCTGAGTCAGGATTTTGCAGAATTAAAGAATTGGTTCTCTTTCGGTTTCTGGGATTAATTGGCCACGCCCCATAGGAAGCTGGAACTGGAATATGGATTGGAATGACAGAAAGGGGATTTCACAGAATTTATTTATTAATGCAGGTATAACTTTCTGAGAAATGAAATGCTCCTCCAAACTGGTTAAATTATTATCACGGTTCCTTCACAAAAGCTAAAGCAGTAGTGGCCAAAAGTGATGTACAACCGATGAACATCGACATCTTCACCATTAATTTGTGCAGAAATCATTTTTGGCCTGGCATGCAAAAAATAAATAAATAATGAACATGCAAAAGCAAGAGAGAATTGTGTGATTTTTACCTATGAACTTTGCTTTTCTTTACTTTTTTTGTATACTAAAATAAAATCTGTTGCTGTAATTAAACTTATTCTCATTTATTATGAAATATAAACTAAATATACATTTCTGTCTATTACAGTCATAAGAATTTATTTAAATTCGACTTCCTTATTCCTTTTCAAATTGTAATTCTGCCTTCTCTTTTTTTTTTTTTACCTCAATTCAAATTCAAGAAATGAATTGGAATTCAAAAGTCATTGTCAAATCAATTCTGATTGGTGCACATCCTAGAATGAGTTAGTGACCGCAACTAAAGGTGCGGGGCTTAATGAAGGGTCAATTGACTATTATCTCAGGCGAATTAAACAGTTGCTGTGCAAGTTACATCTCTCTTATTACTCCACTTTCATCATTTTGACTCCGTTTATCTTCGGTTGACTGAAATCACTATTTTATTTCCGTTAAAGATGATCAGGACGTAGACACGCAGAACATAAAGTGAAAAATGACAGTGCATTTCAAGATGCCATTAAATCAATCTTCCTTAATTTTCTTTAATCTATCTGTGGTATTTCATGACACATTTGCTCTTAATGGAAAGCCGTCTTAAAGATAAACATGGATTGACGAAGACAAAAAACTACAGGAGGTGCTCTGTAACCTATTGGTTCCACGAACGGCCTCTCTGAACTCTTTCTCTGACCCCAATTTCATCCTATGTTCGTGGTCTCTTTGGATGCCCCAGTCATCTGTAATTGGTTTTGACAGCTCTCTGTTTTGCAGTGTGTGGGAGCACGCTTTCTTTGGTGTACCGTATCCATGAGGTTCATGGGAAGAAGCTAGCAAAGCTCGGCCCAAATCTGAACTCCCCCCCTCCTCTTATCTCCTCTCCAATCTAGAGCCATTGGCTGGAATCTCTGTGGTGGAATGCTGCCGCAACCCTCCCCTTGAGTTCATCCTCCCACCCATTAGGAATTCCTGCAGGGCATTGTGGGTGGGATGAATGGAGGCAGAGCCAAGGAAACAAAAGTAGGAAGTTTTCACAAGAGTTTAGCCTTTGTTTATGACTGCTTGTTTTTTTTCATGCAAGCTTTATCCAAGTGCCCTGACCAGCATGCATACATACATATATATATATATATATATATATATATATATATATATATATATATATATATATATATATATATATATATATATATATATATATATATATATATATATATATATATATATATATATATATATATATATATATATATATATATATATATATATATATATATATATATATATATATATATATATATATATATATATATATATATATATATATATATATATATATATATATATATATATATGTATGTATGTATGTATGTATGCATGCATGCATGCTGGTCAGGGCACTTGGATAAAGCTTGCATGAAAAAAAACAAGCAGTCATAAACAAAAAATACATTATTGGTTTTATATATATATATATATATATATATATATATATATATATATATATATAAAAAAACAGTCATCTGTAATTTAGGATATATATATATATATATATCCTAAATTACAGATGACTGTTTTTATATATATATATATATATATATATATATATATATATAAAACCAATAATGTATTTTTCATCTCTTATCCATTCATGCATAAATCTATATTTCATCCATCTTTATCCATTCATGCATAAATCTATATTTCATCCATCTTTATCCATTCATGCATACGTCTTTATTTCATCCATCCATCCATCTTTATCCATTCATGCATAAATCTATATTTCATCCATCCATCCATCTTTATCCATTCATGCATAAATCTATATTTCATCCATCTTTATCCATTCATGCATAAATCTATATTTCATCCATCTTTATCCATTCATGCATACGTCTTTATTTCATCCATCCATCCATCTTTATCCATTCATGCATAAATCTATATTTCATCCATCCATCCATCTTTATCCATTCATGCATAAATCTATATTTCATCCATCTTTATCCATTCATGCATAAATCTATATTTCATCTATCCATCCATCTTTTATCCATTCATGCATAAATCTATATTTTATCCATCCATCCATCTTTTATCCATTCATGCATAAATCTATATTTCATCCATCCATCCATCTTTTATCCATTCATGCATAAATCTATATTTTATCCATCCATCTTTTATTCATTAATGCATAAATCTATATTTCATCCATATTTTATTCATTCATGCATAAATCTATATTTCATCCATCCATCTTTTAACCATTCATGCATAAATCTATATTTCATCCATCCATCCATCCCAAGTTTTATCTCAGTCTGCTGAACCCAGATAAAGCTGTTTTGCTGCTGTTAGCTGGTTAAAGATGGTCTCCCATCCGCTATGTGCTGAAGTGTGGGGAAAGGACTATGGAGGAAGTTTAGAGGGTTTTTTTTTTTACACTGGAATCTAGTATTATTACTGCATAGTATTTAAAACAAGCATTTAAAATTGCCTAGCTATGCACATAAATACAAAATTAATTTAATTCTGTAAATCATTTTAATCCATTCCTAAATTAGTTTATCTTTAATAAAGCAGTTTAAGGAAGTTGATTGGCGCCACTATCCTACTGGGGGCATCGAGTTCAGCTGACGCGAAGCATCTGTACAATCTAACGAGAGAAAAAAACTGGCATTCATTTATTGTGTGACGTTTTTGTGTCAGTGCATGAGCAGAGACCAGTCGGTGTGTTTTGGTCTCACACTGAGTCGGTGGGTAGCATTCTGTGTGTGGTGCGGGACCCTCGCCCCTGAGGATGCTTTTGTGAGGGCCTCCAAAGAGGCCAAGTTCACAGAGACACAAAAGCGGGTAAGAAAACCGGAGGGAGTGGGGTGACAGGGGGCAGCTATCAAAGGATATCAGCACATTCTTAGAGCCGCTGCTCACTAATGCATTGTGATTTGAATAGCAGAGCGGGTGAATGAAATGAAGTCTTGCAAAGAAGATGAAAAACTGAATTTGATAATGCATGTCAGGCCTTGTGGAATTCCAGATGCTTTTGAAATGACTGAATAGGGAATTGGTTGTGTGAAATCGTAAAAGATCATACGCTTTGTTTGATTCTAAGAAAATAGCGGGAGTTGTTAGAAATATCTACAGCACTTTTATGGTTTTGCGATCGATTTCATCCATATATCACAAGTGCGTTAGCAGATAAAACGCTCTATTTTCATCTGCTTTTCTTCACAGACGGGCGTGTATCTTTCTCTCTCTTTCTGTTTGGGAGTGGGTGAAGAGAGCAAGAGGAGCCCTAAATCAAATAAACATCACAGCCACAATTGCTTCATCTCTGCTTTCCAAGAAAACCAGACATCCAGGCTCAGAATAAACTCTATTTGCATTGTCTCTTCCGGCCTTGGACCTCTAAGTGTCTTTTATTGAATCTGGTCTCATTAGAGAGCTGGACCAGCAGAGATGATGCTGCTATAGACAGCACTCAGCTAAAGCACTTATATTCAGATTTATATATATATATATGAAGACTACACAGTGTTTTAGATGTGTAATGGATTCCCCACCCCTCTTGTTGTTACAAACTCTGCTGTTTATGGCACTGATCTTGCAGGCTCATTAATTACGGATGAGAGGTTGGTGTCGTGCATCCTGATTTAGTCATAATGACTAAGTTATTTTCTTGTGATGGGAGGAGAGATCTGCTTTGCAATATCTCTGCTCAGTTGACGACCCATTTTGCTTTTTTTGCAGTCAACAACTGTACAATAGCAAGATGTATAAATATGTCTCTGATTAGCATATGACAAATGCTTTCCATTAAATTAATGTACCATAGCAACCAGTTTATGGAAAATGCTGTAGTTAATTTACATGAAACAAATATGGTAATGTGGTATAATGGAAATATGACAAAGATTTTGACAGCTTCTTGTTTGTCGGAGATCACGTATTAAATGGTGCTTGATGCCACTTTCCTATTCCTCTTTCCCATTCCTTGAAAATGATGGTTTGTTTTAAACCTCAAACTTTGAATGTTACATCTCAGCAAGGAATTAAACATGAATCACTTCATGCACACATTAATTTTCATTGATAAGAATGTTATATTGTTCTACATGGATACTGAATTTGAACTGCATATTGAATTGAGATTGTTCTTGTATTTTTTGCATATTTTAAATCATTAATTGCCACTTTTGCACTTCACAGTGACTGTGTTGATTCCCATGTGCAGCCGAAGTTGGCATGACATCATCCAATGGCACTGACAAGATAATTAAAATTACAGAATAAATATAAATAGAATAAAATAAAAATCAACAGTCATTTTAGTCACAATTTTGGCAGAAGCTATGGTTTTCTTGGTCTTTTTTTATTAGGTTTAAATTCAAGTATGGTATCAGTGTTTTAACTCACAGATCCAATTAGAACTAAAGCGTCTAAAGAAAGATACAATGTTTGATATTTCTGATCCATATTGTTAACTAGAAAGAATGTGAGAAATCTTGGCTTCAAATTAGGACAAAAATGCTTCGTTTCAGTCTCCAAGCAGCGAAAAGACCTTCAGTTTTTAAGGAGGCCAAACCACCTGCCAGCATTGTCTGTCTCCATCCAGCGAGAGGGAGCAGAGCATGGTGGGAGGTGGGATGGTTGGGGGATTTGGTTCTCAAAGGCTTCATTCTCTCAAAATTCCCGCCAATACACACACACACACACACACACACACACACACACACACACACACACACACACACACACACACACACACACACTCCTCAATGCTCTTTCACGGCCATTGCCCTTCAATACGGACCTGTGGAATGAGGGTGGTCAAGACGACAGAGAGAGAGAGAGAGTTGATTGGTCAGTGTGTGTGGAAAGAAAAGGTTTAATTTTTTGGTATAATTACATTAAGTATATAGTCCACTGATTATTTTTATACAGAATTTAACATCACCCTTGTTCCCTCATTACTCCTGTTCCGTGTCCCTGACAATCTCTGTTTTCCCATTTAGCTTGAAGTCTTTTTCAAGGTAGCTGAAAGCTTAAAAAAATCACAAGGCAGCATTACTGATGTCTTTTATGTCATAGAATAAAACGTGAAAATATCTTATATCCAGTATTACACATGCTTCATACATTATTTTCCGTTCTCATCATCATATAGGCTTCTCTGTGCTCCCAAATGCCTCTTCCTCAGGAGCGAACCTATTTGTGGAGTCAGATCTTTTAAAGAACTCTCTTAAAAAGCCCATTAAAAGATCTTAGCTGCATATTGTGCTGCTGCCACCACCCACCACTGCGAGAGATCAGAGAGCGAGGGTGAAATGCAATAGAGACAGAGAAAGAAAGAGCGTGAGCATTTGGGGTCATCGTAGATCACTAAACTGGTCACATTAACTTGTAACAATGTGTATCTGAAGTGCTTAACCCATAGTGGAGGGCCACTGGCTCCCTTCACAATGGCTTAAATCAGCAGTGCTCAATACCAGGGTCTCACAGAGGGCAAAAGATGGGCCAGTGATGATGAGAGCCTGGCGGCTACCTCTTCCTTTCTCTCTCAGTCTCCATATGCGTTCGCCTTTACGGTCCCATGTGGCAATGTTTTCATGCATCAATGCACAGTATCTTCCCTCATTATTTTTCAATTTCACAATTTACCACTTTCTCCTGTCTAATGAGCTCTATGTTGGAGTCCCAGTAAATCAAGACATTTACATTTTTTAATCCTGGTAAATTGACCTGGTAATGAAACCTATTTATTGCTTCACTTGCATGGTATATTCTTTAACATAAAACATAATGGTGTTTAATTGGAAACATTAAGGGATAGAAGTAGATCATTCTGTTTTAATTGAGTGTTTTAAGGATAAATTGGTTGCAAGGGTCACATGACTCAATGAGTTAATATTCAATGTATTTATTCTCATTACAGTCAAGAACATTTCAAACAACATTTTTCTTTTTTCCTTGCTTTTTAATATATTTATATTGCTTTTTTTATTGTTTTATGCTTGTTTAGTTGTATTTATGCATACTTTTAGTGTGCATTTACTTTTTTCTTTTTTGGATTTAGACAGCTTCAGTCCCCATTTATTTTCATGGAATTATGAAAAATGGAAAAGTAATCGATTATCTCCTTTTGTTTTCCTTGAAAGCCATGGTTGTCATATATTACATTGTGACGTAAAACTATTCTTTTGAACAATTAAAATCCCATTAATAATCATTAGTTTCATAAGTGAAATGAATTATTAAACAGTGTGACAACCTACTGTAAACAACCACCATAAGAAGCCACAATTATTTATTTTAATGTTTTTGAGACTTCTGGAAACTTTACTAATAAAACAATCATTTTAAAGATACATAGTCAGGAAATGTTGCAATTTGAGGTTCTATATAAAATTGTAACCGTAACTCATTTTTCACATTGGTTTAGTGTCAAAATTACTGATATTTTTATTGCGCTTGTGTATTATTTTTTGTGACAATGGCAGGAATGGATGTTTGTTTAATCTGACAATTTTTTTCTCTTTTTCTTGAGGCATCCTCACATCTATTTTGTGTGCATATGCTCATAAAGAGAACAGTAATGATTTTTGCTCCTTGTCACCATGCCCTTCCCAAACCTTAATCCCAACGCAATAATGAGCTGTGTGTGTTTGTGTCTTGAGGGGGATGGGATCCTTTTCATGTTGTTGTTAACTACAATCATGTTTTTGAGGTTTGTTCAACTAAAACAGTTTTTGAGGCACTGCATCTGAATAGATCCTTCATTAAAGGCAACACATATAAAGGTTGCGGGTTGCATTGGGATTTCTACCAAACTGTCAGTGGGCCGTCCCAATGTCAAGAATCGGGTCACAAGGGACTTGTGAAAATAGATCTCATCTCATATTTCATATCAGTACCGGGCAGAAATGCCCCAGTTTAAAACAGAGATCTGTGTGGCATGTGATTTCCTTTACAATTAGAGCGGTGTTGTAGATTATCGGAATTTGGCTAATGAGAAATGCTCACGTGGGAACGTTGCCAACAAAAATATGAGAGAACAGAGCAGCTGCTAAACAACACACGCGTCACAATCACATGTATTTGATCCGTAGTGAGTGTGTTTGACAGACCGCTATGTTGTCCTGTGGGAAGTGGGCGGTCATGTGCTTGAGGAGAAGGCCTTCAGTTGTGATTCAAAGGAATCTGAGAAAGGCCACCGGATTTACAAACGACCTGCGGGCTACGGTATTCATGGCGTCACCCTCATCAATTTACCATTTTCCTCATGCTTAACCTTTACTAAATAAGCCATGTGACGTGTGCGCTTGTGCATGTGAACTTGTGTGTATGAAAACGTGGGCGGATTTGGAAAGTTTGCTGTCGCATAACAGATTTAATGAATCGTGACATACAGTCCGTTTATTGATGATTACATAGGCTTGTATTTGTGAAGAGTGTTGAAAACTGTGAGTCTTTGTTTGAATTAGTTTGTGTATTTGAAGAGTTTGTTGGATTTGACCAATTTGCCTGTTTGACACTGATTTTGGATTGCCCTTTTCAAAGTTTGGTCGCCTGATTGTAAATATTGTACATACTTATTATTTGGGAAAGTAGGGAGACCGACGCCATTTTTGTTTATTGTAAGTTGTTTGATCTTTGTTTTTGGTTAGGGAGTTAGGTTTGTACATTTGTATTTTCTTTTCTTTACTTTGAGGTTAGGGTTTAAGTAAGAGGTTTTTTTAAACAAGGAATTTTTGTTTGTTGTTTTGGCCTTGTCGGCTCCTGAATCTTATGTCCCATCCTTAAGTACAATAAATTTATCATTTTTCGAAATATTACCTTTTTGTGTTTTTCATGTTGCACCCTTTTCCCCTAGACGGGGTGTAACATGAAATTGGGGGCTCGTCCATTGGCAAGATATATTATAAGCCAAATTTATTTTGCAAGGTTATTTTGTTTGTTTGCCTGGGGTTTTTCTTTTTGTGAGGGAGGAAATATAGAGATTGACATGACGACAAAATTTGAATTAGAAAAATTTGTGATTGCGCCCACAGAGGAGAAATTTGAAAAATGCCGTAAAGACGATTTGTTATTAATCGCAGATTTCTTTGATATTGTCGTGTCTCGAAATGCGCTCAAAAGGGAGATTAAAGAGGCACTGCACATGGAGCTGGTAAAACAAAAGATATTGCCTGGTGAGAGTGTGGTTACGGGTGTTGCGTCTCCAGCACTGTCTGAGGATTTGGATGCTGTGGAGGCAGAGTTCAAATTCGACGATGGGGCTTGCATGGATCCCGTTAATCCTTCTGCTCCAAAAGACCAGTTGTTGGCAATCAGGTTGAAAGAACTGGAAGTGGAATTAGCCCGACAAAAATACCAGAGTCAGCAGTTACATGTCCGAGCTGTTGAGCTCGAGACTAAAAGAGACATCAGGCTGAAAGAGCTCGAGCTTGAGCTAAAGTCCGAGCAGGCTCGGCGTCCACCACCTCCTGTGTTGCGAGGAAACACTCCAGTGTCGAGTCCTGTGAGCGCCTCCTCTGCTCTCCCTGCAGAGTCGCATGCATTACCGGTAAGTCGTGAATTTGATGTTACTAGACAAATTTCGTTAGTTCCTACTTTTAGAGAGAGTGAAGTTGATACGTATTTCACGGTTTTTGAGCGCATCGCAGCCACATTACAGTGGCCTAGAAATATTTGGCCTTTATTGTTACAATGCAAACTTGTAGGTAAAGTGCAAGAAGTGTGTTCTGCATTGACGCTTGAGCAAAGCTTAGATTATGATGCAGTTAAAGTGGCCGTGTTAAGAGCTTATGAACTCGTTCCGGAGGCTTATCGACAGAAGTTTAGGAAACATGTGAAAAACCCCAATCAAACATTTGTTGAATTTGCACGTGAGAAAACCACATTGTTTGAAAAATGGTGTGCTGCTAGTAAAATTACAACTTTTGAGCAGTTGAAAGAGCTAATTTTAGTGGAAGAGTTCAAAAACTGCATTTCAGAAAAGATTGTAGTTTATTTGAATGAGCAAAAAGTTTCATCTCTATCAGAGGCTGCTGTCTTTGCTGATGAGTTTGTGCTCACGCACAAAGTTTCTTTCTTGTCCCCACGCACTTCACATCATGCAGTTGTAGATCGCAGATACAGTTCAAAAACAGCAGTGGCTCCTCAAAATGATCAGACTTCCGATTCATCATTGATGTTGCGTGAATGTTTTTACTGTCATGAGAAGGGACATTTGATTGCTGCTTGTCCTGTGTTGCAGCGGAAAAATCAGAGAAAAGCTCAAAGTGCATCTAAAAGTGTAGCCTTCGTTCGTAGTATCTCATCCGATTCTTTGCTATCTATTGATCCCTCATTTGAACCCTTTGTGTGTAAAGGAGCGGTGTCACTTACTGAACTAGATTCAGAACCCAAACAAGTACGTATTCTGCGTGATACCGGTGCTGCACAGTCATTTATTTTAGCAGATGTGCTCCCTTTCTCTTCACAGTCCAGCTGTAATTCTGATGTTTTAGTTCAGGGAATTGAACTTGGTGTGGTCAGAGTTCCCTTGCACACTGTATATTTACGTTCTGATATTGTGACTGGTTTAGTTAAAGTGGCTGTACGAAGTCAGTTACCACTTAAAGGAATCTCCCTTATTCTTGGGAATGATTTAGCTGGAAGCAAAGTTGCTTGTCTTCCCGAGGTTACCGATGTACCTTGTTTGTCAGAAAATGATGCGTTGACTCAGGAATTCCCAAGTGTATTCCAGTCCTGTGTTGTGACTCGAGCACAAGCTCGCAAATTTGAAAATGAAGTTGATCTTTCCAACTCATTCATGAGTTCAGATTTCCAAGATGTTGAGAACACAAATGCAGAGGTTCGTTCAGAGAACTTGAGTTTTGGACCTGGATTCGACTTTCCTTTTGATAGAAAACAGTTAATTGAGGCACAAAGGGCTGATACTACTTTGAATTCATGCATTTCTACTGTCATTGATAAATCTGAACTACCAGTTCATGCAGTTGCTTATTTTTTAGATGATGGTGTGCTCATGCGTAAATGGAGTCCTGACAACTTGAAGCATGATTGGAGTGCTGTATTTCAAGTAGTTCTTCCAAAGTCCTACAGAGATCATGTACTGAGTGTCGCTCATGACCACGAACTTTCTGGTCATCTAGGTATTAAGAAAACCTACCATAATCTTTTGAAACACTTTTTTTGGCCCGGAATGAAGTCTTCTGTGTCCCAATATTGTCGTTCTTGCCATGCGTGTCAAGTTGCTGGAAAACCAAATCAGGTCATTTCCCCAGCACCATTGAAACCTATTCCAGTGATGAATGAACCATTTGAAAAGCTTGTCATTGATTGTGTTGGTCCTTTACCAAGGACTAAGTCTGGTCACTCTTACTTATTAACTTTGATGTGCTCTGCTACTAGGTTTCCAGAAGCCATCCCACTACGTTCATTGAAAACCCCTACAATTGTTAAAGCAATTGTCAAATTCTGCACCACATTTGGTTTGCCCAAGTTTATCCAATCAGATCAAGGTTCTAATTTCATGTCCAGAGTATTCCGCAAGGTAATGAAAGAGCTTAACATTAAACATTGCATATCAAGTGCCTATCATCCTCAATCGCAGGGGGTGATCGAAAGATTTCATCAAACCCTTAAGTCCATGATCAGAACATACTGCCTCCAACATAAGAAACATTGGGATGAAGAAGTTCCTCTTCTGTTGTTTGCAGTTCGAAATACGGTTCAAGAGTCACTTGGATTCAGTCCAGCTGAGTTAGTTTTTGGCCATTCTTTGCGTGGACCATTGAAGGTGTTACAGGAACAATTACTTTCTGTAAATCCGTCTGTTACCTCTAAGAATGTGCTAGATCATGTTAGTTCTTTTCGTGAACGTTTACATTCAGTGTGGCAGTTAGCACAACAGGCCCTAGCAACTTCCCAGTCCCGTATGAAATCCCGATATGACAAAAAGTCTGTGCAACGCTCATTCAAGGTTGGTGATCAAGTTCTTGTTTTGATGCCTTTGTCTGGTTCAGCTCTTCAAGCCAAGTTTACTGGGCCATATGTGATTGAAGAGAGGTTAAGTGACACTGACTATGTAGTGCAAACTCCTGAAAGAAAGCGAAAATTGTTGAGTTTCCTGATTTCTCGGAATGGCTGGTTACTACAGAAGTTTCTGTAAAAATTTTGCTGATGTTGTAAAACCTCTCACAGATAACCTACGAAAAGCTGTTACCTTTACTTGGAATTCTGAATGTGAACTGGCCTTTGAGTCTTTGAAAAATGTGTTGTGCAGTGCTCCTGTTTTAACTGCCTCTGACTTCTCTAGACCCTTTAAACTCGAAGTGGATGCCAGTGGTACGGGTGCCGGTGCTGTCCTGCTGCAAGAAGATGACCAAGGAATCGATCATCCTGTATGTTTCTATTCTAAGAAGTTCAATCGTCATCAAGTTAACTACAGTACCATAGAGAAAGAAGCACTAGCTCTTTTGTTAGCTCTACAACATTTTGAAGTTTATGTTGGTTCCAGTTCGCAACCCATTTATGTATACACTGATCACAACCCACTTACATTTCTACACCAAATGTGTAACAAAAACCAGAGACTCATGCGTTGGGCGCTCATTTGTCAGAGTTTTAATTTGAACATTATGTACAAGAAAGGTGTTGACAATGTTATTGCAGATTCTTTGTCCAGATGTCATTTGTAAACTTGTAACCATGTTTATTCTTAAGTGTGGGGGTGTTACGACCCTATGGTTCTGTATTATTATCTCTGTTTTTCTGTTAGTATCTCTGTGTGTTTGTCTCATGCTGATTGGTTCCTACAGACCAATTAATGCTCTGTCCTGATTGGTGCATAGCCCTTTAAAAGAAGCATGTCATCACTTCCTCTGGAGAGATTTTGGGGAGAAGGAGAGGGGTTGTTTGGTGCATGTTGTAGAAGCTGTGTTATTGTTAAGAGAGAGTTGTATTTGTGAAGAGTGTTGAAAACTGTGAGTCTTTGTTTGAATGAGTTTGTTTGTATTTGAAGAGTTTGTTGGATTTGACCCATTTGCCTGTTTGACACTGATTTTGGATTGCCCTTTTCAAAGTTTGGTCGCCTGATTGTAAATATTGTACATACTTATTATTTGGGAAAGTAGGGAGACCGACGCCATTTTTGTTTATTGTAAGTTGTTTGATCTTTGTTTTTGGTTAGGGAGTTAGGTTTGTACATTTGTATTTTCTTTTCTTTACTTTGAGGTTAGGGTTTAAGTAAGAGGTTTTTTTAAACAAGGAATTTTTGTTTGTTGTTTTGGCCTTGTCGGCTCCTGAATCTTATGTCCCATCCTTAAGTACAATAAATTTATCATTTTTCGAAATATTACCTTTTTGTGTTTTTCATGTTGCACCCTTTTCCCTAGACGGGGTGTAACATAGACACACAACTGATGCATAGGCTCGTCAAATATGGCTAAATAATCATTATAATTAGTAACAAAACCAAAAAAAGAAAAATGCTTAAGATGTTGTGAAAGATTTTAGGGATTGCAATCAGATATTATCTCTTGACTTGTTTATACGTCAACTAGATTTAGTTTAACTAAATGTTATGAAGTGCATCAAAACTATTTGCCAATGGCATAAGAATAGTAAACTTAATTTAACATAATTGAAATTAAGTTTGAAAACAATAAAATGTGCTTAAGATGTTTTGTGATTAATTGACTGGCATTGCATTGAAAGGGAATTTCAATGCTACTTGCATTGAAAGGGAATTTTTATCAAATCTAAGCGATTTCTGTCCCTCCGTTGACATACACTTTGACCCTTCAAAACATTCATAAAGAGATTGTAAAAAAAAAAATTTAGATTTAATTTAAACTTTTATTCACATTTAAACATTGATCAGCAACATAAACACAAACTCAACTGAGCAAACCTCAATGGTTCCTGTGGAAGCTCAAACATGCTACATGACAAGCAAAAATAAACCTCTATGGTTCTTGAAGAAGCTTAAATGTGTTTGTTAGACAAGAATGAACATGATGCATAACACCAGAATGAACCTAATTGGTTCTTGAAGAAGTTCAAACGTGTTGCGTAACACCAGAATGAACCTCATTGGTTCTTGAAGAAGTTCAAACGTGTTGCGTAACACCAGAATGAACCTCATTGGTTCTTGAAGAAGCTTAAACATGATGCGTAACACCAGAATGAACCTCATTGGTTCTTGAAGAAGTTCAAACGTGTTGCGTAACACCAGAATGAACCTCATTGGTACTTGAAGAAGCTTAAACATGATGCGTAACACCAGAATGAACCTCATTGGTTCTTGAAGAAGCTTAAACGTGATGCGTAACACCAGAATGAACCTCGTTGGTTCTTGAAGAAGCTTAAACATGATGCGTAACACCAGAATGAACCTCATTGGTTCTTGAAGAAGTTCAAACCTCATTGGTTCTTGAAGAAGCTTAAACATGATGCGTAACACCAGAATGAACCTCATTGGTTCTTGAAGAAGCTTAAATGTGATGCGTAACACCAGAATGAACCTCATTGGTTCTTGAAGAAGCTTAAATGTGATGCGTAACACCAGAATGAACCTCATTGGTTCTTGAATAAGCTTAAATGTGATGCGTAACACCAGAATGAACCTCATTGGTTCTTGAAGAAGCTTAAACATGATGCGTAACACCAGAATGAACCTAACTGGTTCTTGAAGAAGCTTAAATGTGATGCGTAACACCAGAATGAACCTCATTGGTTCTTGAAGAAGCTTAAATGTGATGCGTAACACCAGAATGAACCTCATTGGTTCTTGAAGAAGCTTAAATGTGATGCGTAACACCAGAATGAACCTCATTGGTTCTTGAAGAAGCTTAAACATGATGCGTAACACCAGAATGAACCTAACTGGTTCTTGAAGAAGCTTAAATGTGATGCGTAACACCAGAATGAACCTCATTGGTTCTTGAAGAAGCTTAAACATGATGCGTAACACCAGAATGAACCTAACTGGTTCTTGAAGAAACTTAAATGTGATGCGTAACACCAGAATGAACCTCATTGGTTCTTGAAGAAGCTTAAATGTGATGCGTAACACCAGAATGAACCTCATTGGTTCTTGAAGAAGCTTAAATGTGATGCGTAACACCAGAATGAACCTCATTGGTTCTTGAAGAAGCTTAAACATGAAGCGTAACACCAGAATGAACCTAACTGGTTCTTGAAGAAGCTTAAATGTGATGCGTAACACCAGAATGAACCTCATTGGTTCTTGAAGAAGCTTAAATGTGATGCGTAACACCAGAATTAACCTCATTGGTTCTTGAAGAAGCTTAAATGTGATGCGTAACACCAGAATTAACCTCATTGGTTCTTGAAGAAGCTTAAACGTGTTGCGTTAGACAATAATGAACCTCAATGGTTCTTGAAGAAGCTCCAACGTGTTGCATAACACCAGACTGAACCTCACTGGTTCTCGCATACCAAGCCAACACGCTTGGGCTTCCGTTAACCACAACTGATGTGTGAGTTGATGAATCTTTATATGTGAACAAAAGCCTAAGTTCATCTGTTCATCGTATAAATCGTATTTCCTCTTACCTTGTTTCCACATTAGTCACACACTGTTGCACAACCAGAAAGCTACATCAATTTAATATCTGTCGTTCCCAGTGTCATTGCCCTGTGACCTGCTCTTGTTCTCATTGTGTCACTTAACACCTGTTCATCGTCCCAGGATCCTTTGCTCCTCTTCACCTTTTGGCTTCTGACACACTTCCACCTGCTTGGGCCAGTTGTACCTGATAAAACAATACAGATTTGTTACCCCACACCTGGACCGCTCCACCTGTTCAGGATCCACCATTACTAACCTCACACACTTATCAGCTTTTGCAACTCCCTTGACAACTGATGGGCCACTAAATGCCTCTATTTTTCTAGAAAATGTCGTCAGTTTTCTGCTTATGACATGGCGATTAGTGTGGAGCTACTCATCTTAATACAGATCAGCAACAAAGTGCCAGTTCAGCCCGTGATAGCCGGGCATCCGTCATCAGACGTGTCATTAATCTTAATTAGATTATAGATAATAGTGTGGTGCTAGACCTGGACGTTACATTGAGCATAAAATTTACAGCACGTCCGATCGCAGGTGTAGCACACACAGTAGCAGCTGGATGAAATGGGACTGTTTAATGCATTAGTGCTCATCAGGGAGGGGAGAAGAGGGGTAATTATCACTGACAGCAGCTCCTTGTGTCCTTATGGGATGTGGGAATGAGGAGATAATTGTATAATAAAGATTATTTCTAATATTAGTGTCAAGAGACTCATAAACTCCAATGAAGTTTTTTTTTTTTTATTTAAAGGGAGGTTTTATCCAAAAATAAAATTATGCCATTATTCCTCACAGATAATAGAACTCTCGTTTTATGGAATAGAAAAGGAAATGCTGAGTTATCTCTTTTGCTTTTATTGTAAACAAATCTGTATGGGGTCATGATGTGTTTATATATATATACACAAATATAAATCTCAAAACTATATACCGGTACGTATGTTCCTTGAGGTTGACCTAAAATGTTAATAAAGTTTTTGCAGAAAAAACGTTTAAATGCTTATATCTTTTAAATGCTAATTGTGTCATTGGTTTGGAGCACACTAGTTTATAGATAATAGTAAGGCTAACATATTCATACTAAAAGCCAAAAAACTTCCATTCTGATTTCATGGGGACATTAAGAGGAAGCTCCATTTAAGTCTTGTCACTAAATGGTCACTGTTATGATTGGCTAAAGTCATTGCATTGGAAAACGTCTCAATATACATTGATTATTGCAAATGAGTTGTGTTTGGAAAACCGTCATTTACAGACAAAGCATTACACAATCATTTACTTGCATTCACGTGCATCTATTAATGTTATGAAGACTGCCTATATATCAAAAGATAAAGGCAAAATTGATTTCTCATGTCATGATTAAGCAAAATGATAGAAAGAAGCAACAAAAAAAAATGTATTAATGGTAATTTAAAAGTTTTGCTATATGACAAAAAGAGTGACCAAAATTTCCCAAAAAAGGGTTTGGAACAACATGAATGGGAGTAAATGATAAACTGTTGTCCTATTATAAGAAAGTGGCACATTATTAGTGGTACATATTAAAAATCAATACTCATTTTATGTAAATCGTTCACTGACAGAAAATAGTATATTAAATTGTTTTTTTAATGCACCTTACATTACACTCGGTATATGAATAATCACACATCTCTTCTTCATCTATTCTTCCATCTCTTCAACCCCAAACCCCCTTTCCACCCGTGCTTTCAGAGGGTGCTTCCAAAACGGTTATCACTGCAAATTATGCTTCATTATGCAGTTTATATTTCATCCTTTTCAACAGGTCCTGATATTTACATTCAGGTCTCCTGACACAGCTGTAATTGTTTTGGCAGCTGTGTTCTGTGATTACAGGAGCAGAGGCTACGGCGAATCCAAAGTGTCGTGCTGGGAGATCAGGCGGACCGCAGCTAATAAGAAACACTTGTCACGTGATCCACGGGGTGGCCCGTGCAGTGCCGGAGACACCCAGGCAGGTGTTGAGAGTCACATTGCTATGGAAACAGAGAGATGACACCTTCGGAGGTCTGTCAGTGCAGGATTAGCCTTGTGCATTTGCTAACAAACCTTAGGTTTGGGTACAGAGTCTCAACACAAATTAGATGGGAATGATCAGGTCCTACCTGCTGCCAACAAAGCATGCTGTTTAAAAAGATGTTTACGTTTCAGGATATTGATTGCATCTCATTTGAAGTATTTTTACGTGGCGTGGAAGTTCATGATTACATCACTTGCTGGTTGCATTGTAGAATCACATTGAAAAAGTGATAGTGAAATGTTTGGGATTAAATACAGCTCCAGTTGCTTGAGCTCTGGGCTCTTTTTTCCCCGATTTGCATTTAGTATTGATGGTGCCAATGTTGTGGAAAGTTTAATTGAAAAGTAATGCATTACAATATATTTACTTAGTTACTTTTTAATTGCAGTAATGTGTTGCGTTACTTTTGCATTACTTTTTCTCTCATCTGGACTTGGTTTGCTTATTTGTTTTTTAATTACAAAAAAGTTATATTTTTGGGTCAATTTAAGAGCCCTTTCACAGCAAAATGTAAATAAGGATGAAGTGAATAATAATAATAATCATTAAAATGAGATTAAATGCATTTTTTATTTTTTTTATTTAACATTTATTTCATTTATTGGAGGTTTCTGTAGTGTCCTATTTTGCATTTTACTGATTTTATTCATTTTGAGGAATATTGATCTTTTTTGTGTGCAAGTGAAATTAGCGAATATTCACATTTAGTCTAGAACTACAATAAACATCACGCTTACACATAACGCCTTTGCACACTCCAGATTTTTCTCAACATGGGGACGAGAGAGCTGTCAGTCTATAAATGGGAAAGCAAAGTAACTTACGGTACTTATTTGAAAGATTAACTTCGATATTTTGTTTTGAAAAGCAATTAATTGCTTTGCTAGTTACCTGAAAAAAGTAATCTGATTACGTAACTTGAGACATGCGTTACCCCAAAAACTGAATGGTGCTTATGAAGTGATTTGTTAATTATCCAACGCTTGTGAATTTTTATTTTTTTTGTCGTCGTCGTCATTATTTACTCACCCTCATGTTGCTCTAAACCCAAATGGGGCAACATCTTCCAAAGTCTTCGGAGGAGGAGGAGAGAGAGAGAGAGAGGGAGAGAGAGAGATAGAGATAGAGAGAGAGGGAGAGAGAGAGAGGGAGAGCAATTATCAGACATATGAGAATTTTCATTATTTGATATAATAATGAAAATTTAATTTCTTTGATATTCATGTCATTTTCATTATATTTTTTATTTATTTTTCCATTTATATTTACAAAAATACTTTACTTTTAAGGCTTTTCTCAAACAGTAGCGTGTGGCACTTACGATGCCAAGGTCATGGGTTTCATTTCCCAGGGAAAGTGAGAACTGATTAAAATACAAATTTGTTCCTTGAATGCAATGTAAGTTGTGTTGGATAAAAGCGTCTGACAAAAGCATGAATGTGTTTGAGAAGCAATGATTCATAACATATCAAGATATTTTCCATAGAATGTTTCTTTTGTAGGGATGTATTTTTTCTCACTGCACTGGCAGTTTTAAAGAATTCTAATGCAGTTATACAAAATAGTCTTATTTAAGATATCATTCATACATAGATTCCATATGTCTATGATTTTTTTATATCTTATAAAATCATATCTAAAGCTGTTTCTCATATTTGATAGTACAGTATTTGCAAATTATGATCAAAATGAAAAGCATGGTGATAGCTGTTTTTGCACACTACCAGAATGTTGATTTTGTGTTATTCTTTGATGTACCTTACAGTATAGATGATTAATGCACCTCTTCTTCTGTTATTCTATCTCTTCATCATCAAAGCAATTTCAGAAGAGATAGTGCTTTCAGTTTGAATAAGATGCACATTTATGCTTAAAAAATGGTTATTACTACAAATTATGCTAAATTATTTAGGCATTCATTTTAAATTTCATCCTTTTTAACTTAGATTTACATTAGAGGATTGCTTAAAGAAACATTTGTCTCTCTTTTGGGATTTAAGGTATTACAATAGAAAACAATGCAAAGTAATTTTTCAGTATATACTAGTCTCCAGTCTTTTTTTTTGTTTTGTTTAAATCAAAAGATAATGTTATTTTAGTCCAATAAATTGAAGTTCGATCTTTTTTTACTTTATGTCTGTATTTGTAGCTGCTGAGTATGATTACGGGTTTACTAGGTCTGTAAAGGTTAAACGTCTCAGGCTTCATACAAACATTTTAGAAGCTGTCAACACTTGCTAAGTAACCATATCCAGCCTTGACGTGGACAGAGAGGTGCTCTGTAAATCAGTGTTTACGAAAATAATCCCCATGTGACTCCAGCTTTTATGTGACAGCGCTTCTGTAATCATCCGACCTCACATTGGAATCACAGGACGGGCTGCAGTCACAGTTACACATGATCTTATCTAAGACAGAGGGCTTCACGTGTCCCTCACACCAAGTTCTCGATCCTCGCATTCCAGCGGCATGCATTCTCGCATTCCCCCTAGTCACAGGCTCGTGGTCCCTGATTTGAGTCATTCTGGCACACGGGCCCCCTGTGCTGAGAGCTGCGGAGGTCTAATGTTGGGTCTGGCATAAAGCCCTGTTCTCTTTGGCCATATAAGGACCCTTTCGGTTCTCTTGTTAGCTGTGTTATTCTTAGTCTGTTTTCAGTGTGAAATAATGACATCGTCTGGAAGACTTGCCATGAATGGAACTGGAAGGGATGTGGACAACACTTAAACCTAGTTTACACTTTGATATCGAGGAACTGAGCAGCTGCGGTGCTAGTGGTGTTGTTGTTATTGGAAATCCATTATGTTAGTCAGAACTGCATGTTTCTGATAAACATTAGTCATGGGTGTTACTGCAACAAATCGGCATTGAAAGTGAATCATGCCTTGGGGAATTACATTTATCTTTAGAGATATTCAGAAGAGCTTATTGTACTGTGAAAACATTCGGTAAGGTTTAGAGGTTAAAGTCAACATGAAGTTCTTTTTGTAACCCATTTTTACATCTGTAATTTGATGCAGTTCCAATTGAAACAGTATATTCAACAAGAAAAAATGTTTTTGGCCAGACTGGTAAAATATTATGCAAGAGTCTGTGCAGCCAAATTATAGGAATTATAGGTATATGTAATACAGTTCATTCTTCAGGGAAGGAGGAGGGAACTGTTGATTGTTAAACTATTTTTATTATAAAAATAAACAATCACAAAATTTAAGTAATGGCGGCAGCCCCTCACGGGCGACTGCCACCCACTCACATAAATAAAAAAATGCAACTAAAATCCAGGCCTTGTCCTCTCTCATCCTTCAATGTTGTCGCTCCTCCTTTTATGCTTCTCCTCCTCCGGGAAATAGAAGGCCGGTGCGGCACGTAGGTTAAGCTCATTATCAATCATAACCACTGGCCTTGCACTACTCTCACATCCCTTGGCCCCGCCCTGCTCGTCACAAACCCCCAACGCCCCTCGCAGGCCAGGGCGGCACTCCCAAGTCTACAAGCACTCTGCTCCCCAACAACTGAGAGACGAGAGGAAAAGAAAAGAAAGAAAAAACGTCTTGGTCCAGTTCCCGGACACGCTGGCTCTTCCTTGCGGTGCCATGTGATGACACTGGATGTAGCTCGGTGGACGGCCCAACGCTCCTCCACCTCGTGACAGCTGGCGATGGCTCCTCCTTTTGAGGACAACCAGCAGCGAGTCCCCCATTCCCCGTTCCCTGCTCCCAACCCCTAACATGGCGGACAGCAGCAGACTCCTGGTCTCAGTTGAGCAGGGTGACACCTTCACGGCGGCAGTGACCCCTTCTTGTCCCAGGAGCATGGCAGCAAACTCTCTGTCACACATGATCCTTCATTGCTCCAGCACCATCACCTTGGGCAGCTACTGGCAGTCCTCCAGTCTTCCTCTGCTGCCCTACCTCCTCAGCACCACTATCCCTCCCAGCAGTGAGGGTTCTCCGCTCTCCAACATGTCCCTCCTTCCTCCCAGGTTTCGACACCAATGTAACGCCGTATAAAGTTCAGGGAAGAAGGAGGCGGAAACAAACAAACACCAAAATAATAGTAATGGCGGCAGCCCCTCATGGACAACTGCCATCCACACAAACACAAAACAGGCCTGGTCATCACTCGTCTTTCGCTGTTGTTGCTCCTCCTTTTATGCTTCCGCTCCTCTGCCATTGGCCCCGCCCTGCTCACCACAGTTTATTATTATTTGGTTAAAGATTAGATTAAATTGGTCATTAAATAATAGTGCCAATACCAATAAACTGACTATGAGAAACCTTAGTACAGTAATACCTCGAGATATGAGCATCTCTACATACGAGTATTCCAAGATATGAGCAAGCCTTCAGGCAGATTTTCTTCTAGATACGAGTAAATATTCGAGATACGAAAACGCGTACTGACGCCGATGCCAACACACATTCACTTCACGTGTTCGCTGACTTCTGTATGTGTCGCCCGCGAGTAGATTTTCTCTCTATTTTTTTGCATTATTCTTCATAATAGCGATTGAGTTCTAAGAAAGTAAGTGATAAGGATGGTAGTGAGAAGAAGAAATGATCTAGCACGCAGGAGCATCAGGAGGATCGAGCTACAGATGATGGAACATACGCAGGCGTTGCAAGAGCTCAGCAGTGGTGAGGAGGAGGGTGAACAGGAGGAAAACATTTCTACAAGTGAAATTAAGGAAGTGATGGCTATGTGGCAGAAGGTTTATGATTTCATTGAAAAGAAACACCCTGATAAATCATCTACTGGTCGTGCTTCGGCGCTTTTTGACGACACGTGCCTTACTCATTTTTAATGGGAGACAGAAACAAATCTCCCTCGATTGGTATTTCATTAACAGGTCTGCGCCAAGTGAAAGTTCACTTCAGTTCAGTTAATTTTAGTTTACATAAGTTATGTAGTGTTCTTGTAAGGTACTATATGGAATCAAGTGTCTGCGTACCAACCCCCCTCCTCCCTTCACACCTGACGCTACTGTCTGTCTACTGTCTGTCAAAACATATCATTAAAACCACATTTTATTTGATATCACACGAATCCTTATATTGTATACATTTACCATAATTGTGTGTGTGATTGGAACATAATCTGGAATGGATTATGCTCGTATCTCGAGGTATTACTGTATTACTATTGCATGATTCATTTAAATACTCTCCTCCCATAAATTGTTTGTCTTAAAAAGAATCTCCTACAAATGCATATGCAATAAGGTCACCCGCAAAAATAACTGTGTCCCCGCCTTTTTCAGCGCTAATTTTTCACTGCATGTTTATTTAATGCCAAAAGGAGGGTTTGGGCTGCCACAAGCTGTAAGTAAATCTGGCCCTTAATGATGTTTGAGCAATATTAAATCTTTTTGTAACTTGGAAGATATGCGTGACGATTTCTTCACATGATTTCTTTCCTCTACATTTGTGTGTGTATCAGATTAAGTAGACACTAGCTGTCTCAGCGATATAAGCAATTCCAAATATTTGCCCACTTCATCTTAATTGCTATCCATTTATGAGACAATTAGCATTCCTTATTCTTACCTCTTTATCACACTGACATCAAGAAATCAAGAATCATAGAGATAATGTTAGCTCTCTGTAATAGCGTTTGCTTTTGACCCACATGGATCATGTATAATTGAACAATTATTTTTCTCTTCCTAATATAGCCCCCCTTCTTCCATTCCAACATGCACATTTTCCTCATCCCCCTCCCCCATCAAATGTCACCGCCAATGCTACTGCTGATATCGCAGGATGGGACGATGTGATTGACAGTCCCACATCAACCAGGCTCGCTATGGTAACACCTCCTGTCGTATCTGAATAATGAGGGTTCGATACATTGAGATTATCAGCCTTAAATGTCATTCAACATTTAAGTTTGCTGGAATTCCCTACGTTTGACAGCTGTCACTGCCAGGGCTTTTCCACCGGGGCGGGGCTGCATGCGTACCACTAGCATGCTAAGGTGTGAAATAGATGTACTCTTCGAACCCATCACCCTCACCAAACACACCTCCACCGCCCCTCGAGAGTGTTCCCTGGCAGCTGTTATTACACTAAGGTGTAAGGTCTCCCTCTAAATTGGACCACGCTGAGTAAGAGCGCAGTGGGCTGTAACACTAGCTAGCACTTGCAGCTAACAGCTGTCCATGCCCAGGTCACATTACATGCAAACATAACTATACATAACCGGGTGAGGTCTATCGAATCTCTCTGCTATTTTTAATGCAGTGGGAACTTCATGCATCTTTCATTCAAGAGAATTGTGCTAATTTGATTACTCCTATGTTATTGTTATTATTATTATTAAATTATTGATTTTGTCATGTCCATGAAAAAACTCTTGTCCCCTACATCTGGTACTCTTTTATTTATTTATTCCTTCCTTCATTCTCTTCCACTCTCCATCTGTCCTTCCTTCCTTCCTCCCTCCCTTCATCCGACAAGGAAATTAGGATAATTTGACAGTAAATGACACTTTTTCATATCACTTGATTTATCATTAATGTAGCGTTCAGCTGCTTGACTAATATCTGATGTGAGTGAAGCACTACGGATGTTTCATTTATGGAAGGTTTGTCAGAATTAGGGTTTTGAGGAAACCGTTTCTGGTTGTGCGTGGGAGGAGGGGAGACCCACCGCATATCTCCTGCTCCTGCTCTTATGGGGAAGCCCACACGACACCTCCTCCTCCTCTCTGCCACTGCAGCAGGCCCCACCCACTCTGCATCCAATAGCAGCCTGTTTCTGAAGTGTAGACCTTGGATGGCTGCAGCAAGTAGATGTGTGTGCGTGTATGTATGTACGGATAGGGGTGTGGTTGTGGGTGTATGGGCATATAAAGAGAGAGAGATTGAAATACATTTATGTAAGCGATCATATTCAGACAAATACGAGCTCTCTGCACTCTGTCAGGGTCTTGATCACTTTCTCAGGGTTTATTTTGACCAGCTCTCTGTACATTATCCTACGGATTAGGCTACATGGACTCTAAAGTTACATTTACACAACAATGATGTATTGCAATGGAAAAAAAAAATTCCTTTGCATTTTTCACATACAGATCCACGAAAACGACTATAAACACTGCATTATTCATTCCAGGCCAGTAGATGGCGATTTCACTTGCATCGCTACTCCCATATACTGAACATAAAATGTGCATGCATATGGCTTTATCGTTTTCATAAACTTTGCGATTTTGTAGCTTACCAGAATTACACTTTGAATTTTTTGCAAGTTTTCTGCTACATTATTTTTTTTTTTTAAATCTCCCTTTATCTTGTATTTAAAGCATGTGCATGCAAACATATTCTCATATTAAATTAGAATCAATTAATATATATTATAAATTAATTTGACATACACTCACCTAAAGGATTATTAGGAATACCATACTAATACTGTGTTTGACCCCCTTTCGCCTTCAGAACTGCCTTAATTCTCTGTGTCATTGATTCAACAAGGTGCTGAAAGCATTCTTTAGAAATATTGGCCCATATTGATAGGAGCATCTTGCAGTTGATGGAGATTTGTGCGATGCACATCCAGGACACGAAGCTCCCGTTCCACCACATCCCAAAGATGCTCTATTGGGTTGAGATCTGGTGACTGTGGGGTCATTTTAGTGCAGTGAACTCATTGTCATGTTCAATTTGAAATGATTCGAGCTTTGTGACATCGTGCATTATCCTGCTGGAAGCAGCATCAGAGGATGGGTTCATGGTGGTCATGAAGGGATGGACATGGTGTGCCCTAAAGTGGGCCAAGAAAACATCCCCCACACCATTACACCACCACCACCAGCCTGCCCAATAGTAACAAGGCATGAGGGATCCATGTTCTCATTCTGTTTACGCCAAATTCTGACTCTACCACCTGAATGTGTCGACAGAAATAGAGACTCATCAGACCAGGCAACATTTTTCAAGTCTTCAACTGTACAATTTTGGTGGGCTTGTGCAAATTGTAGCCCCTTTTTCCTATTTGTAGTGGAGATAAGTGGGACTCGGTGGAGTCTTATGCTGTTGTAGCCCATCCGCCTAAAAGGTTGTGCGTGTTGTGGCTTCACAAATGCTTTGCTGCATACCTCGGTTGTAACAAGTGGTTATTTCAGTCAAACTTGCTCTTCTATCAGTCGGCCCATTCTCCTTTGACCTAGCATCAACAAGGCATTTTTGCCCACAGGACTGGATGCTTTTCCTTTTCACACCATTCTTTGTAAACCCTAGAAATGGTTGTGCATGAAAATCCCAGTAACTGAGCAGATTGTGAAATACTCAGACCGGCCCGTCTGGCACCAACAACCATGACACGCTCAAAATTGCTTAAATCACCTTTCTTTCCTATTCTGACATTCAGTTTGCAGTTCAGGAGATTGTCTTGACCAGGACCAACCCCTAAATGCATTGAAGTAACTGCCATGTAATTTTATTTATTAGATATTTATTTTTATTTGTAATTATTTCATTTTGTCAATTACTTAACAAATACCCTGCATTATTTGTCTATTGATTATTTTAGGTACAATATCAGCCTGTTCTCTGTTACATTATTGTAGTAAACACATCTCACAGTCTTGTACTGCATGTACTGTACAGTCAGGCATGTATATGAAAACAACTCATAATTCCCTATAGCCTAATTAAGGCTCCATGATGTAAACTTTCCATACTCTTGCCAAGGTTTGCATACCCTTATTTCTAGAGATTAAAAGAAAGAACATATTAAAAACATTTTATACATGATGATGAGTTGAATTTCCAGGGAATGAGTGAAATTATAAATCACTTACCTTAAAATGTAAGTCTTCTTGGACAACAGAATATTTAGCAGGAAAATTATTAGATTAAGATTATGAAAACACAATTGTAAGCGCGGAAAGTAAATAGTAATGTTGATTTTCTCTCTTACAGAATCAAATTAAGAAAATGACTTCACTGCAGTGTGAAGAAGGTGGGATGTATTCAGCTTCAGCTTTGGGTCAAAGGTCAGAGGGATAATTAGAGATCCAGAGGGGTTAAATGTCAGCATGTGTCATAGTGTGTGTGCATGCGACTGGTGATGTAGGTTTCTCTGACAGAAAGATGGGGTCATGGGGTTTGGCATCTATCACATGTGATTGCATCAGTGACGACAGCTAGACCAGCAGTTCACCAAATGTGCATAATTGTCATTGACCAGCGGTGCTATGATTCTTTAAGCTATGATAGCTGCATATGCATATGCAACGGCCCTGTGTTGGATTGGTTTACTTGGGTAAATATTAAAGCAATAAGTTACAAGAAGCCATGAAATGATGTAATTATACTATAGCTAAGATGAAGTGTGATCAGAGATGTGTATTTGTTTGTTGTAGCAGCTTCAAACACATAGATGTTTAACTTGCCATATCCCAACATGCTGACAAAAATTTCCAAAAAATTTGCCACCTGTAAAAAATTTGTTTAAAGTTTTTCCCCTCTATCAAGTGCCTAGATGTCTATTGTCTCTTTCATCTGGCACATTTTATTATCTTTAATTTTTTTTTTTCTCATTTTGTTTTCCAACCCTTACAAATTAATAGATGTACCAAAAAATAATAATAATTAATATTGTGCAAATAATTAATAAATTAAAGGAATGCTTGTTTCTTGATATTGATTGATTGTTTGTGCCTGTTATTTATTAATCTATTTTACCTGAACTATTATGCTTATTATATAGAATTATAATTATTCATCGGTCGGGATAATGCCGTTTGAGCCCACCACAAGTGAGGCTTCATCTGTTCCGTCACACAGCCTCTGTCTCCCACCACCTCTTCCTCCCAAACTAGATAAATGAACCCTTACATTTTTCGCTCTCCTCCATCGTCCTCAGCCTTTCCTTCCACCCATTTGTCACCATCTCCCACCAGGCCCTCCGTGTTCACCCCTCTCAGATCCACATCGGGCCAGCTGGAAACCGTCTCCACCTGGGCAAGAGGAGAACACGATTACACCTACACCACGATTTCCTCGACCATCTCCCAGACATCTTTGCCTATGTTCCTCAAACCCACGATTCCAGTGTGGACCATCGGCCATTCAGCCTCGGTCAGTTGGCTCCACCTGGTTCCGACCATCGGGCTGTCCGTTACACTTCAGCCCTCCACTATGTGGTCCACTCAGCCCGCCCTCAGGCTTCACCACCGCCCTCAGTCTCTCCAGCTCTCCCTCTGTCTTCTGGACATTGTGTTGTGGTCACTTTCGGCTATGCGATGGGCCTGCCTCTGGCCATGGAGGACAATTCTGGCTGTGGCCTGAGTGCCATCCATCACTCTCCTGCTCAAGGCTCCTCACTGGTTCTCACCACCATCAACACCACCCTGGACTCCATATTAACCATATTCAGAATAAGAAGAGGTTGTTCAAATTTCCCTTCATGTTGAGGTTAAATGTGATCATTATATTCAGCTACTATATAATTTTAATCTGATTTTCCTCCATAATCTAAGTAAATTCACTCATTACTTAATAATGTTACTTATAAATGCTTCGTAAATATTATAAATATGATGTAAATATTATTGCATTTTTGAATTGCCATACAGTCAGAATCAGAACATGTCCAAATATGGCCAAACGGCTATGTTGTTGTTTTGAGTAGTGGTGATGATAGTAGACTCTTCCTCTCTGATTGGCTGCCTGGATGTACTCTCACTCTCCTCCACTCGCATACACACACTCACGCAGTCATGAATCAGACTGCAGCACGTTAACCTGTATTTAGGCTGGAGTATGCGTCACACAGAAGTCTAGAACTCTCTGTATCTGCGTCATGGGTTCAACGCTGTTCGAGAAGAACAGTTTTTTCCCCCTGTGACATAGACAGGTTTTATAATCAGTCCTTTTGCTCCTCTGCAGTACCGCCCACCCCCTCTGCACTGGCACAGAAATGACCAGAAGGCTGTTCTGTGCCACTTCTGTCCTCCCCCCGCTCTAGAGCAACATCACGCGCCTGTGACGGTAGCATCTTTTACGTCGTGCTCCTCTCCACAGTCACAGCATCACCCTTACAAAAGACCCAAGGCTACATGATTGTGGTTTCTCATACACACAAATTTCTCTGCGTTCATTCATGCCGAGCAGAGATTTTGATGTGGAGCGCATGGACAAGCTTTTTCACGCACGCATTAACGTGCACTGCAAATCCTTGTAATGTGGGGAGCAGCAGGGAGCGGTTCTTCGTCACGTTCCTATGCTTACGTTCACATACTGTGCCAGAGTTCATGCACGCAAAGCTTAAGCACGACATTCAGTCGTAAATGATCCTCCACGCAAGGGTTTTGTCATCATCTATCTCCTCTCCAATCTTCAGTGTTCTCTGCCAGGAGCTCTTCATGACTTCTAATAGAGTTGCATTTACAATGGTCTCATTCTAGAAAGATGACATTCTTGTTATTTCTTATTGTGTTAAAGCAGTGTTTCTCCACCTTGTTCCTGGAGGCATCTGACCCATATATTTCTGGTTTTGGAGTCTCTACTAATTAGCTTATGAGTTGGATAATGTAGTGTTGATGTGCGTCCAAGAACAGGTTTGGGAAGCATTGTTTCAAAGAGATATAATTCAACAAAAAACTAAAATTCTGTGATCATTTACTCACCCTCAATTTGTTCCAAACCTGTATGAAATTATTTTTTCTGATGAACAAAAAAGAAGATATTTTGAAGAATGTCAGTAACCAAACAGTTGATAGGCCCCCATTATACTAAGTCAGGTCATTCATATTCTTCAATCTTTAGGGTGAGTAAATTTTGACAATTTTATTTTTGGGTGAACTATCCATTTAAAGTACATCAGGGAAAAACATTAGCTATGGAAAAATATAAGTGATAGGAGCTTCATACCGCTTTTTACAGCAGATGCCATCACTTTCATCATTTGTCTCTCATGACGCTGCTCTGAATAAGGTCTATTGATGACCTGAGCTGGATGAGGGCATCACTGTTTCCTGCAATGATGATGACCTCTCTTCAGCTGAACAATTACTTTTTAGAGATGCTTTACAGCAGAATTTAATTCTGCTTGCAAAATTTTGCATTATGGATCCTTATTTTCATATTTATCTCTGTAAGGCTGTTTTGAAACAATCTGCACTGTAAAAAACACAGTATAAGTAAAGATGAATTTACAATGGTCTTTTTAGCATAAACTACACTGTAAAAATAATTTTTAGGGTTGTTAATGAATTTAAGATTACTTGAGTACGTTTTACAAGAAAACACTTTCTATTTCAAAATGTCATATTTCATTCAATGTTACCTGCCATTTCTTAGCATGTGTTTGTGATACTAGCAATTTCTGAGTGAAAATAGTTTTTAGACCAAATATTTTTTTAGTGGTAAAGTAAGGAAGCCTCATCGGTGGGTTGCATCACCTCAATTCCCAATCTGGGTCATGAACTGCACAGTAAGAAACACTGACCTACTTCTACTATATGTAAAATCTAGTGCATTTATTTCCTGATCGGGACTTTGTGGTGCTGAACAGGATGTTTGGATCAGACTTTGGGCCCTGACATGTGGCCTCTGCGCTCTTACATGGCAGGTAGAGTGTTCAGCACGTTCTAGCGATATCGATTGGGTTTAGCTGTCCTCGAAGGACATGTGTATGTGCATGTGTGTGTCCAAACGAGCAGAGATGTCGCTTAGTATTAATAGCACACAGGAAGCTGAGTGACCACTTGCCCGGCTCCCTCGTGACTGCGGTTGTAGCGGATGGATGCTGTGGATACCCGTTCTGTGAGGATGAGGCAGACTCAAAGCCTGCTGGAGGCTGTGGGGGAGGACAGGAAGTGTGGCTGTGTTTTGAGATAACCTTAACATAAAGGCGATACTTGTGTCATGGTCCATTACGATAAACACAGGCCTAGCAATGAATGTGTGAGGTGGTGTATGGTGTGTATGCTGATGGTAGAATTGTGACAATTTTAGGTATTTGATCACCAACTTATGTTATGACAACATAAATACTGGCTTTTGCTGTCCTACACATAAAAAAGCAGGAGAAAATCGATGACAGTGGTCTTTTTTACCTTATGTCATGCAATCATCTCTTCAGTGTTAAATCTATATTCACATATGTGTGTTAATTTAGCTAAATTTATTCCCTTTGATGTCAAATGTAGCCTCATTTAGCATGACTTTTGTGTATTGACGTGTAGTTTGGTCTCTTTTGTGTGACAGACATGTATAGTGACTGATCATTGTTCTTTCATGTGTCGCTTTGGGGCGTAAACATGAAATCTACCATAAACTATTTATGGCCATTAAATGTATATATTTGCTCACAATTGGCTATTGATTTTGTACCCAGTACTCATAAAAATGCCACATTTGACATGTGCCTCTGCAGCATCTACGGCCTAAAGTTGTAACAGTCAGATGTGACATTTTTATGAGTCTGGTTGATTTTACTGGGTGTTTCATAGTGGGTTTTCGGAATAGAAACTGCCAGTTAATTTCCATTTCCTCTGTGCTTTATCAGCCTCTTAAACACCAGCAAATGGAAAGCAGTCATCGGTAACAATAGTGTTAATGAAAACGAAAAAAATCTAATATTCATTACTTGAAGTTATCCAATCATAATGCTCAGTCATTCCTCTCTTCCCTGTGGGCCTGTTAAATTCCTCTTTCCCCTTCGGAGGGCTTCAGATCAGGTGTGACGTGAAATTTATTGAAATAGTGTCACTCAAAGGCACCGATGCTTCAGGAGAACGTCATGAAAACCTATTAAAAATCTATTTTTATGGACTCTTTTTAAGAGTCTTTGCATTCCAGTCCATTAGCAATATTCCAGGAACCTAGAATAGCACATAGAATCCATATTTTACACATTCAGTATTTATCTGTGTGTATGTTTTCCGACCATTAGTAAAAACAGATCTACAGATCTAACAAACATCTGACATCAGTGCATCAGTCTAGACTGCAAAAAAATATATCAATCAAACGTTATATTCGATAATAACCTTTCAAGTAATGTTCTGGGTTCAAGTTAAGAGCATAGGTGTTGTTGATTTACAAAAGACAATCATTTCATTAGTCTGTAAAAACAAATAAAATCACATTATTTCTGTGGTAATCAACATCATGTAATAGATACATCTAGAGTTACAGTGAAGTCAAAGCATTTTTTTTAAAAGTGCCCTATTATGCAATTTTAAAGGTTCCTAATTTTGTTTTTGAAGTCTCCAACAATAGGTTTACATAAATCAAAAGGTCAAAAAACACTTTCATAATACACATTGCACATCACCACATTTTTCAATGATTCTCAAACGACTCATCCGATGGTTCAGTTCCTCCTTTCTGAGAACCTGTGTAGCAGGTGTGCATTTAGAAGATTGTTTGGTGATTTCAGTTGTCATGACCATTTTTGTTTTTTCCGGTCCTTCCGGCCGCCATGCTGTTTGGGGGATGGGCGCGCTTTGCATCTTCCATGTGCCATGCTTGTGATCTCTCAGCGGTTAGTTTGTGCGTTCATGTCATAAGGGCCGTATTTTGTGTAACTGTTGATTTCACATTATATATTTGTATAATTACGACCTCAAGTCTTTTTGTGATACACACGCATACAATTCATTGATTATTTTCTTCCTTGAAATGATTTTCTTTACGTTAACCTTCTCCATATCTTTCACAGCGCGTTGTGCATTGCTGCCGCAAGCTGTTTTAATTGCTGCACGAGTTCTCATATCTATTAATTTTACTCCAGGTACATGATTTATTGTTACACTATATGTTCTCAAAATGTGTTTCTGTAAAAGTATATTGGCCCAGTCTACATGTGATCTCACAGTTCTCATTTCTAATTGTTACTCCGGCGATCTAATAAATAAAGATTTGAAAAAGTTCTGGTGTTCGAGAGTAATTTTGACATACAACGTAGATTACACACTGCCACACCTGCTCTGCTCTGATTGGTCAGAGGCTCAGTCTGTTATGATTGGTCTGCCGCTTGCAATACATGTTGGAAACAAAACGTCTTGGTTACTAATGTAACCCCCATTCCCTGAAGGAGGGAATAGAGATGTTACGTCGGACTGACATCATGGGGTCTCGCCTAGGAGCCCAATCACCTCTAAGTTTAACAAAATGGACGTCGGCTAGTGAGATTTGAATGCCCACTGACCTGGCATAAATAGGGTATAAATAGGACCGCCATACTCACTCCATTCATGTTTTTTTGAGGAGCCGATACAGGATCCCAGCCATTCAGTGGAGGTTCAGTGCTGTGGCAGGGGGACGTAATGTCCCTGTTCAATCCTCCAGGGAACGGGGGTTACATTTGTAACCTACATGTTCCCTATCTGTCAGTCACTTCCAGTCATTGTTTTTCAGCATGACCAGTGTTGTTAACCCTGGGGAGGCGTCCAATGGGGGACGCTACGGAGACCACATCCTGCCCATAGGGTAGGTTACTCAATTCAGGGTTCGCCAAACAGGGAACTCACCTGAAGAGCAAGTACTCATATACACTGAAAGCAGGACACTGAGCCTGTCTTTCCATACAAAATCTCGCAAAAGTGTTAGGTGTCGCCAAGCCCACAGCTCTACAGATGTTTGTCAGAGAGGCGCCGTACACCAATGCCCAAGAGAGAGCAAGTCCACGAGTGGAGTACGGGCACGGCTTGCCTTGGAACTGGTACACCAAGGCAATGGCATCCATTATCCAGTGGGCCAACCTCTGCCTGGAGACAGCCTTTCCCTTCTGCTGGCCTCCAAACCAGACAAAAAGCTGCTCAGAGCTTCTGAAGCTCTACATGCAGTCCACGTAAACGCACAGTGCATGAATGGGGCACATGTAGGTCTGCCTTCTCCCAGGACAATGTCAGAGTCACGTCAGGGCAAGATATGGTTCATCGCCTCAGTCTGCTTCTGGATTGCCGAGAACTATTGGTAAAAGTCCTCGACCGTGTCGCTGAAGGACTTTGCTGGCACAAGTGCATTGCAATTGCATGCCGCACCTGCGTAACTCTTAGCGACCACACCATCAAGTTTAGTGAGAGCGGAGGCAAAAGAGCGGCTTCGGGCGGTAAAATGTACCTTCCAAGACTTTTTGACTTCGTCATGCACCTCCTGGAGTAAAGGCGCTGGTTTACAAGCCATACACCGCACCCTGAAAAATATCAAACTGTCCATGCTGCTCTTTAAGGGAAGCTGAGGTGACTGGGCTCCCAGGAGAGACTCCATGATGTCAGTCAGATGTAATGTCAAACTTGACTGACTGATAGGGCACGATCATCACCATAACTGAACTTCCTAAAGCCACCTTAAAACTCCATCGCAAGGACAAGTTGAGATGGACATTTCTCAGTGATAACTCAACTCAGTGATAACTCATAACTCAAAGTAGTGAGGATGACAATTATTAGACAACGTTTTAGGTAATAGTAGTCCACAGAAATTACCCGGAGACATAATCAATTACACAATAATCAGTAATTAATCATACTTACAGGTTGTGATTCAAATATACTGGGTACTGTACCATCTTTCAAGAGCGAGCATTTAGTGAATCACTCTGTGAAGGGTGGGGCAACTTGTTCTTAGTTGTTCTTACTTAGACGGACATTGTGTTAGCTAGTGACATTTAGCCGTAACTGATTGGGATTCGAATTCCTGACGACTCGCTTAGGCAGTTCAGAGTTGATTCTTTCTTTTCAGAGAGAATTAGTTTCTTTATCGTGCACTTTCTACTTTACAAATTTGCAGACTGTTTACATTCACAGACGTTTTACACACTGCATGAAAGGGAATATTCTAAAATCCATAAAAGGGGGCACTTTAAAGTAAATGGATGAACGTGAGTTGTGTGTTATTGCTTATGGTCAGACTGCCCCTGTCTGTAATTCAGCCCCAACAGCTGTTTCACTCAGTCCTGCGATCAGAAGACATCATCTCAGCTGCTGGCTATTAATGGCCAAATACCCCAGAATGCACCTTGTTCAGCAGCCGAAACCGACTGGGCTGATGTCACTGTATATCTATGCTTTGAATCCTGACCAAATGCCGTTTAAAGCCTGATGGTGCACTGGGGGCAGCATGTCCGCAGACAGAGGCAATTTCAGCCTCTCTAATGTTTTTGTCTGTAGGGTTTATGGGGCTTTCTTATCCTCACATAACACTGTTCAAGAGAGGCCATGCTTCAGGCTTTAGTGCTTCTTTGTTCTTCCTTTGTGGCCACTGACATGAGATACGGTGGCACGTGTTCATTGGTTGTCACAGTCGGACAATGTGTCTGTGTTGTTCTTGGTGGCTGGGGATTGAGTTTGGGATTTTTTTTAATTGTTCTCTTGAAATGCTATTTTAAAGTATCATTCCATCTTATTTTAAACATGTATATATGAACAACATCTGTGGCTCGTACAATAATTTTTAACCCTCAGTTATGTAAAAATGACTAGGCCTACCAGATGTAGGTCAGAGGGTTTAACAAATGGTTTCTTGATCTGTGAAATTGTTCTGTTAAGGCAGAATGACTGTTCTAGTTTGAGAAATATCTGATTATCCATTGCTGTTGGTCACGACATGGACTGATTTTGACAACAGTCTCAGAAAAGGCCAATATGTTAGATCACACCCTCTTACCAAACCCTACCGTCTAACTCAATCATGCTAAATTATTCACAGGCAGAGGACACTTCTGATTGGTTAAAAAAAGAAGATGCTTTCCGTGGAGATATAAAATAATCATTTTTTTCTTTTAAGGTTCAATATTGATACATACTGTATATTCATATAGCATTCAGTCAAGGAGTATATTGTGTGAATTTTTTCATTACATATATTTTAAGCAGAAGTCTTGGTTATGGGAAGCATTTGCTTCCACATAGCTGTTTGCGGTTTATCATAATCAGGATAGGAAGAAAAGGTAATAATAACAATAATAAAAACTTAACAATACCCAGAAGTAACTAAAAAATATTTATATACAATCATGGGTAGGTTGTGTAAAAACTCATAAAGACAAAGAACCATCAATATGTCTTTAATGACATTAATCAGGGGGGAAAATCAGTCTTTAATCAGAGAGATAATCTAACACACACAATGAAACATCAACATGAACGGACCAAGAAAGAGAGGGAACATAGGGTATAAACACACATCGACTAACAAGTTAAGTAATGAGACAAAAGGTGAACTAAATGACTAATCAGAAACTGGGTCATGGTGAAATGGGGGGGAAAAACACAACATAACTATGACAGTGACTGTGCAGGCCATTGGAGATTGTTATCAAACTGTTTTCATTTTTATCCCTTTCATGTTTATTAAATCACTCTGCACCGTATATACACTGCTCAAGAAAAAATTAAGGGTACGCAAATCACACGTTGGATCTCAATTAATGAAATGTTTTTTTCTTTCTTTACATTATATAAAGTCATACCATAAATGTAGTTACAGGCTGATCTAGCTTGTATGAACACGTATATGCAACTTCTCGGCATGCTCCTGATGGCAAATGGTGTATTTTTTTATCTCCTACCAGACCTGGATCAGGCCTGGACAGTCTGTGATGCTACTTGGCGGCTTTGGATGCTCTGTTACATAATGTCTCATAATGTTCTCAATTAGATTCAGGTCTCGGGAACGTGAGGGCCAGTCAATGGTATCAATGCCTTGGCATCTAAAAACTACCTACACACTCTAGTTACATGGGGCCGGGCATTATCATGCACCAGGAGGAACCTAGGGCCCATTGCAACAGCATGAGCTCTTAGAACTTCCAAACATCAGTAAGAGAAACATTGACTAACACATGGAGGTCTGTGTGACCCTAAAAAGGATATTCCTCCCCAGACTGTTACTTACCCACCACCAAACCGGTCATGCTGGATAATGTTGCACACAGCATAACTTTACCCATGGCATTTGTGAAGAGAAAGGGGCGTCAGTGGCAGACTTGTCAATTATGGTGTTCTCTGACAAATGCAAATTGAGCTGTATGGTGCCGAGCTGTGGATACAGATCCCACAGGCCACCCTCATGAAGTGTTTCTGACAGTTTGGTCAGAAACATACACACCAGTAGTCTGCTGGAGGTAATTATGTAGGGCTCTGGCAATGCTCCTGTTGTTCTTCCTCACACAAAGGAGCAGGATTGTTGCCCTTCTACATCCCTGTCCAGCTCTCCTTGTGTAATGCCCCGTCTCCTGTTTTTTTTTTTTTACAAAGAATGGTGTGAAAAGGGAAAAACATCCAGTATGCAGCAGTCCTGTGGGTGAAAATGCCTTGTTGATGCTAGAGGTCACAGGAGAATGGGCCGTCTGATTCAAGCTGATAGAAAAGTAACTTTGACTGAAATAACCACATATTACAACCGAGGTATGCAGCAAAGCATTTGTGAAGCCACAACACGCACAACCTTGAGGCGGATCGGAAAAAAAAGGCTACAATTTGCACAAGCTCACCAAAATTGGACTGTTGAAGACTGGAAAAATGTTGCCTGGTCGGATCCATCATGCCTTGTTACCACTGTGCAGGCTGGTGGTGGTGGTATAATGGTGTGGGGGGTGTTTTCTTTGCACACTTTAGGCCCCTTAGTTCCAATTGGGCATCGTTTAAATGCCACAACCTACCTGAGCATTGTTTCTGACCATATCCATCACTTTATGACCACCATGTACCCATCCTCTGATGCTGCTTCCAGTATTATTATGGTGTTCTTAATAATCCTTTAGGTGTGTGTGTGTGTGTGTGTGTGTGTGTGTGTGTGTGTGTGTGTGTGTGTGTGTGTGTGTGTGTGTGTGTGTGTGTGTGTGTGTGTGTGTGTGTGTGTGTGTGTGTGTGTGTGTGTGTGTGTGTGTGTGTGCAAACATACAAATTACATACAGGATGGTGGTTTAAGTAGTATCTATCTATCTATATATATAGTACTGCATGTGATTTGTATGTTAGTGTCCTAGTGAACCTAACAAACGGAAGTATCAGATTTCTCTTGTCCAGAGATTTGCCCAATTCTGCTCCAGGAAACAGTGATATTGATTGTTTTCCATGCTGTATTAAAAGTGCTTTGTATCCTGAACACATCTTAATGTAACCAGCACTTCCTGCTACTGGTTTATTCATTTGATTCCCATCCGATCCATAATGCACCTCATCCTGTCTATCAACCGTGGTTAATGTATTTTAGTGACATGGAAAGTAACCTCTGTCTTTGTTGAGCTGCCCCAAGCTGGTGAGGCATGACAGTGTCGTCAGTTCAGATAAATGCTTCAAATGATCTGTGTGGTCACAAGTAGATCTTTAAAAGCATTGTCTTGTATGTATTAGCTGTGAAGTACTACCAAACAGGTTCATCTGAACTCGATACCATGAGATTAAATTAGCCAACAGCAGCACTATGTGTTACAGAGCTCAATGGAAACCACTGCATCCACCAACAATAACACTGCTAAGTGTGTGCGTGTGCGCGTGTGCGTGTGTGCGTGTGTGCGTGTGTGTGTGTATTTACTTGCTAGTCAAGTTGCTAAGTTGTTAAAGTGTTGATCTTTATTATTATTATTTTCCATATTTGAAATAACATTAAAAGTGTAATTATGTTGTGGCAAAGAATAATACAATTACTCCACAAATTAGAATTGTATCATATTTCAACTGTCTTTTATTTTGGGATTTGAATTTAGTAAATTAATCTAGTTAAAAATGTATTTAGGAATTCAGTTATTTTTCCCTACATTAATTTCAATGATAAGCATAAACCTTCTGATCTGTTGTTTAAAATCATCATCCAAGTCATCCATTTTAATGTTGTTGTTTTTTTATGTCAAAACTATAACATGTTTGTTTTCAGCTTTTCCCCAATAGACATCAGAAGGTTTTGGTAACTCTGGGAATGTAATCTGAAAACCAGAATCTGAAATGTTATTTCAAGAATGAAAAGAAGGAAAACAGACGTTTTTTTGAGGGCAGCATTTCTTTCATCTGCCAGATACTGAAAAGCGATGTGTCTTATGTGGAAAATGCTGCTTTGCGTTTACGGTAAACTCTGGGCACGGTATTTTTAACGCATGTGTAATTTTAGCTTGTGTGTTTTTCTGAGAGTTCATGGTCAGTGGCCGTTTGCTCCAATATTTGATGCCAATGTCATGACATCTTTTATGGGCATTTTTTCCTGTTGAGATGGAACGCTTGACTTCCTGTTTCTGCTTACGAGCAGTGGACGGAACACTGAGATCAGGAAGAAGGAAATGAACTTCCTTTGGGACGGGGAATTTTATGTGATTTTTACTCTTTATCCTCTCTCACCTGCTTATGTAAGGCTTCCATAGGCAAACTTAGAAACAAACAAAGAGCAGCTGCACAAGGAAGCAAGTCTGTTTTTCATACATACCATGGAACTGAATTTCATTATGCTGTAAGGACAAAGTCCACTGTTTTCATCCTTGTTCAGTAAATCTTCCATTTCACTATAATTGCTTACAATGAATATTTATGCATTCTTAATAATATTTGACTAATTTTATTGAATGTTCATATTCCCTATTCATGAATATTCATTCAAAAAACAATGCATTTTCAACGGTAGAATAAGAAGTACACTAATTTTACCATGGGAAAATAACTACTGCATGGTCTCAAGTGGCTTACAAATTCTATAAAATAACTGCAATGTCAATATAATAAAACACAGTAAAGTTCAGTTTGATTTGAACATTTTCTGCATTTTATTGTGATGTATTTCAAGCATGAGATTTTATTTTATGATTTATTATTATTTGTCGATATTTAATTGAGCGTTTAGATTTAGATTACCTTTGCCATCATCTAAAAATCACTTGTATTTATTCTTTAAAAACACTTTGATAACACAGTTAAATGTAATATTTACATATTTACAATGAATATCCATGTTTTTATGTTTTGATTCCTAAATTTGCTTATAGCATTTAAAAGAATTGGGGGTTTGTTAACACAAATTTATATATGCATATACATTTTAGTGCATTATATATTTAATTTTTGTTTAAATGTCAATTCAAGTTTATTTGTACAATGCTTTTCACAATACATATTGTTTCAAAGCAGCTTTACAGAAAATCCTTGTTTCAGTGTTACAATTCAGAAAAGTGTTATCATTCAGAAATGATTGCATCAAAGTAATGTGGGAGTCCATATGGGAGTAATATACAGCTATATTATAGTACAATATGTGGTTAGTTAACGTCATATTCGAATATATTAGACATTAATTACAACTTGTGCTCTAAATTATTACCAAATAAAGATAATATAATAAAAGAAGGATAATATTTGATAGTTTTGTAAGTTTTGTAATCATTGCAGAAAGGTGGTTGCATACTGCGTATTAGACTAATGTAAGTCAATTGTTTTTGGCGAAAATCACAGATCCGTTATATAGTTGTAATAATAATAATACCATGCACACTTTTCCTCAACAGACTGCATCACAGATGTTTGTAGATAACAATGAACTTGACAATGAACAAGGCTCATCCAGTCAGATTTTAGAAAATGTGGTTTACAGTGAACAACCTGAGGGAGGCCATCATTGTTAATGGTGTTATCCACATCAACCACATTGCTACAGGACATGTAAAACTACAAGGATATCGGTATATCTTTCCATCCTGCCATCTCTGCCTCCATCTTCTGCGGTTTGAAAGTTGATCGGCTGTCCCTGTGTGGAGCTGGAGTGAAGGAAAATGAGCGGGCTGCTATTTTTAGACTCCCTGGCAGGTGGACAGAACCAGAGCACGTCTATATATAGAGCTGGAGGGAGAGCGAGAGCATGTCACAGATGGGTATGCTGGGACCGCACGTCATGGAGGTGCCCTGAGTGACGGTCTGACCCCACCCTGGGGCTGCAGCACTTCCTGTGTATCAGTCACCATGCCGAACCGCTTCTGTTCTGGTGTCTGTCACTGCGTCTGGCACTGCTGGCTTGTAGCAGGCCGATTGGGCAGACGGTGTGTGAATTATTGAGCAGATGGGGAGTTTCTGAGAAGAAAATGTTGTGGCTGCATATCACATTTCACCTTGCTCATAAACCTCGGTTCCCGTTCTGGCGCTCAAAACGTTTTACCATTCATTTATAATTTGCTTCACACCAAAGGATTATGGGAAAGAACTAGACAAATTGTAATTGTAGTAATTGCATAAATATCAAGGTATTTGCAGTGCAACAGTCTGTATATATGCAGTCTGTACAGTCAGTGGTGTGAAAAAGAGTTTGCTCCCTTCCTGATATCTTATATTAATGCATGTTTGTCACATTTAAATATTTCAGATCATCAAACACATTTAAATCTTAATCAAAGATAACACAAGTAAATACAAAATGCTGTTTTTAAATAGTCTTTTTTATGGGAAAACAACATACAAACCTACATGGCCCTGTGTGATAAAGTGTTTGCCCCCTAAACCTAATAACTGGTTGTGCCGCCCTTAGCAGCAACAACTGCAATCAAGCGTTTGTGATAGCTTGCAGTACTGTGGAGGAATTTTGGCCCACTCATCTTTGCAGAATTGTTGTAATTCAGACACATTGGAGGGTTTTCAAACATGAACTACCTTTTTAAGGTCTCAACAAGATTCAGGTCAGGATTTTGACTAGGCCACTTCTAAGTCTTAATTTTGTTTTTGTTCAGCTATTCAGAGGTGGACTAGCTGATGTATTTTGGAACATCGTCCTGCTGCAGAACCCAAGATCGCTTCAGCTTGAGGTCACAAACAGATAGTAAGACATTCTTCTTCAGGATTTTTTGGTAGACAGCAGAATTCATGGTTCTATTTATCACATCAAGTCTTCCAGGTCCTGGTGCAGAAAAACAGCCCCAGACCATCACACTACCACCACCATATTTTACTGTTGGTATCATGTTCTTTTTCTGAAATGCAGTGTTACTTTTACACCACACACTTGCCATGCAGAACATGAACAGTGTGTCTGGGGCTGATGTTCTCTCAATCCTGAAGGATGATGTCTAATTCCCAGTCCTATAATCGCCGACCTTAAGCGAGATGTCAAGAGCTGAGATGCTTCAGTCATATCTGTTTAACGTGACCACTGGGGTCCAGTGTGGAAACACAGGGAAGAACAAGCCCTAGCAGTGCTGGTTGTGTTTGTGATAAGATGGCTGCCGCTCCAGTGGTTACACTGATGGGTTTTGTCCACATGCAGACATATGCAGGCGATAGATAACAACAGCTCTGCTCAAGTCAACCTGTCCGATTGATTCAGCTGAACCCCTGCAGGGCAGAAGGGAGACGGGAGATGAGGAAGCATGAGGTGCTACAAAGAAGCTTTACAGTCAAGGAGGCCAGACAGAAGACTCAGTCTCTCAGTTTTTCCTTAATATTTTGTGGAAACTATGATACATTTCCATTCTTTTAAATTTTTTTTAAAGGAATTAATATTTTTATTCTGCAAAGATGGCAAATAAATTAAGCAAGAAATAAAGGATAGTAAATATTTTCAGCAAATTAGAATGATTTTTGAAGGATCGTGGGATGCTGAACACTGGAGTAATGAAGAAAATTTAGCTTTGCCATTACAGGAATATATAAATATTTTGAAATTATTTTAAAATAGAGTACATTTTTTTAAATATTTAATAATAATATATATATAAAATAAAATAATAAAATAATTGATAAATACGCGTTTTTAATACGAGTTTTTTTATGTAACCAATAAAATGGCCAGTATTGTAAATCTATGTAATTTTGCATAAAAAAAAAACCATGAAACACAAGAAAAAGATGGAAAATGGTTTGAATTGGAAAAATAAGCCTTGTTATTATCTGCAAACATCACTGGCCTAATTAGATCACATTTACCATTTAAAAAAGGCAATAATATTATGCAGTATTGAAATGGTCTACGTCCAATATATGATGCATTACAGTAGAACTTCTTTTTTCTTCTTCTTTAAACATTCTCTGTTGCAAGCCATGACTATGTTTTGTGATTTTCCAGGGGGGAATCTGAAGCATTTATCTCTGAAGCTTTTTGACATGAAAGTCTGAATGCGGCACGCAAGCATGCGTATTTACAAACCATCAAAATCACTCGGGCTCCTGCTGACATGCACGCTCTCACGTTAATTACCCTCAGAATGCATTTAGCATGCATTTATGCACACAAGAAACCACATGCTACAGACTGTATATAGTAATAAGCATGCACACAGATGCACTTCAAACCCTTCAATAATGCTCCCACAAGCTGTCTGTTTTTGTCATGTGGCCATACAGTACTGTAAACACTCACATTCACTTACTGTCTTTGTCGCTCTATTCCAGGACCTAGTGAACTATCTTTTTACAGCAGGCAGCATTGTAAGACCTTATATGCATTCTCATGCTGAGAAGGCTGTTCCAAAATGTCTGCAGCATAATTGCTTTCTAAAATAGTTTATTTTGGATAATTCTGTATCCTTCACCAAGAAAGCCATCCTAGAATGCATTGCAACAACCTCAGTGAAAGAAAAAAATATATATCCAAAATGCTGGATGACTTGATTCAGGCTAAAATTGTTGATTAAAAAAAGGTATTTTACATAATATTAGTTAGTGCATGTATTTTAGTGTGAAAATAATGCTTAAGAACTCAAGAACTCTTAAGAATTATAACTTATATGTTTATAATTAATCACTAATGTAGTTCTATATTTCATTTAGCATGCTGCTGTTACATAATGTACAGTTTTGGCCATGATTTTGGCCAACTGAGACAAATATGGGCTTTGAAAAGAATTTATTTTGTGGTAGGGCAGAATCAGCTGTTTTTGATTGCTTGACATGCTCGCTAATATTATTTCTAGAGTATTATAACAATAATTAATGTTAATTAATTAACCTCATTGGTTCTCGCTGAAGCTCAAACGTGCTGCGTAACACAAGAATGAACCTCATTGGTTCTTGCTGAAGATCAAACGTGTTGCGTAACACGAGAATGAACCTCATTGGTTCTTGCAGAAGCTCAAATATGCCGCGTAACAGGACAATGAGCCTTACTGGTTCTCGCATGTCAAGCGAACATGCTTGAGCTTCCATTTACCACAACTGATGTGTGAATTTAATAAAAGACTAAATTCAACCTTTTAATCATATAAAATGATTCAGTCTCTTTAGAAAACTCAGATTTCCTCAAAGAGATTTTCAATTGTGTTCCGAAGATGAATAAACGTCTTAAGGCTTTGGAACGACATGGGGGTATAAGTAATGAACGAGAATGAGTAATTGCTGCAATGAATGTTCTTCACATTATGATCATACTTTTAAAATTCTCTGTGAAGAATGAGCGGTTCACAAATTCACTCTTCTCTCATTTCAAATGACTTGAGATTAGAGCAAGATTTTCATACTTCAGTGAGGATGTGAGAACATGACACAATTGATAATTTGGTGTTAGTGAGGCCAGGGGGGAGTGCTCACCCTAACACACCAGTATACAGTAGTGATTGCAACGCTACACTGTCAAAAAAAGCACCGACCCTCAGATGAGGGTTAAACCAAGATCCTAACTCTTTGTAGTCATTAAAAATCCCAGGATGTCCTTGGATTGGCCTTTGTCCATCATCATGACCTCCTAATCATCCCCATATATTATACTGATTGGCTTCATCAGTCTCATTGGCTCTCCACCAATAAGCTGGTGTGTGATGGGTGTAATATGGATGCGGTCACATCATCCAGGTGGATGCTGCATATTGGTAGTGGTTGAGGAGATTCCCTTCTATATGTAAAGTGATTTGAATGCTAAGAAAAGCACTATATAAATGTAACAAATTATTAGTGGTGCTTATTAAGCAAAGCATCACTATTGTTATTCTTTTACTTATTATCAGTCTTCTGGACAAATCTTTGCCGTGTAATTAATCCCGCACTGTTTGCCATAAATGAAGTTTATTGCGGTTAATGTGGACCGTAACCTCCCGCAATAGGTGAAGATCCACGAAGTAGCATCAGCCAATCAGCTCACTGGATGCATCCACTCGTGCTCTCATTGGTCGATCTCACGCCAGGAACCAATCACGTGTCTTGTCTGAGTGCCGTGAGTGTGTACAAAACCTCTGAGAGAGTTTCTCTTTGTCTGGCATCCTGGGAAACCGTTTCTCTCTCGCATCACGATAAAACAACGCTACTTTCTGCAATACGGGTGCCGGTATTTTAGAATTTTTATTTTCCGATAAATATTTTTGAAAAATATTTGAGGCCGCGAAACTTGAACCGCAAAGTGGCGAGGAATTACTGTATATTATATGCCTTTTCTAAGAAATTGGACTTATGATGTTCGCACAGCAGGCGAAAAAAATCCCATTGACTTACATTGACGTATATTCTGTCAAATTCACACACACACTTTCTCGCTCTCTCATTCTCTAACTCTATCACACACTCATTTGACTTATCTTATCAAGAAGCTAATAAGTCATTACCTAAAATCTTCATGGCCACACCCTAGCAAACACTCCATTGCCTTCTATTGAAAATTAGATAAGAGGGGTATGTATGAATTAGAATGTCATAGTGACATGAGTTTGGCTCTTTTGATTTTGGCAGACATCCAGTCTATTAGTTAAACCCTGTTAACGGTCTAGCCACACCCTAGCAACCATATAGCTTCATGAATTATCTATATTTTTTACCGACATCATACCTACTTGTTGTTTGGCTCTCTTGAAGTATTTACATCATGGTAGTGACACGCTCGCATTATCTTCAGAAAATGTCTAGTTATCATTATTATTATTGCTATTTAAAACACCCAATCAGCGATATCAATCTTGAACAAAGTCCTAGGGTTTTTAAAGCATATCGTACAGTCTGACATAAGACCGCTGATATTGCTCAGTTTGCTGTTGCTTTTATCCAAGATCGCACTTGGGTCATATGATATAATCTGACAAGCAACAGTCATAAAGGACAGAACAAAATGTACAGTGGACTTTAGAAGGCACCTCCGTTGGTTTTGAAATAGAGCCTTTATCTCTCTTTCTTTCACTTTTATTCTGACATCCTCTATAAATATTGCCCTGGCCAATGAGTTCAAAGTAAAATGTCTCTCCTCTCTTTCTCCATTACATGCACTGTTAAAGTTTCAAGCACTGCGGAAGACCTGTTCCAATCAGCTACTCTGTGATGGCTGAGAAAACCCCACGCTGGCAGAATTAGTTGGAGTTCCTGACGGATTATGTAGGCTGATTGAATTGTGAGTAAGGAGGGAGTTGGGGAGGGGCTGCGCTGATGGGGGAAGGGTACGGTTAGCTGATCTGGCACAGCAGTTGGGTTTCTTCTGTGATTGCTTCAATTAGCTGATCGAGCCGCTGTCTCTGCAAATGGCTTTGGCGGGGTTGCCATGGAAACGACGCCACGGCCCCATCCTCACCTCCTGCTCTCATCTCTGGACGGGCGGAGGGAGGGATAATAATTGTGGTGGAGAGGTTCTTAAGTGTTTGGTTACATGTGGTGCATCGTACAACATGCAGCGGCTTCCGAAATGTGAAGTGGCAATTACAAGGTTCACCGCAAAAATTTTAATATTGTCATTATTTGACATTAATATCACCAAAATGTAAAAAAAGGACAATAGAAGTTGTCCATATGACTATAACATATGTTCCACATGAAAAAGTTCATATCAAGAAGCAAAGGTATTAAAATTCTGACCAAAACTGATATAAACTAATATTTATTTCCATGTTATGGCCAATGTTATTTTATCATTGAGATATTATTATAGTTTTTATTTTAAAAAAATAATAATAATTTAAAAAAAAATGTTTTAAATATATATATATATTTGTTTGTATTTCCATGTTATGGCCAATGTTATTTTATCATTGAGATATTGTTATATTTTTTATCAAAAACATTTATTATTCATTTGTTTTTATTTTATATTTTCTGTTTTCATTTTCATTTTAAAGTTTAATTGTTTTATTTATTATTATTATTGTTTTAGGTTTAGTTAAATATAATAACCATGAATATAAAAGATAACCATTAGATATTAAAATGATATAATAAACTATAAAGTATAACTAAACTATTAAATAAACTATTCTATTTGTCCAATTACACTTTTTATCTATTGCGATTTAATTGGCTTGTGTAAAGTAAGCTGTTAATATTAATGAGTCCAACCAATGTAACCATGACATGCACTGATGCGTCATGCTCCAGGAGCAACTCTTAAGAAGGTCACCAGGGTCAATTCTGATATCATATTGACTTTAAGGCTTCAGAGGTGGAGGCCTAAGGTTAATCAAAGGTGAAGTTATAATTATGATGGCTTTGTGAAATAGAAATGTTCTTACGCATGAGGATGCGTGATGGAGTGTGTGTGTGTGTGTGTTTGTTTGTGTGCTGTTAAAGGGACAGTTCGCCCAAAAAGGAAAATTCTGTCATCATATTCTCACCCTCAAATCATTCCAAACCTGTGTGACTCACTGCATAACACAAAGAAGAATTTTTTGAAAAAGTCTCTTTTTTTGTTTTTGTCCTTGCAATGATAGACCACAGAAGAAGGTCATACAGATTTGGAGCAACATATGGGGTGAGTAAACAATGACAGAATCTGTTGATGAACTGCTCCATTAAGCCTTCGGATGCAGACCATTGATCTAGGAGTCACGTTGGCCACTTGATTGAAGGCCAGGAGTGACATATCAGCTGTGGAAGGTGTGAAGTATGATGAACATGTCCAGACAGCAGCTGTGATTCACTGTGATCTTCTGTGTGACTTCACACCCAACCGCACAGATTCACTCCAAAACACTCAACAAACACACCGTCACCTCTGCGCTCAAGACACCACTATCAACAAATAACAGACACAAACAGATCATTGGGGAAATGTATTAAGATATTATATGAAGATATCAAATGAAAAGGCTGTCAGGATTTTATAATGTTATAATTGGCTGTATTTATTTTATTAAAAAATACAGTAAAAATGTGATATTGAGAATTTGGAATAAAATGCATGTCAATGTATTTGTAAAAATATAATTTATCCCTTTGATGCAAAGCTGAATTTTGTCTGAAATCATGTCAGAAATAATGATAAAAAAAAGTATCTTAATATGCTGATTTGCTGCTTAAGAATCATTACATTTTTCTCATATTTCACATCGTTGCAACACCTCTTTTCACAGTCTGTCAGTAACGTTTTGTTTAGATCATGTCTTTACGAAACCCCTCCTTCCAAAAAAATACAATGTGCTCTGATTGGTCGGCTGGATTAATGTGTGTGTTTCGAAAAATAAGAGCGTTTCAATACACTACTGGCGCAAGAACTGATTAGAATGTCAATGTGTATCTTGAATGTAATGTAAGTCGCTTTGGATAAAAGTGTCAGCTAAATGCATAAATGTAAAATGTAACTCAACCAAGGCCACACCCCTTTTTTTCGTGTATGCCTTGGGCGGAAATGATTTAAATGAGGAATGTTGTGACGTGTGTGTTTGGTAAGTTCAGAAACAATGCTTACTGATAATGAGAATAACTCCTTTGGGAGTGGACTTTGTGCTTTGTAAGTTTGTTGACTTTTTTCATAATCAAACACCATTTCACAAAGCATAATAATATCCTTTCATGCATCCTTTCTGAATTTATATTACCCCAAATGTTTAAACAGTGTTTCTTAGAAACATCTCCTTTCGGGGAATTATCTTTGTAGATTGCATCAGTTCAGAAATTTACAGTGCTGTAAATCTATTTTCAATTACCTGACCTTGAGTTCGGAGCAAGATATGAAGAAATAGCAACAAGGACTGTGCCTCCGCTGACCCCAGATGAGCCTGAGTTAATGAGGATCTCAGTTCCTGCTGGTCTCACACTGGGCCAATCGGCCGTGATATCCTTTGTCAATGTGTTGAAAACCTGGACCTGAGATACACTTCCAGCATCCGACTGATGAAAGACAGACTACATGTTGTCTGCTGATACAATATGAGAACAACATTACATTTAGCAGAACCAGCTTTCCTGCCATAATTGCTTATTTACCCTTAAATATCCTGATTCTGGTGTGTGAGGGTAATCTCACCTGCATAGTTTTACTCTGAAATAACACAATCCAAGACTTTTTTGTCCTAAAATACCCTCTGGCAGAGACCTAGATGACTGTTTGCAATTTTAACTCATTTTTGACTTTATTTTGAAGCAGATAATATGTTTATATTGTAATTAGTGGTGTCCTGTTCATCAGTATTTTCATACTTAACCATAAGCATAACAAATTATTGCATAACTGTTTTGCTACAGTCATGAGTAATACCTCAATTTTGTCAATAAAGATGTGCTGTTGCTTTAAAAGATTTGACTGAAAATTTTAACCTGATGGATGAAAAAGTTACCCAAAATATCATTCACCCCCAGAAGCCACATTGATACTTGTTAAAACCACCCGGAACCGCTAAGCCACTACGTAGAATGTACAATTTGATAGCTTCAGATATTATTTGATCATTTTAGCTTGCTTGCTTACTGCCAAGGTCTTGCTTACTGCCTTCATAAATTCTCATAATTAAAGAAAAAGAAAATGACAGAACTTGAATATTAATGTCTAGCAGCATGGTTCTTGTTAAAGCTTTTTCATTGTATTCTTGTTTGCTTCCCAACTGGTCTCTCTCTCTCTCTCTTTCTTTTTATCTGCCAGAGTTTGTGTACAAGGAAACCTTCCAAATTCATCAGAACGTCTTGCTCCATTAGAATGAGCTTGTTTATCATCATGTTCTTTTCGTTGTGTTCCCACTAACATGCTGCACCTCACTAGAGAGGTATTTAATGGGATCATCGTGTCTGGTTTGTGCAGAACAGAAAGAAATATTTAAATATTTCTCTTATTTTTCTTGGTGAAAATGAGTGTGTTGAGAGAACATTTAAGCTCTGTTACAAAAACTTTGTGCTGTGTGTTGTCTGACTGTAAAAGACTCAACTTTAGTAGAGTCTGACATTGGCATAATTTCTATATAAATATATATTTAAGTATTGTTTTTTATTTATTTTACATAATTTATTATTTGTATTATTGTTGTATTTTTTGTTAATAAAATATATTATTTAATAAAATACTATTTTATTGATATATTTGGAATTAAATGAAATAGAATAATTTAAAACAATATTTAGATTGTTTATTATAAAATAATTTAAAAACTGATCTTTTAGCTGATAATATATATATTTTTTTTTCAGCTTTCAAATAAAGATTTTTAAAGCAAATATTTGAAATGTTTTGCTTTTCTAGTTAATTGCAGTTAATAAGTTAATAACTCATTTTAATTCTGCTTCCTTGCATTCAAATGTTGTGCAATTCTGCACCATTTGTTACCTTGATTTAAATGGATTTGAATTAAAATTTTAAATGCCTTTTTCAGTTTTAAATGGATCTAGATAGTACAAACCATCAGCATCCAGTTTCTTTATATGGAAAACAAAATCAGATATTCTATATATCGAAATGAATATGTTAACGTTTCACAGATTAAAGAATTTAATACAGGGTTTGACATTGGATTATTATTCTATTGAAAATCACAGCTAAGTTGCTTGATGCTTTAGAAGTTTCTCTTTAGCGTTGCACCAGAAAATACAGCACACACGCATGTGCGGTTGCAAGATTTCAGCATAAAAAGTCGAATTATGAACAGCATGACCTTTTCACAGTGACATGACATTGCTCAATGACACGGCTCTGCTAATGTTCTTGCAAAAGTCCATGCTTTTTATACACAACAAGCATATTGCTGATTGCATGACCCATTCTGAGAATCATCTGTACCTCTTAGCGTCACATGAAGTCGCCTCACAGTTGCTGACACCAGCATCAGCGGCCCGCTGGAAGGAGGCAGTGAAGTACTTCATTATTCATTGAGCAGCGGACCTGACACGCTGTGGCAGCATTTTGACAACAGTCACAGCCGTTAAGAGGGCTGGGATTTGAGCAGAGCTCATCTGGATGGCAGCGGACATGTAATTTAATGGGAATAGAGCATGACAGTGAAAATCCAGCAGGTGCGCATAACGTTAGCATCCCGGGAGGAACGGAGGCAAAGAGAAAGGCACGATCTCGATCGGCTCTCGCCGCATACCGTGATGATTGTACTCCCCCCTGGCACCAAGCTGTTTCTGCGTTACACCCTCATGCATCCCGGGGCAAGTGGCTGTAGAATTTCATCGCTGTCACTTTGTATTCCTTCCCATGATGAGGCAGAGCAGGGTTTACCCTGTCCACACATGCAAATCAACTGGAAGCATATAACAGATCTTTTCTAAATGGCCCGCAATGTTTGCAAACATTCTGAATATTGCATATCACAGAGCCCAGAGAGCCTTAAAGGCTTGTTTTACAGTATAGCACTCCGAAAATATCCTTATTTCATGATAAATATCACTGAATTATGCGTTCTGAACATAGGTGCCCATCACTCCTATTTCTTTAGCTACGTACTGTATGTTACTATACTGATAACTGATACAAAGTATACTTTGGACACAATGCAAGTCACTTTGAATACAAGCATCTGCCAAATGCACAAATGTACGGTAAATGTATCTGAAAAAATAAGTGTCAGTGCTGTGATACTTCACATTTCATATATTGTTATGCACACAGTTCTCTAGGTATTGACATTGGCATCGACTAATGCAAAGCCCATAATGGTTGACCACTACTAGCTGAAAGGTTTGACTTGGAAACTAACTCTCATAATTCTGGTAAACAGAGAGAACGATTTATGGGTGCCTTTGTCAGTTGTGCTAAAAGGTTCTGGCTTTTGCTTACATAAAATGATGAGTTGTTTTGGAGTTGGATCAGGGTGGTCCTCAACCTCCATCTGTATAAGAAGCTGTTCCACAGAGCATATCACCAGATCATTTTCATTCAAGTAAATATTGAAATGACTCTCTGGTCAAAAAGCGATTAAGCGAAAGCTAATAATGTGTCTGACCCCCTTTCATCTTCAGAACTGCCTTAATTCTACGTGGCATTGATTCAACAAGGTGCTGAAAGCATTCTTTAGAAATGTTGGCCCATATTGATTGGATAGCATCTTGCAGTTGATGGAGATTTGTGGGATACACATCCAGGACACAAAGCTCACGTTCCACCACATGAGATCTGATGACTGTGGGGGCCAGAGTCATGTTCAAGAAACCAATTTGAAATTATTCGAGCTTTGTGACATGGTACATTATCCTGCTGGAAGTAGCCATCAGAGGATGGGTACATGGTGGCCATGAAGGGATGGACATGGTTAGAAACAATGCTCAGGTAGCCGTTTAAACGATGCCCAATTGGCACTAAGGGGCCTAAACTGTGCCAAGAAAACATCCCCCACACCATTATACCACCACCACCAGCCTGCCCAGTGGTAACAAGGCATGAGGGATCCATGTTCTCATTCTGTTTATGCCCAATTCTGACTCTACCATCTGAACGTCTCAACAGAAATCGAGACTCATCAGATCAGGCAAAATTTTTCAAGTCTTCAACTGTCCAATTTTGGTGGGCTTGTGCAAATTGTAGCCTCTTTTTCCTATTTGTAGTGGAGATGAGTGGGACTCGGTGGGGTCTTCTGCTGTTGTAGCCCATCCGCCTCAAGGTTGTGCGTGTTGTGGCTTCACAAATGCTTTGCTGCAAACCTCGGTTGTAACGAGTGGTTATTTCAGTCAAACTTGCTCTTCTATCAGTCGGCCCATTCTCCTTTGACCTCTAGCATCAACAAGGCATTTTCACCAACAGGACTGCTGCATGCTAGATGTTTTTCCCTTTTCACACCATTCTTTGTAAACCCTAGAAATGGTTGTGCGTGAAAATCCCAGTAACTGAGCAGATTGTGAAATACTCAGACCGGCCCGTCTGGCACCAACAACCATGACACGCTCAAAATTGCTTAAATCACCTTTCTTTCCCATTCTGATGTTTGGAGTTCAGGAGATTGTCTTGACCAGGACCAACCCCTAAATGCATTGAAGCAACTGCCATGTGATTGGTTGGTTAGATAATGGCATTAATGAACAGGTTTTCCTAATAATCCTTCAGGTGTGTGTGTGTGTGTGTGTGTGTGTGTGTGTGTGTGTGTGTGTGTGTGTGTGTGTGTGTGTGTGTGTGTGTGTGTGTGTGTGTGTGTGTGTGTGTGTGTGTGTGTGTATATATATCCTGTTAACCCCCAAAGATTAAATTAGATTTATCAACTTCACAGAATGTTTTCTGCTGAACACAAAATAAGATATTTTGAAACATTTCAGTAACCAGACAGTTAATGTGTCCCATAATAGTTTTGTCCCATACAACTTGGGGGTGAGTAAATGTTGACAGAATATTCCTTTTTAGATGAATGATCCCTTTAATTGGCCTGTCACATCACTATTGAAAATTTTAACATAATATCAACTCAGCTGGAATTTTATTACACCAATATATATTCTCTTTGATTTTAAGTCCATGTTGTTTCTAGCATGGTTATGTGGATCATGTTTAGGGCTTTAATGGCAATGCATATATAATCAGAGAAACCGCTCCAGAATGTGTCCCTAGAGATACTGGCACCTGCACTCTCATCAATACAAGAGCCATACGCTCACTGGCACACTATTTCCAGGAAACCATGTCAGGTGACTTTTGGTAGCCAAGGCGTGTTTGTTTTGATGCCAGTATGTATGAATGCGCATCTGATCTGTTTTATTAAACAAAGCATGCACTGCTACCTCACATGCAACGTGCCATCTGTGCACAATCATGCATGAGAGTGAGCAACTGACCTAAATCTCAACTCATGTTACTCATACACATACTGTACATAAAACAAGATATCACAGAGCAGTCAGGTGGACTCGTGCAAATATTGCATGGGTTTTATCGGTAAAACTGGGCTGAATTACATTAATTTTGCATGACATTTCTCCATCCATTATTTTGAGCATAAGGTACAGCTATGGAAACCACCACCACCAGGATGCATTTTTACTGGCATGTGGTGTGTTGGAACCACTTATTGTATCCTCGTGCATCCTTATAGTTTGCACAACCACTGACATGCATTATTCATCAGTGGCATGCTTTGATCTCAAAGGGTTGCAGATGGTATAAGGTCATAATCTGCCAACAAACTTGCATGCATTTCACTTTAAGCTTTCACTGAGTCTCAGGAGAGCTGAGGATGCTCAAAGTGGCTGGTATATGGCACGGCAGAGTTGACGCTTAATTTAACCCCGATTAGAAGTGAACTGTGCCAGAACAGAACAGAACTGGCGTGGGAGGAGGATGATGTCTGTCAGATAGATCGGCCGCTGAGTGTAACAGCCGGTCTTTTAAGGTGAGAAGACTGGTTGTTCCATGCCTGTGGTTTCAGAACAGTTTTCCCTTAAAGAGATTGACCATGTGATTTGGTTAAAGGAAGTTGATCATAGATCGATGCTGCTGGGTGATTTGTGTTACTGAGGGCACACTAATTGTTGCGTTGTAGTATTTCTGAAGAAAATATGAGTGGTCAACGCCATGGGTGTTTTTGTTTAGTTGTTACGTGGTTGCTATGAGATTCAGATTTTTCAACTATTTTAAATATGATCAACAATAATAATGATTCTTGCCATAGAAAAATATACACTCCTGTTTAAAGGTTTGGGGTCGGTATGTCAGTAAGACGTCACTTATGTTCACCAGGGATGCAGTAATTTAATAAAAATACAGCAAAATAGAATTTTTGTGAAATTTTATTACATTTTGAAGTCAAATATTTTATTGTAATATATTAGAAAATAAATATGATTTATTCCCGAAGTCTGAGTCGACATCATTACTTCAGTATCACATGATCCTTCAGAAATCATTCTAACATGATTATTGTCAGGTTCCTGCCCTGACCGTCTTTGTCACAGGTTAATTTAATTTCCTTGTTTGTCATGCCTGAGCACATGGCTCTGTGTTTGTTTGTGTTGGCCATGTGGTCTTCTTGTCCCGCCTCCTTGTTTCCTGTTACCACGCCTCCTTTGTTTAGTCCTGGTTTGCTTGAATGTGTTCACCTGTTTTTCATGTGTTCTGCTCCCTTTATTTTGCATTCCTTTCCATCATGTCATTGCTGGTTTGTTTTCTGTCCTATGGTGTGTTCCTGTTTGCTTGCCTATGTCTGCAATTTGTCAGTGCTCTTGTACTGATGGTATTTTGGATTCTGTTTCTAATTTCAGTGTACAGTAATACCTCGGTTTACGAGTTTAATTCGTTCCAAGAGCGAGCTCGTATCCCAAAATGCTCGTACACCAAAATAATTTCCCCCATAAGACTGCATTAAAAATCAATTAATTTGTTCCACACGACCATAAATGCCCATTTTAAATATTTAGTTTTTATTTTACCCTATTAATTACAGTTAAAATTATAACCATTAAGATCTCATATAAATACTCTTTAAACAGACAATTAAACTTTAGACAATTAAACTCTAAAAATACTTGACAATTTACTGTAACTCACTTTGAGCAGCGTCTGCTGGCATGAAGGAGATGAGAGACAGACGAGGGAGGGGGAAAACACAAAACCTGGATTCAAGTGCAAATGAGTGAATTTATTATAATAGTGCAGAAAACAAACAAAGTGATAATCCAGAGTGAAAGTCGTGGAACGGGAGACGCGCGCACCACCACCGCGAGCGCCGGGAGACTCGCGCCACACCACCGCGAGCTCCAGAGTGGAGAGAAGTGAGGAGACAATTAATTCATGAACCCCATATATATTTCACTACGTGAACAATAGAGGCTGAGAGAAGTTAAACTGCTGACAGAGCGAGGCTGAGAGAATGAATCCTTTAAGGGGTGATAAATGGGTTGGAACTGCGTGACTGTGTTATGAGAGGCTGGATATGGTCATTAGAATGTGTTATGGTCATTAGGATATTTCCAGTAAAAATGCCCGTGAAGATGCAGAGCGTTAGGACAAAAATGCGCGTGGGTGAGGGAAAAATTTGCTCGCACTCCGATACAAAGCTCGTACACCGATTCAACCCTCCACGCTCGTACACCGATTTTCTCGTATACCAAGTCGCTCGTAAACCGAGGTACCACTGTATCTAGTTTTTTTTCTCTAGTGTTGTTCAAGTTACCGTATTTTCCCAAATATAATCTGCGGGTTATACCCGATTTTACAAACCCCGCAGGGGGTGCGGGCTATATAACAAATTTTTTGCACGTAATATATATATTTTTTGGCTGTATTTTTCTTTCTTGTGAGGGTTGTTGTCTCTGAAATCACTCTGACAGCTGGCTGATAGGCTGTCTGACCTGTCAATCATGCAAGAAGACGTGATTGGCTGTGCTGCCATGAGGGTGGGCTCTTCTCATCTCGTCCGATGATCAACACCTGAATTTCGCGCACAAGCACTGTGTACCGAGCCTGAACAGTTATGGATAATTGAAGTCATGCGAGCAACATTCGAAATTCGAAATGTGAACTTACACAAAAAAGTTCATCAATCTATGGGTGCGGGTTATATAAGTGTACGGGTTATGCCAACGATTTTTTTACACAAAACCCATGGGCTATATGAGTTGTGCGGATTATCTGTGTCTGTGGGTTATATGTGGGAAAATACGATAGTTATTGTCCTTGTTCCCAATCTTGTTTTGTTTTTTCTCTTTTGATTGTATGTCTACTCAAGATTTTCTCCAGTATCTAGTTCGTCCAGTTCCTGCACATTTGTTTGTTTTTTTACTTGCGAGTTGTTTATTTCTAGTTATTTTTCTTTTCTTTTGTTTCTTTAGCCACAGTTATTTACGTCAGGTTTTATTTTGCCTCTTGTTTCATTAATAATCTTCTCTCTTGTGTGGCTGTTGTTGTATTGTGTCTTGTTCATATTGAGTCTTGTGTTTGTCCCTGCCCTGCATGCTGAGATGTCCTGCCCACTGACTCTCAATGCCTGGCAGTAAGTCTGAGGTTGGAGTCTTTTTCTCGAGTGTAAAGCCTCTGGTTCTGTGAGCCCCTGCCTGGCAGCTATACTGATGCTACATCTAAGAGCTCATCAATACTCTGGTTCCTTGTGTTCCTGCCTAGTCTTCCTCATCCCATCATCCCACCTGGTGCTGCCTCTTCCTCTGTAGTCCTCAAGCCTCTGTCTCAGTGCTCATCCTCCCTGCCTGTCAATGTGTCGTCTGCCCTGCCCTACCGAACTGTTTCACACCTCACTCTCCTTGTGCCCTGTCAACATTCTTGTCAACAAAACACTGTCCCTGTTCATTTTGCATCCTGGTCCTCGATTGCAGAATCCTGTCACTGACTTTCTGCTCAATAGTGGTTTTTGTTTTTGTTTTTCAGGAATCTTTGATTACTAGTAACTTCAATTTTACACTTACTTTCTGAATAAAGGTATTCAAATACTGACCTTAAACCTTCGTGCTGTAGCGTACAATATTCTGCTTGTGTGTCTATCCATCCATGAAGCGTAACTTATAACCCTTTCTCTAAATAGGTCTCAAACTGTATTCTGGACTTGTATTCTGAAGGAGCACCATAAATCATTAATGCAGTACATTACTGCAAAACACACTTTATGCATGGAATATAAAAACACATAATGTCTATTGTATTTATGCCCACAGTAGCTCTTGTTTACAGTGATATAGCTGGTATTTCAGGCCAAGTACCACTGAGGGATTATATAACCCATTTATGGAAAAAGTAATGTAATTCATTATCATGTGATAAACATTTTTTTTAAGATTATGGGATACAATCATGTCATGTATGGCCTTCTACCGACCCCAGTGGTTTGGCTTTACAAGCACACAAGAAAAATACAAGCATAGTCTGCACCTGTGGCGGTAAAATGTTGTTTGTACTGCGTACATTTTGTGTATGTGTATCTATATGTGTGTAGAACATTGTGTTCCTATTTGCATGCATAATATCTCACCAGCAGGTAGAGTCTTTCACGAGAACCTGCTGTGCAGAATAACTGCATATTCAGACAGCCAAATGGTACCGATATGAGACCTGCGGATTGAGCTCAGAACGGGGGCTGGGAAACAGTAATGTCTGAATCAAACGCTCGGCCCTTCCAGGACCTTAGTTCTCCTCTCTCTCTTTGCTCAGGAGAGAAAATCTTTCTCTTAGGAGCCTAAATGTTTCTGAATGTGGCAAAAATTCTTGTACCAGTATGTTATATCGAGCTGAAAGGTCAGAATATGGAGAACATGAACCAAGACTGGAGGCGTCACAATGAGCTCAGTGTGATTGCATTCATTTGGCAAGAGTTGAAGGGCACAAATGTGGGGCGTCAATTAATTTGACACAGTTGGTGCTTTTAAAGGGTACTATGGAATTTTAAAGGATCTATGGAAGATTTTCTTTACCAGTGCCAAGGCATGTTGTAGCTGCCAGGATTCATGTAAATATGATTTAGAGTATGTAATGTGGGGTGGGATGTAGATAATTGCGTAATGAGGTTATATAAAGTATATAAAATATAAAGTTCTGTCAGGAAACTCTTCCCATTCCATCATTCTCTATAGCAGGGTTTCTCAACCTTTTGCCTATTGCGACCCACTTTTTTTTGTATGGCAGTCCTACGACCCACTAAGGCTAGAAATAAATAAATAAAAATAGTAAATAATAAGTAATGAAAAATAATGAAATAATTTGTTAGACCTATACTGTGTGTGCTCATAATTAAATTCACAAAACACTTTTTCAAAAATTGGGCAGACTATGAAACGAACTGATTTATTTATTTTCACTCACGTTCACACACGTTAATGTGACATTTGAGACTGCCGCTCTGAAACGATGATATCCAGATGCGGTGGAATTGGGGAAAGGGCCACTCGTAGTGTCGCACTCAAACTAGAAGTTGTCAGTCTATTCCTGCCTTTTGTTTTCGTTGCAGTCACCGTCGAAAATCCCGACTCGCAAAGATAGGTAGTGCTAAATGGCAGAAGAAACTTTGTTGCACGACCTGCGCGTTCGAAGCTGTCGTGAGCGACACAATACTGCTTTGCTGTCTTTTAAGTACATCGTGCTTTCGCACAAAGTAATCCACAGGTTTACCGACACATGTTGGATGTTTAGTCTGAAGGTGACGTTTTGATGGCTTCATGGACTCCTTTGCTAAGACCTCACCACACTCAACGCATTGTGGTTTTTCGTCCGACGTAGTAAATCCATATTTAATATACAGTGAGCCTCGCTACTTCACGGTTCGACCATCGCGGATTCACGACTTCGCGGACTTTTTTCATTACGTATGTATATATTATAAAAGAAATATATCGCTGATTTTCCGGAAATTTCGAAAATAGACGCGATATATGAACATTAAAATCAGCTTGCCTGGGGGGGCCTGGGCCCCCTCATTTACATGTTCGGCCCCCTCAGATTTCCAATTGTTTAAAATCGCAACTGTGAAAACGGAATTAAAAGCACATATCACCCTCTGCACAAAACGATCGCAACGCACCCCCAAAGTCAAGATTGGCGCGCTGCGCATTGCATCATAACTAGTTCTGGCAGAGTGGTTAAGGCGCTAGACTAAATATCCATTGGGGTTTCTCAGCACAGGTTAGAATCCTGCCGCCTATGTTATGCTCGCCCACCACCCCTGCCAACAATCTCGCGCAGTTTTACCACTCATTTTAAGATGGGCCCCTTCAAAAAAAAAATCTGGCTACTTTTTAGCTCTAGCTAATCTTTCTGCAGTATCAGTAGCCAATAAGCTCGCTCCTCAACCTTCAAATACTTGGTCAGAATTTGCTGTAGTAGTTGCCACGCGTTTTTAGAAGCCCTCCACATGTATAGATTTGCTATGGGTAATTCATGTATGCTATATTATACAGTGGCAGCATTTCTTACTTGCTCACGGCAGGGTATTGAGTGTATGGCAGTAAGACGTACAGCAGCAGCAGTGTAGCAGACTTATTCCTCAAAGATCAAATATATCAGCATTGTCACATCCATTGCCATGCCAACGACTCAGTGAGTTGTCATGATATAAATATATGTATGCATGTGTTTGCATCTGTATATGCATATACAGTGGTGTGAAAAAGAATGTGTCCCATTCCTGATTTCTTATTTTTTTGCATGTTTGTCAAACTTAAATGTTTCAGATCATCAAACAAATTTAAATATTTGTCAAAGATAACACAAGTAAATACAAAATGCAGTTATTATTAAGGGGAAACAAAATCCAAACCTTCATGGTCCTGTGTGAAAAAGTGTGAGGGTAAACACTTTTCCACACCACTGTATATGTATACACAATTTATATATTCTTTAATATTTTGCGTCAAATTTATTATGAAGTATTGTTTATAGTACTATAAAAAATAACTTCAATGATATATTTAGTACATGTGTGTTTAAATGTATTTACTCAAAAATAAATACTATTTAAAAAAATGCTATTTATATAAACAGTATATATGTGTGTGCGTGTGTTTGTGTTTTTATATATATATATATATATATATATATATATATATATATATATATATATATATATATATAAAATGAATAATAATTAAAGAGGAACTTAATTGTTTGTGAATTGTTTGAGGAACTTAATTGAATTGTCTCATGATATTCTGACATTTCCTTTGAGATCTGTCACTGTATGTATTGTCTGTTAAAAGTTCACTTGCTCATTTGGTTTATTCGTTTTTTCTTCTTTTTTCATTATCTATTTGCTTGTTGATCTCTTAAGAGGTCGAATTAATTCCAGGTTAAGTGATATTACACGCCAAAATCATTTCATCAAACTGGTCCCAGCTTAATCAGCACTCAGTAACCTCTTGAAAAAAATGGAGTGTCTGCAGTGGTGCAGGTTTTTGCGCAGGAAATTGAGGTTAGCAGAAAATGGGTCACTGTAAGACTCTCGCTCTGTGTGCGTGGCCTACTGCCAGCGCCTGAGTATTGAAAGGAGAAGCACAAAGATAATTAGCCGTTTGAGAACAGGAGACAACCGTGTTTCGTCTGATCCATTCTGAGCTCTGGCATTGTCAGTGTAAGGGTTAATGTTGCTGTAAGCAATACCCATTTGCTTGAGTGCTATTTTGGTTGGAACTCTAGAGAGGATAGGAGCGCATTAAATCCCGTGGTGTTGCTATTACCTCAGAGGTAACTGAAGTTCAGATACTGCTCGGCTTAGGAGAGTGACCCCGCCATGATAAATTAGAGATTATGATTATAATACAGCAGAAACACATCACGTGTATTAAAATAATGTTGTTTTTTAAATTTGAGCAACCAAATGCAAGTTGCTTGCTAGCACAGATATTTGTTTTGCAAGAGAATAATTGTATTTACAGTGTACTTAAAACTTCTTTCAAAATGTTGTTTTGGACTGTATCGACACAGATATTTGTTCTCCAAGAGAAAATAAAGAATAATTACTTCAAAAATGTATTTGTATTGGATGGTGGTCACAAGTCAATCTAGTCCTGGATACACAAAAATAGAAAGTAACTTGCTTTCTAAGCCACAAACAATATATAGCACACCACAAATATTTGTTTTGCAAGAGACTACAAAGGGAAATCGCATTAAAATCACCACTGCTAACTGTATTTTTAGCAATATGTTAAATCATATGTAAACTGCTATGATTTATTCCAAAGCAATAACGTCAGGTTTATTTGTTTAGTGCATTTCCCACATGCCAATAGTTTCAATTTTAGTAAGTTTCTTTAGTCTTAGTGTTTATAATGAATGCTATTATTCTATTATTCTGTACTTGTTCAATGAAAAGAACTTGTTGCGGAGTGAGTGGAAATGTAATTGTGCTTGTAATTATGTTTTAAATGCATTTACATTGTTTGTGAATATGATAATAAAAAGTGATGCATACAACAACGACTATGCATTTTTGACCCCATGCAACTTTCTTTGCAGAAAATACAGTAATTAAATCCCAGTCGTATATAACGTAAGCAGCTTGCTGTCGTACTTGCTCAGCATACCACAAATATTTGTTTTGCCAGAAATATGAACACAAGTCATTTGAGTTCTTTTCTTTTCTGAGCGATTTCACCACCCTCAACGTCAGTGGCGCCTCTCCCTGTGATGTCAGACGGACCAAGGCTGTCAGAAGTTTTAGCAGGGTGCCTGATGTCTCAACCCTCCCCTATTTACAGATCCGGCAAATCCATGCACCCAAACAACCCCGTCCACCACCATTCATCCTCCAAACACTGATAAAAACAACTGTCTGACCACAGACACAGTGGAATGTGCTTTGCAGTGTCTCACAAAGGCAGACAGTCTCTCAAACAGCTGCCAATTCTCCCACAGATGCGTGAGTCTGGGGTTCACAAGAGGGAAAGCCTTGGAAGAAAACAACCTGATCTGGTGTAGACGCTGATACCTTCATGACCGGGCTTTCTGTTACACTGGGCCCGGATCCAAAGCTGGATGAATTCTGGATGAGCTTAAACTTGCTGTCCTTTTCCCAATCTGCACAGACACATGTTTTTAATTGCAGCGTTTATTTGGTTGAATGTTGCCAGGGGGCTGAGACGGAGAATGCATATGTAATGCGCAAAGGTTTAACGTCTGGGTCAGGATTGAAGTCTTTTATGAAAGCCCAACATCCTCGACCTGTTTGCATGCCAAACGCTTGTGGTCTTTCACCTACACGCAACAAATCTCTGCATTTGCAAAAGTGGTTTAGGGCTGTCTAAGACTCTGTCTGGCTGTGGCCTTCCTGTCCTACATTCATCATGTGTCTCATCACTGTTTTTCTTCTTTTTCCTCCCCGCCTGGCAGAATGCGTGAGCGTGTCATGAGGACCAGACGCAGTCCTAAACCACCAGACAGTGTCTCACTCCTGCGCTGAATCACAAGCGAGTTGTGAAAGCGGAGCAGCTGGGTGTTTGTGTGTGGCAGAGGCCGAACAGCTCATCCTGTTCCTTCTGTCTGCTGCAGAGTGAATCGCTCTGCATTAGAAAAGAGGGAGGGAATCTCCATGACTCCATTTGGCTGAGCTTCTCCACCTGCACATACCTTCTTCATAATGTAACCGTCTGATGGCACAAACCTCAGACTCCTTATTTTCTGATCAGCATCCCCAAACAAATCCTCTTAATGTTTCCATCCGCTTGCGTCTAAATTAGGCAAGGATCTCAGATATGAAATGCTGTTTGTTGTCTTAATAAGTGTGATAGAATTAAAACTAGGGTAGGTCATTTCGGAAAGGCTAATGACAAGCTTTCCACCCTCTTTCCACCATCCTGAAAATCCACCCTCTTTGCAGAGCATCTCCAAAGCCACGCCTCCTTCAAAACACAGTAACACTCACAGCCAGAGCAGAGTCTGCAAAGTGTCACGAGAGACAGCATTAAATTACATCAAAGCTCAAAAGCACATAAATTACCTTGTACCACCTACCGTAAATGTTGGAGCATTGATAGTGTTGCCATAGAAAAGCATACATTCGTTCAGAGTAGAACGTCACAGGTTGCCATTTTGTAATTACGACATGGCGTGAATGCAGCATAATCTCATTGTTTTGCTTCAGGAGGAAACATGAAACGCATGGTAGCTATAGAAATAGGTATAGAGGCATTGAAATAAATGGTGACAGGCAGGAAGGACATCCTATCATTGCATTTGGACCTAATGTAATGATTGGACGAATATTTTTTTATGTTTACATGACAAAAATGTCCCAAAGATGGACATTTTTTCCTTAGCTTTTTTCACATTCAGACGACACCATTGTCTAAACGATTTTCTTTCATACAGATCTGCGAAAATGACTAAAAATGCTGGATTATGCATGTCAGGCCAGTAGTTGGTGATGTCACTTTGTAAAGATGCGCCAATGAACTGCTCATTCGCTTTTTTTTTCCATGTAAAACATAAATTTTTTCATTTTGTATAATTTAAAAAGAGTTTTAAAAAACTGGTTTTCAAAAGTTTGCGTTTTCAGGCCCACATGCTGTTGTCGTGTAAATGAACGTCCAAATTGCATAATGGAAAAATGTAACGTTTTTAATACGGCCACAGAAGATATAGGCTATATAAATGTTTATATTTTAATTTTTTGCTATCAATGAAGAAGAGTTTCAACCAGTATAACAAAGCCTGTTATAAAGTTATTGCCTAACCTAGTTTTTTGCCAACATGTTTTGTAAATGACATTAATTTTATATTTTTTTAATAAATTAGTGATCAACCATTATTAAACCTTGCTTCTACCATAGTTTGCTATGGAAGAATACCGGAATCTTGTATAGAGTGGAAAAAAGAGGAACTGTGTGTGTGAATAGAATTAACTCCACCTAATATACTCTCTATTATGCACAATTCCCGCTTGCTTTCAGTTATGAGACTGCTAGTATTTCATTTCTTCAAATGCAACATGAGGTTTGCGGTGGACTTTGAGAATTTGGTGTGTGGTTTGCTCCGGACCATTAGAGATCTGGGGTCTCTTCCCTCCTTTAAGAGCACTACAAATCTGGCACAAAACTTTCAAAGCTCAGGAGGGAAGGATAGATATTTAGGCTTTTGAAGGATGAGTGAGTGATAGAGGAAAAACCACATCACGGCACTTAATTCATCCCCTGCACAGATACAGAGCGAGAGCCGTTTCCGGAATGGACTTGCAGAGTGGTGGTATTCTGGGAAGTCAGCAGTCCGTCTGTTAATGCGGCCTGGCTCCTTGCCCTGAGCACATTCCAGGCGTTTGCCAATAAAATCACAGGAGTCTGCATTTCGTTGGCTTTCACCTTACCTCCAGGTCAGGCTGCTTTTACAAGCTCATCAATAACATTTCCCACAGCTTCTCTGCTATGATTTAAGATCCTTAGAAATGATTCCAACTGCGGTATGATAAATATTGGCCCATGTGCGTAATGATGCATCAACGAGGAATACAGGAAATCAGATGCATAGCAACATTCTTCACTCTGTCACATTTCAATGTAAGACCCACCCAGATCCTTCCGTAAACAGGTTGTTTGTCTGCTTGTTGTCGTGACTGTTTGCCCCTTGCACACCATCACAAAGCTGCTAATGGCTCAATCTGAAACTCACTGTTGCTGGTGTTTTTGTTTTGAAAGTGTTTGCAGTTATGAATCGTGCGGTGAGCTGTTCTTCGATGTGTGAGAAACAGGATGAGGTTGTGTGCTGTCGTGTGGTTTCGGCTGACAAGATAACTCCGAGCTGAGGACAGGCCTTCTGAGAACCTCCCGAGATCTCTGCTGATGATTCGACCTCTTTCCTTGCAGTGTTGGAAATGATGATGTATCAGGAAAGCATTTTAGAGTAGAAGAAAGAGAGAGAAATTGAGACAGAGAAAAGCTATTAAATACCCAGCGGACGCACCGCGGGATCTTTCCAGAGAGCACTTTGGCTGCAAGAGATCAAGACAGAAATCCCAGTGAGGTGACCACAGGGAAGCCAATAAGAAGCTATTTTAGGTGATTCGAAAGCGTGATGAAGCTTGGCCCACTTACCATCACTCGTGTGAAACTCAGTGCTGACTGAAACCGCTACTTATCCAAATCCTCTGTGCTTCAGGTGTGCAGTCACATAAGGATACAGTAAATGCAAATAATACAACACAGTAATCCCTCGCCACTTCACGAATCAAGTTTCGCCTCAGTGCATCGCAGATTTTTCAAAAATATTCATTGAAAAATAAAAATTCTAAAATACCACCATATCGGCAGCCGCATTGTGGGAAGCAGCGTTGTTTCATCGTGATGCGAGAGAAACGGTTTCCCAGGATGTGTCAGACAAGACACGTGATTGGTTCCCGGCGCGAGATCGACCAATGAGAGCACGAGTGGAGTGGGAGCCTCTTTGCCTCTCTCAGAAGCAAATGTTGAGGATCCAGCGCCGATATCTGACGATGAGGCGCTTCCCGAACTGATTTAAAGGCCTCATTATACCAGTGCAGTAACACCATCATCATCATCATCATCATCATTCATCGAACCGCACAGGTCTGTCATCGTCGTCATTACTGGAGTCTCAAGATACTACTGTCATTGATGAGTGTAGAAAACCATAATACATATCGTATGAGAGAGAGAGAGAGAGTAAATGTATAATATTAAGGTTTGATAAATAAATAGATTTAATTAAAATATATTTAAAGTATAAATATACATATTTTAAACATTCTGGTACCTACACACACATATATGGAAATTCCAACTTTACGGATTTTCACCTAAAATGAAAAGGTGAACACGTCCGGTCCACATTAACCGCAATAAACAAGGGATCACTGTATAGTACTATTAAACACATAATCATACATATGGCATATATGGCAAAATAAATTGATATATTGTATTTTAGTATGAGAGAAAATCCTTCCAATAATGTTGCTGCTGACGACAAAGGCTACGTGTCACATATTTTGTTGTGTGACTTTTGAACTCAATACGGTAATTGCGTCACTTGGTCCGTCAACATGGACAGGTTGCATGACATTCTCTCATTGTACATTCTCTGTACATAATTACTCACTATTATGAGAGTGTTCAGCAATTTACACATTTTGCATACATTTTATTGGTGTTAAACTTGAAAACTTGATCATTAAAAATGATCTTTTAATGCAGGCTCATTTCCAACGAGAATAATTGTGGTTTTGTACTGACCACCATGCGTTTTGTGTGGGGAATTATTTGACTTAACATTTATAAATAATAATTCACGAGTTCACACAAATAACTCAGATAGAATAAATGTATGTGTATTCGGCGTGCTTTCCGAGGAGAGGGCTTCGAGCTCAGGATTTGACCCAAACTGTTGCAGAGGCACAGCGGCGATTTTTCGTCCTGAGGTTCGCAAATAGAGCTGTCAGAGGGGTTAGAGACGGGCCTGGCCTTATCTCTGCCCTCACCTGGCAGGTCCGATATCCTCTCCCGGGATCTGGAAGCACGCGCTGCGGTTACTTCCACCCCGGCAGAGGCATTGTTGCTGCAGTTACCCAGCTCTGAGCAGCTGGATGTGGTTAGCATCAAGCCTGGAGATGAAGACTCGCCATTTCAATCTCCAGCTTATGAGTTGCGACTCAAGCCATGTTGGGGCCTCCTTCCTTTTGATCCTCACACTGAGGTGTGCAGGTCAAAAAAAAAAAAAAGGCATGGGTATGGCACACTGAAAATGGAGAATTTCTCCTTGTTAGCAACCTCACTCCACAATCTTCATCGTCCATTTTTGGTCCCGACGGCCGCAGCCTCATGGCGTTTATTTCATTAATAGAAAGTTTAAATTTAAACAATCTGAAATAGACAGCTTTTGTAACATTATAAGTGTTGGATAAAATTCTTACTGATCACAAACTTTTAAACGGTAGTGTATTTGCCTGTCTCAGTCATATCTTTTGTAACGTCTACAAATATATGTTCACTTCAGTATCTTATTATAAAACAAAACATTAATATGACTTCCATCTTTAACATTCTTAAGACTAATATTGCTTTTAGTATATTAAGATTGTGGCATGGAAATGTACTGCATAGCAGGAATGACCCAAGCTTGCTAATTAATCCCTTACGGTAATGTACTTGGGCAACACCCAAAACCAGAGCTTGGCTTGAGTCCCGCTCCACCAAACCTTGGAATTCAGAGACAGTGACTCAGACTGCATATTTCAGAGAGGGATAAAAACTTATCTGAAGTTTGAATGTGGAGACAGCTGTGCAGGGTCAGAAGAAAGCCTGGAGAGAGGGAGGGAGAGTAGAAAAGAGCGGTGAAGGACACCATGGGAAAAGTGATCTCTTTCAGAAAGAATGTTAGCAGTTCCAGCCCATGATTCCAGTTTATAATGGATCACCTACCAATGGATCCTAAGAACTCGCGGCTGTGCAGACGGCATTTGAGAGTAATAGAGTGAGGAGAGGTGAGAAACAAGACCATAGAGCAACAGTAGGATTCTCGAGCCACTTATTTTTCCCATATAGAAACAGATTTTTAGCTATAACTAACTGGTCAAGACAGTGTATATCATCATGTGTAAATTGATGATTTATTCTTCTCTATAGAATCCTCCCTTTTTAATTAGACTGCTTAGTTAGCCATAGTCATGTATCCCCATCTAATTTAACTTGACATACTACTTATGTATGTGATGTAAGTTTTTGTTTTTGAAAGAAATTAACAATTTAATTCAGCAAGGATGCATTAAATTGACCAAAAGTCATAGTAAAAGGCATTCTATTCATTAAAGAATCCTGAAAATATACATCACGGTATTCACAACACAAAAGCATCAAGTGTTTTCAAAAAATAATAATAAATAATTCTGGAGCAAATTAATCAGCACATTTGACTGATTTCTGAAGGATCATGTAACACTGAAAAGTGGAGAAATAATCACAGGAATAAATACAGAAGTGGCATATATCATATATTTTTTTCCTAGCCTATTTTCACCAATCCCAAACCACATTAATCGGAGAAACTACTGTTGATTTTGTATTTAATCTTTTGTAAGTGCTATATCATTTTTAAGGAAGGCTGGGAATGAAAAACTCATTAGGTGTGTATTATTAGCAGGTTTTCTTTTACATTTCTTTTTATTTATATCACTCTGAAATGTAAAACATTATTAAATGTTCATGAGAAGGATGCAGTCCTCGGAACTCCAAAATTAAGGTGTGACCAATGGACAGCAAAACGCTCATTGGTTCAGCAGGGCCAAGAAGAACAGACGTGTTAACTGCACCAAAGAGCATTGGGAATTAAAGTGAAGAATTAGGTGTGAAACCATCAGGAACCCTTTAGTCTCCAGTGCCACCAATTTCCAGAATGGCAACCTACCTGGAGTCAAGAAGTGTCTCGATTTATGGAATGCTAGAGAATCCTGAAACATAACCCACACTTCATAAGAATTACAAGCTGAAGTGTTGTGAACTACATGAATAATACTCATGTAATATTTAATTGTTTTGATCAATTATGTCATTCTCAATGTTTCATTTGATTTGTAATTTATTCTCTCATAAAAGTGCACCGTCTTATACTTTGATTTTATTTTAAATTTAATGATCAAAGCTCAAGTCAAGATCTTTATTGTTTAAACTTGAAATTGAAAAAAATTTTGAAATGAAGTCTATGCAAATCAATTATTTGATTTGTCAATTAATAAAATTATATTTTTCTGAATAAATTCTTCCCGAACAAAGGCAATGCAAAAGAAAAAGGCAAAAAAGAAAAAGTGTGCACTGTAAATCCATTAAAATAAGAGTGGAAGAAGAGGTGAAGGAAGGTTGTTAGTCTAGCCTATGTAAATGGCAATATGGGTTCTGACATTTTCCAAGAATGTCTCTGTGTTATCAGTAACCTTGGCCGTTGCACTAGTGATCGAAGGGAAAATGTTTTTGAGGTCTTCCTCTAAATGAAAGCAGTTCTAAGTTGTTTTGCACCAGAATGTGGCGAGTGTGTAAGCCTTTCAACTGACGACAACTGGGGCCCCAATGCGTTTCCATTGAAATGCTGCACAGGTATAGCACTCGCCTGAAGCTGCACACACAGCCAGTAAACCAGAGATATAGTGCCGTTATATCTCCCCTCCCAGCCCCCCTTTCTCGCTTCTCAAAACTTTGTCTTGCTTCTCTGGAACTGTGACACACAGAAAGAGAGAAAGCAGTGAGAGATAAGCACTGGGATGTGACTTCCACTGAATTTCTCTTTAAGTGTCCACTGGGCTGTTGAGTGAGTAGCAGAGGTGCTTGGATGTAAACAGTATGCGTGTGTCTCTACAGCTTTGTTACCGTATACACGGCTTATGTTTACATGCTGGTTCGGCTACGCGGAATCTTTATTGGTTATGAGCCAATAAAAAAGGCGAGAGGTCACAGTGCAGTGTTGATCGTTTATACACAAGCGTACAGTAAACGTGATTGAACTCGTGAACTAAAATAGTAAAATAGTGTTACTAATTAAGGGTGGTTTCTGTTTTCGAAATATTGCAACAATGAATACATTTTTTTCCGATTTAGATTTTTAAGGAAAAATGTAGTGTCATTTCTTAATTTTATCCAGTGTTACCCATTCAGTAGGAAAATTAAAAATTATATTACATATTTTTCTTCATTTTATATAAATGTTATGTTATGCATTTAAAAAACATAATATTTTAACATAATCATCATAGAGCATGGCACTTGCAACGCCGTGGTCATGGGCTCGATTCCCAGGGAAAGCAAGAACTTATTAAATCTTAATCTGGTAAATCTAAATGCAATTTTAATACACTCATTATTCATTAGAAAATATTTATTCAAAATATTATAAAAAAAATATAAAATAAATATTTATTAGGTTTGTGTGAATCAATCTGGTATGACTTTTTTGTAAAAAAAAAAAAAAAAAAAAAAAAAAAAGAAGGAAAAAGTACTTATTGTTCTTATTTGTTTTTTTGTTTTTTTTCATCCAAGACCTACAGTAGTGGACAAAAGCAATGTCTGGCCTAGGAAAAATGGCAGCATCATCCTATTCAAATATCATAACAAATTGGTTAAAGAATTTGTAATCATATTGCATAGATGTGCTTGAAGTTAATGGCAATAATATGCCAAATTGTGCGGACATCCAGGCTGTCATGCAGAGAAATGATGAACGCATGCAAAAATAAGAACTATTAATTAATGACTAATTATGTTTTATTTTTGTTAGTTTTTGCACAGTAAAATAAAACCTGTAGCTATTGTTTGCTTCCAAATAATTTTGTCAGATAAATACCTTCCCTCATATTTAAAATATTTAAAAATAAATGAGATATTTCCCTCATAATTTGATGTTTTAATAGAACGTTTAGGGTCCTTTCAAACAGCCGTCACTACACAAGAGATGGTCATTAATTTTACAGTAGCCCTCTAGGCATGTTGATTTGCTAACATTAGCTTTTCAACAACTTTCTTTTTCAGTTCTTTTTCCTGATTGTCACAGTAGGAATCTGTACGATTTCAAGAGTGAATTGTGAGCCAATTGTGTGTGCGTCACAGCGCACAATGCCATAACCCGCATAGACCATAGGTGTAAAACGTTTTGCGACTGTAGTATTTTCATTGGCACTAGGATCTGTCCTGTGGTGCATTGAGCAACACACAAAGTTTATGTTCTGATCTAGTATATGTCTTCTCACTGTGCCCTCCAGGGTTATGTGCAAGCATGTTGAATTTTCATCTTGGTAGAACTTGCTCCTGTTCCCGCTGAAAGTCTTGAAAACGCCCTTGAAACATCTACTCACCTCACCTCACCTCCAGGTGCGACTCTTTCCAAGCAAAGGTTTTTTTGGTTGTTTGTTTGTTTTGTGCCTGCTCTCTTGGCATATAAAAATTCCATAATAAATAGATTAAATAAACCATAAACCTCAATATTCTTGGAAGTGGATTCTTTAAAACAGTGTCATGTAAACAAGGATGTGAAACAGCTCTGTTCCAAAACCTGGTGTATATTCCCAACAAGAAGCATTAGAAATAAACATGTATTTTAGTTGTATATATTTAAAGTGTCCCTATTATACTATTATTTTAAAAGCTCCTCGTTTTGTTTCGGAGGTCTCCTGCAATATCAAAAAAAAAAAAACACTGCATCATCACCTCTTTTCTCATAGTGTCTGAAACGATTTGATAAAGATAAGTCCCTCCTTTCTGTGAGTCACTCTGCTCTGATTGGTCAGCAGCTTACAGCACAATCTGAAAAACGAAGCGTCCATTATTATATCTGGATTTCAGCTCCGGAAGCTTCGTCAGCATTAGGTTTACCCTGTATCAATACGAGCGTGAGTCTACATCCTTTGGAAGCTCATGCAAAGTGGATTTGTTTTCGCAATGCAAATAAACAGTGTCTTCTTGACATGTTGAAAACACAAACTGGTCCAAGCTCTTCCAGGCCTCAGTTACAGCAGTGTTTGAGGGCGGATCGAAGTCGACGTTGTTCGTAGGCAGCCAAGGAAGCTAATTTGTTACAAACCTATGGGTTTGTGCAGGAATTATTGATTACTCATTCCAAGCAGTTCAGAATTGTTTCTTTCTATTGGGAGGCAATAACACATTGTTCATGTACTTTTGAAGTCTTTGCAGACCTTTTACATTCACAAAAGGCCATTTTGCACACTAAATGAAAGGTAATATCCAAAAAAGCATGACAGGGACACTTTAAGTATTGATTAAAAATAATTCAGTACAATCAAAAATGCTTTATTTTGGCTAATCGTTTTGCATTGTGCTTATTAGAGGAATGGGGCATTAACCCGATTAAAATGCACTCAACTGTTCCCTTGTGTTACTTCTGAGGCATATGTTTATGTAGGGAATTATGGAGCACAGCTATCTGTAGATCTTATTGACTTGTGATGTTTTCATTAGCTTGCATGCCTGTGGTGACAGATGAGTTTTGATGTGTGCATTTTCAAGTTTTTCATTGTGTTCTGTCATTTTTACATGTATCAGCATGTGATATATTTTTTATGTGTTTGTACATTTCTCTTTTGTGTGAGTGTGTGTGTGTGTGATCATCTTTTCCCTTCTCTCTCAATTGTGAGTTGTAATATAGTTGTTTGGGGTGGAGCTGTGCCCACGGGTGAATTCTGTAATCTGGCGAAGGAAGCCAAGCTACAGGAGCTGTGTGTATGGTTTTTCATGCATTTCTCACGCGTACAGACGCAGTCCTTTTTCCCCACATGCTTATTATGCATATTTTGCACATTTCTCACAACCCCACCATGAATTCTACAAAATGCCACATGCATGCGCAGAAGTGTCATGTTCATTCTTCTAAACTTCTAAAAATGAAACATATCCTTGATAATTCATTTGCATGATTTATGTGGGCAACCTGCTTTCAGAAATCATGTTTAAATATGACTAGTTTAATTAAGTCAGAAATGTTTTGCTTTCAATAGAAATTTCTAAGTTTTTCAGTGGAACTTAAAATGAGTTTCTGTCTAAATAAAACCCTGCTCTCTTTCATACATCAACAACAAAATATGCAATATTTCTTGTTTAGTTATTTTTATTTTTTCCATTGACAATATTTTCATAAAAATTAAACACATTTTCCTCTAAAATTTTCATGTTACCCTACCATTCAAAGATTTGGGATTTTTGAGAAATAAATTAGTACTTTTATTCTGCTTGGATGCAGTTGTTCAAAAGTCTCATGAAAGACAAAAAAAAATCTACTTCAAATAAATGCTGGTCATAAACGTTCTATTTTACAAGGAATTGTTGAAAAAAAGAATTGTACAAGGAATTGTGATTAGTCAGTACTTAACGTTTTCAGCATTGATAATAATCAGAAATGTTTCTTGAGCAGCAAATCATTGTTAAATTATGATTTCTGAAGAATAATGCAACCATGATTGAGAAATGATACTAAAAATTTCAAAACATTAACAAAACCTTGCTAACCACAAACTTTTCAACAGTAGTGTGGGAAAAAATGTCCAGTTCTCATTAGTTTGATGCAAAATAATAATAATAATAAAAGGGTATGTAATTTATTGTCATGAAAATTACACAATGCAAATATTCCTTTAATGGTCCTTAAATAGGCATGATTTAAGTATTATATAGTTCTCCAGACTTTTCTCTCAAACTGGTCAGATGGACGCATACGCGATTGGAAACAGTTGTGTTTGTTTTGGTGTATCTATGGCAGGTAGCTGTGCGTAACCGTGAGAAGTACACATGATGTGTATTCGTGCCGGAGTTTACTATCTATATTGACCCAGATGACTCATCCCAGCATCTAACCCCATAATGGCCTTTTAATATAGAGCTGACCGGTGCAGGCTTCTTTCAGCACGATAAAACATTTGTTTGTTGCTAAGTGCACCTAGCAGCTGTTTAACAGTCATTGCTGTTTACAGAGTCAGGAAAGTTTCCCCCCTCCCCTCTTCCCGATCATAATAGAGTCACTTCCACCAGCTGAATCTCCACTCGCTGTGAATGAGCTGCTGTTAGTATGTCACTGTGACACCGCTCGAACCCCACACTCAATACCAGTTCAGTTTTCTCAACCACATTCAGCAGGAAAGGGAACCATGTTCTTCTCTTTTTCTGTCTGCTTTCTGTTTTATAAAATTGCACTTTTTTTGTGTTATTGTTTTTTGCCCTTGCATATAATAAATGAGTATTCAAAAGGAATTCATAACAGAAAATCTCAATGCCACTTTGCAAATGTTTCTCCTTGAAAGACATTTTAAAAAAAAATCAGTTCTGCAGGTGTTTAATCTGTTGTTTCAGCATTATCAAAGCAAACAGTGTGATGCATCCATCATCTATCTATCTATCTATCTATCTATCTATCTATCTACAGACCTGCCTACCCTTACGCTTTCGCGTAATTTTCTACGCTTTTTGACCCTTTATTACGCTATTCCGCCTTATGCGTCAAAATTACGCTTTTTGCGATTGTTATTATTATTTTTTTTTTTTTTTTTTTTTTTTTTTTCCGTGTCCGACAATGATGCAATGGTCTAAATGTAGACCAGTATTTCGTATCCCGTTTCCGGTTTCCGGTCTCTCAATGAATCTCAAACATGGCGTCAGAAGCTAAGCGTGCACGTGTGACTGTGATTGAAACGCGAAACTGATGAAGAGAGTGAAGTTTGTGTAACAGCTGGTATTGAAAAAAGAGGCAAGGCTCTCAAGAAATCAGCATATCAAAAGTGCCGAGATGAGTATTTTCAAAATTGGCCTTTTTTGAAACCTTCCACGAAAGGAGAAGGCATGATTTATTGCAAGATATGCGACCGCCATTTTTCAATAAGACACGGCGGGGCCTATGATTGCGAGCGGCATATTGCAACGGCAGTGCATAAAGGAAATGCAAAAGACGTGATGCCATGCAAGACGATTGCAGCACATTTTGTTCAGATACAGCAGAGTGATGCAGAGTGATGCTGTCAAGCAAGCAGACAGCATTATGAACGCAGAAATTGGCATGGCTGAAATGATAGCGGAATTAAATCTGCCACTGTCCACTGCTGATGCAATGGTACAGTTTTTTAAGAATTCATTTCCCGATTCGAAAATCGCACAAGGTAATGTTATTTTTTATATATTTTATTTTCCACTATATTATTATTATAGATGACTGGCTTTTAATTTAAAAAATAGTCGAACATTTTCGGCTTTCTTATCTGTATAGGCCTATTTAATATTGAGTAAGATTTTAATAGACCTAGGCCTATATCTCAGCCACTAACACTATGCATTAGATAGTCTGAAATTCTTGTTCATTCAAGTACCTGTTGTTAGTATAATTAACTTCTTGAAACACAGTATTAAGTAATATTTTCGACAAAATGTAGACCTTATCTTTGCTTGACGACTTGTAGTTGTTTGATGAATTTTAATCATTTTATGAAATTGTAGCTTCTTCTCTTTTATTGCTTTTAATATGTGCCACATATTAAAAGCAATAAAAGAGAAGAAGCTACAATTACAATTTCACATTGTGGCCACAGTGGGATGTTTTTTAATTGTTGTATATGTAAAGTAATGTATCTTTATTAAGACACCCTGGCCTGATATCACCTTCATGGTGGACAGGGCTTGTCTCACATAATAATAATAATAATAATAATAATAATAATAATAGTAATAGACAGTTTTATTCACTCATTCACATAGTTTTTAGTTTCACTTTGTTTATTCCACTAAATTGGATGATCTATCATCTTTATGATTAAGCTGTAACAGTGTAAATAATATCAATTATTAATTATGCACTGCCAGAATTGAGAAATAGACCTTAGGCTAGATATTGGTATTGTCAGTATTGACTATTCATTATATGATTAAGAGGTCAAAGTAATGCCTTGTTATTTTATTTAGTTTATTTTATTTTAAGGTCTTTTATTTAAAAACAGTGGAAACAAAAGTGTCTATAGATAATAATATAATTTACTGCAGCTTTTTTTGGCATGTAATTTTTTTAATTTTTATTTCCTACTTTTTCTGCTTATGCTGTTTTGGGGAACCACTTTTATTGAAACCATAGCAGTTTTTTTTATTGCAAAGAGGAGACATTCATTTATTGTTTTCCACAATCAGGGATGCAGTGCGGCAGGAGTAAAACAACAGCAATTGTTAAAGATATTACAACTTTTTTCTTTGTATCTTTGGTCGTTTTGAGTTGTCGTATGTCATGCATATTATTACACTTTCAAGTTACAAATTCCTCTTTTTAGGCTCATGGATTATGCTTTTCCCTTATGGTCAGGTAGGCAGGTCTGTATCTATCTAATCTTTTAGCTTTCAGGTCATCTACTATCTAAAGAGTTGTCACGCTCGTAAGTTTTGTGGTCACCAGTCTGCAGATCTGACCTGGTTCCGATCTTTCTTCGCTGGGATTCACATAAATCAACATGGCCGCATTGTGCCACTCTTTTAAAGCCCGTAATTGTTGCGACGGAGTGCCACAGTAACAATAGCAGCGTTCCAGGTCTGCTGTGACCCAGGTCACGTTGAAAGGGCACGTGCTGGGCACCACACCTGAATGCAGCATCGCTGAGAACTTGAGCATTGTGCAAGAGAGCCCCACAGGACACATTATAATTTATGTGCATGTCTGTCCTCCCCTCCACTATCTATATATGCTGTGAAAAAGAGTTTTCCCCCTTCCTGATTTCTTTTTTGCTGCCTTTTTCAACAGCATCTCAATAGGATTCAGGTCAGGACTTTGACTAGGCCGTTCCAAAGTCTTCATTTTGTTTTTCTTCAGTCATTAAAAGGTGGACTTGCTGGTGTGTTTTGGATCATTGTCTTTTTGAAGAACTCAAGTTTGCTTCAGCTTGAGGTCACGAACAGATGGGCAAATATTCTTCTTCATGGTTCCATTTATCATAGCTTCTATCAAAGTCTTCCAGGTCCTGAAGCAGCAAAAAAACCCAGACCATCACACTACCACCACCATATTTTACTGTTGGCATGATGTTCTTTTTCACACACCTTCCAAAAAGTTTTTTTGCCCTTTCTTATGGTGGAGTCATGAACACTGAGGCAAGTGAGGCCTTTAGTTCTTTGGATGTTGTTGTGGGGTCTTTTGCGACCTCTTGGATGAGTTGTCGCTGTGCTCTTGAGGTAATTTTGGCCGCCCAGCTACACATGGGAAGGTTCACCACTGTTCCATGCTTTCACCATTTGTGGATAATGACTCTCACTGTGGTTCAGTGGAGTCCCAACGCTATCTATCTATCTATCTATCTATCTATCTATCTATCTATCTATCTATCTATCTATCTATCTATCTATCTATATATATATATATCTATCTATCTATCTATCTATCTATCTATCTATCTATCTATCTATCTATCTATCTATCTATCTATCTATCTGACCTTTTAGAGCATGTCTTTTAGCTTTCAATACATTTGTTGTAAATGCTTGTTCTCCCAAATGACTATTAACTTTCAGCATATATTTAGATTTCTACAAAAGGTTACACTGAATTCTGTGTTTTAAAAATACTTCAACTTAAAATGAAAGCTTTTTCATTTAATTTATTTTATTAGTACCTGTCTATTTGCTTTCCAGATATGTGCTCTATGCAGGTGTTTTCATTTCTCATTTGCCATGGAAAACAGAGCAAAATTCTTGATGACTCATCATGCACTAAACAGATTTTCATCCAATCAGATGCTCTCTAAAATGAGAATGCCCCCCCACCCCCCCCCCCCATGTCTGAGGGTCAGTAAGAGCTGGGTTGAGTAAGACCAGTTATACTATGAGGTAACAAATAACTTAGATGTGTCCTGACTAAACTTTAATTTAATTGAAAATATGTTAACACAGGAATGAATACTTGAGGGAGAAAAACATTTTTCAGGAATTTTTTAAGGAACACGATGTACTTTACTGGCAACTGTACAAAGATTACACGCATTTCCCATAATAGTGAGTAACACTGAGTGATGTGTTTGAGATTTAAAGAGGTTTTACTCTGGACACTGTATCATTACGAAGCATTCCCTGCAGACATGAGGGAGGAGAGTGATTAGATAGGGAAAGGATTTGTGTATGAATCAGCTAACCGTTCCTTTTGGAGGCATTGTGGGTTCTCTGTTCTCTTTAGGTCCGTTTCGAGCAGACTTCCTTCTTTTAAACACACATACCCTTTTCCTAATGAATCAAAGGCAGAAAAAACACTATTGAACAAGGGGCATAAGAGAAAATGAGAAAAGCAGGGGATGTATATGGTTTATGAGAAACGGTTATATTTATTACTTTTCTTCATCACTACAAATATAGTTTCTTTAACTAAGAAGCTTTTTTTTGTAGATCGCTATAAAAAGTACAAAACCAAATTGACATATTTTTTACAATAAAAACAACTGCAATGTTGTTTTTGTTATAATTTTGCTGGTTGCCTTACACCTTTCATTCACAAGGTGTATGTAGTACTACTTTTATTATGTATAAATCCATTCCACAGAACTCTGCAGATTTCACTCCAAATAAGCACAGAGCATGTAGAAAAGGTCAACAGATTCCATCTAGGTCTAACACACACTCTTTGCTCAAGCTCACACTGTTCTGTGCAGAACACAGTGGGCTTTCATGTCTTGTTCTTGCCTCCAATCAACTGGACATACTGTTCCCTCCATACTTAGAGCGTCCCAAAATTCTCCTTCCAGCACTAATATATAACCAAATAAGACAGAAGCTCAAGGAGTTACTGGTTTTATGTACCCTTTGTATCATGCCAAACTTTAGATCTTTTAATGGGACTGAGGGTGGCGTGACACAACAATTGTGTGATTGAATAATTATTCACCTAAGTGTCAAAAGAGAACAGGGAGCACTATGAACTTGAACTAGATAACACCCTAATGGTTAAAACAGTCCCATGTTGGAGAGAGATGTGTGTGTGTGTGAATGCAAGATGCAAGCTCTCTACACCTCATTCAGTGACCTTCTGCTTAAACCCAAATGAGACATACCTTGAGATAGGGGACCTCGATATTTCTTTTTCTTTCTTTTGCAAAAAGGTTGCAAAAATATATAGTGAAATACTATTACAATTGTTTTAATACTTTGTGACAATAAAATGCATCTTTCCTGATTACTTAAGAACAAAAGTCAGCAGTTCAGTGATCAGATACCCTCGAATTTCCTACCCATGATCCGCCAGCCATGATGTTTTTATTTCTCTCATTTTGGGCCTTGACAGCCCTTTTCACTTTTAATATAGCTTATGTAAAAAGGGTGGCAGAAAGTACAGTGATGATGAGTCCAGAGTGCTGCTGTTACACAACTTTGGTGCTGTATGTTGGACAGAATCGGGGAAGATGCATCTGAGGGACCCCTCGGAGCCCAATCCAAACATCTGTCTGTTTTACCTCGCCGTCAGTAGAGTGAGTATGTAAATGATCACTCCATGTTCTCACCTCTTTAACACACTGGTGATCGTTCACATCTGTTTAGACTTTAGGCCGTGATGCATGACTGTAAAAGACAGACATTAACATCATCAATCAGAAAAATTATTTAGCAGTGCTAACATTGCTTGCATTAATGGAGCATGAATGATCCTTAATTGAATAATCCTTTACTGTGCTATATACTCTCCTTTTTTTCTCTCTCCTGCTCTGCTAGGAAGTGGCAGAATGTGTTGGAATGTGGAATCTGATCAAACTCGCTGTGAGTGTGGAAGAAAGTTCATACGCAGTAAGAACTTGCCCCAGAGCACAGGCCAGACTCTCATCTCGCTCTCCAGCAGCTGTTTCACAGAAGCGCATTACATAATGTGCAAGAACCTGCTGTAAAACTTGGACAAAAAAACGTCCCACTGTCATCTGAAACCCCCCTATGATTTCAGAAAGCAGTTTAGGAATTATTGTGTTTTGGGAGGACAGGTTATTTAAGAGAATTTCCAAAGGTAATTTCAGAAGTGTGACTGTACTGAACATATATAATATATATGCACGTGTGTACAAAGTATTCAGAACAATCACATTTCTGGAATAAAAAATAAATAAAGAAAAAAAAATTATATATATATATATATATATATATATATATACATAAAAAAAATTCTGTGTGGTTTCTAATGTGTTCTGAATGATAGATTTTGTACCTGCTAAAGTGTGCTGAACAATTGCCAAGGTTTTCTGAATGCTTTGTTGGGTGTTGTTAAGGTATGCTGAATGGTATATAGCCGGGGTTTTCAAAGTGTGAGGCGTGGAGAGTTGTAAAAAAAAAAAGATAATCTAATGATAACTCGCCGAACTTGTATTAAACCTCCTTCATTTTACATTTCCCTGTCATGTCATTCTGTCGCGGCTGCAAACGCGTCGTTCAACCCTCGCCCCCCCCCCCCCCCCCCGTCAACGTTCGCGCATCGCGTCCACCCAGTCAACGATCGCGCATCGCGTCCACACCTCCCCCCCCCCCCCATAACCCCCCCCGTCAACGATCGCGCCTTTTGGAGGGGAGGCGGCATTGGGTGAGTTGTCTCAAAAGGGAGGCCCACTGTCTCAGACTTTGAAAACCTCTGGTATATAGGATATTGCTATATAATATAGTATAATATATAGTGAGGTGGTTGCTAGAGTGCTCTCTTGATTTCTAAGGTGTTCTGGATGGTATCTAGGGTGTTGCTAGGGAGTGAGATTGCTGCCAATGTCTTCTGAATGCTTTGAAGAGTATTGCTAGGCTGTGAGGTGGTTGCTAAGATGTTGTATGTAGGATGTTGCTAGAGTGTCCTGTATGGTTTCTAGGGTGCTCTGAATGGTATGCAGGGTGTTGCTAAGGTATGAAGTGGTTGTAAATGTGTTTTGAATGGTTTGTAGTTTCTTACTGCTGTGTTCTGTGTGTTTCTAAAGGTATTCTTAATGGCATGTAAGTTGTTGCTAGGGTGTGTGGTGGTGGGTGTTATGAATGATTTGTAGTGTGTTGCTAGGGTGTGTGGTGGTGGGTGTTCTGAATGATTTGTAGTGTGTTGCTAGGGTGTGTGGTGGTGGGTGTTCTGAATGATTTGTAGTGTGTTGCTAGGGTGTGAGGTGGTCTTAAAGGTTTTATGAATGTTTTGTTTGGTCTTGCTTATGTGTTCTGATTGGTTTGAAGGGTGTTGCTAAGGTGTTAGGTGATTGCCAAAGTGTTTTGAATGATTTGTAGGGTGTTGCTAAGATATTCTGCATGTTTTTTATGGTGTTCTGAATGGTATGTAGTTTTTTGCTAGGGTGTGAAGTGGTTGTCAAGGTGTTCTAAATTGTATGTAGGGTGTTGCTAGACTGTGGGGTTGTTGTCAAGGTGAACGCTTTGAAGAGTTTTGCTAGGTTGTGTGGTAGTTGCTAATATGTTGTGAATGGTTTTTATCATGTTGCTATCCGGCATAGTTTTGAATGTGTTCTGAGTGTTATGTAGGGTGTTGCTAGGTTATGAGGTAGCTGCTAATGTATTTGAATGCTTTTTATAGGGTGTTGATAAGTTGTTCTGAAGTGGTTTCCAAGGTGTTCAAAATGGTTTCTAGCATGTTCTGAATGGTTTGAAGGGTGTTGCTAAGGTGTTCTGAATTCTATTTAGAATGTTGCTAGGGTGTGAATTAGTTCTGGTGTATTCTGAATGGCATGTAGCGTATTCTAATGATGTTATGTATGGTTTCCATAGTGTTCTGAATTGTATGTAGGGTATTGAAGGTTGTGATGTGGTTATCAAGGTTTTCTGAACGCTTAGTTTGGTGTTGCTAAGGTGTTATGAATTGTATGTAGGTGTTGTTTGTAGGGTTTTAGGTGGTTGCCAAAGTGTTTTGAATGCTTTGTAGGGTGTTGCTAAGGTGTTATGAATAATTGTTAAATTTTGTGAGGTAGCTGTTAAGGTGTCCTAAATGGTATACATAGCGTTGCTAGTGTATGAGGTGTTTGCTAAAGTGGTTGCTGTGGTTTTACAGTCATAAGGTGGTTACATATTGGCTTACGTTAACTGATTCAATTTTATTGTCTCTGTGATATTTAGTGTAAATCTAAATAGGGATTTTTTTAATACTTTCAGCAAACAGCAAAGCTGAAAACAAAGCCTGATATCTTAGAAAAGTAATATCATTCTTCTCAGCAAGCCAGATGATTTATTGCCTCAAACAACAGGACATCATAAAAGGGCAGCCATTATGAATCAGCTGCAGTGTGTTTGTTCTCTGTGATGTTTAGCTGTAAGGTCAGTGGCAGAATAAAAAGATGATGGGGAGGTTCCTGCTGGATTAGACTAGAAAAGACAGAACCAGCAGAGATCAGCCATGATGACGTGTGCTAAAAGATCAGATTTCTCCATCTCCATCCTAGTCAATGCCAAGGTCCTGTAAACAACCTGTTTGTTTCCACTACAGTTACCTCCCCCCCTCCCCACCTTCCATTAATGTGCATCCTCCATGCGACTAATAAGTCAACAGAACCTCTCATCTGTGTTGATGCAGCACGTTCTGTGTGGCCCGTCCTCGTACTGACGTCCACAGTCATGAATGTAAACACGGACAGGGCTTAATTTCCAGTGCTCCTACGTCTTTGTTCCGTTGTAAGCGTTTCTGTTTTCCGAAAGGTTGCACGGTTACGTAGGACAGCGAGTGGGCGGGAGGAAAAGGAGATTGGTGGATAACAGGAAGAAGGGGAACTTCTAAATCCGTGTTTGTGGATGTAATTAGACCTGCTATTGTTAGAACAACGTGCTGGCTGTGTTTATATCCCGTTTGAATGGACGGGCACTTGGAGACATTGTCAAGAGAGGATAAGGAAAAGAAAAAATCACAAATGAGTCTTTTTCTTTCCCACACCTTTTGACAAATTAATTTTCCTGACTTTGCCATAATTGTTCCTAACCTTTTTTTATGTGTTTATGGTTATTTCGTGTTTTTCATTAACTTTTCATGATTTTATTCATTTTGAAATCCCAATATTTTTTTATTAATTGCATGATTTTAATTACCGATTATTGATAATTTGATTATTGGAGATTTTATTACATTTCAATACATTTCAATTTTATTACATTTCATTTCAATGATTTATTTATTTTCATGATTATAATTTCTGAGACTTTTATGGGTTTTATTAATTTTACATTTCATATATAATTATTTTTATAATTTCATGATTTTAATGATTTTCATGATTCTTGGAGATCTTATTCATTTTAAATTCCATTTATTTATAAAATGTGTGATTTTAATTTCCATGATTCTTAGAGATTTTATTACATTTAAAATGACATTAATTAGTTTCATTATTAATTATTAATTATTAATTCCTTATTGTAATATACTGAACATTTTTTTATTCTTGGACATCTTATACATTTTAATTTCCATAAAAAATATATAAATATAAGTTAGAGCAATTTTACAACATGATTTCATGATGCTTGGATATTTTGTTAAATTAAAGTTACATTGAGTTGTTTATTTTCATGATTTAAATTTATTATTATTACTTTTATTATTATTAACTTTATTACTTGATTTGATTAATTTAATATTATTTTTTAAATAATTTTATTATTTTGATTCTTGGAGATAGTATTGATCTTAAATTTGATCTTAAATTAATTTTTAAATCCATGATATCAATTTCTGAGACTGAACAACAACAAAAAAACTGTTCACATTAGAGTTTAGTTCTGTGCTAAGATTTTCTCAAATGTGTCTCATCAAATTATAGATAAATAGATGTATTTAATTTCATTTAATTAACACTCTTGCTGTTTGTGTCTACCTTTATTTCTCATTTAATCATTTTGGTGCATCATTTGTGCATCATGCTAATGAGCAAAAGTTCTGTGCACTTTAAACAGAGACACACAGCTAGAAGTTGAGCTCTCTAGTGACATGCCCAGTGTGTCAGGCTGCCATGTGATGTGAGCCTGGCACATGTGGGCCCGTGCCTGTCTCATTTCAGTGACCCTGTCATAAACTTTAGCCCAACTCAAAACGCTGCTACCGTGACACCGAGAGTGTTAGCATCTGTGTCACACTGCATTTCATCTTGCACTGTCATCAGATGACAAGTTCTGAACCTTAAGAGCAGCCTGTTAAAAACAAATTGGCTAAAGCAACTGTTTACTTGCTTAATTTTCTCATTTTAAATCACCCAAATGTGAAAATTATATCATTTACTCACACTCACGTTGTTTGACCGACTTTCTTCTATGGAGCATAAACGATATTTTGAAGAACAAAATTTGGCCACACTGACATATTTCAAAATATATTATTTTATGTTCCACAGAAGGAAGGTCAAACAGATTTTGAAAGACATGAGGGTGAGTAAATAATGACAGAATTGTACTTTTTAGGTGAACTATCCCAAGGCCTACTCACACCAAGAACAAATATACAGTACCTGTATTGTTTTAAAGTGAGTTTTATATTGCATTAAAGTGGTGTCATCTGTTTTGTCAAATGGGTTGTATTTAGCTTTAAAGCTTGTGAATAATTGCAGTGGTTTTTCGTTTCACTTTTGATGTGAATAGGCCTTTTGTGTGTGCTTCATTTTGCTTTCCCACTCTTAGTGTAAACAGGCCTTTACTCTTTTGACCCCACACCAGTATTTAAGTTTCTATGCTTCATTACCCCCAGTATTCTTCCTCATTCATTTATATACAACAGATAAAGCAAGGTCTATACGACCCTGAGGAAAATGAAATTCCCAAAGGAAAGCGAAGCCGAGGCTGATGACTCCCACTGATGCTAATCAATATCTTCAATGCAGCACACCACCCCGATCAATCGCACATCATGAACGCTTGTATCATCGAATAAAAGATTTGTATCATTTACATCTCCAGCACCAATAGCTGCATCTTCCCTCCCAGATCAATAAGAGTTTTCTTAATGGGATTGTTCACCCTAAAACACCCATAAATTGCCCACCTTGGTGTTGTTCTACTCCCATATGTCTTTCTTTCTTTTACGCACCACAAAAGGAGAATTCATAACAAATTTAACAAATTCATAACAAATTTTTAAATGAAACCGTGATCCCAGGGAAAGCAGGAACTGGTTCAATGTGTTCCTTGAATGCAATGTAAGTCGCTTTAGATTAAAGCATCTGCCAAATACATAAATCTAAATGTAAATGTCCTGCTCGCACTCATCCATGTAATGATAGTGTCATATATCCCAACTGTTTTTAGGGGAATATGATATGAAATGTTTCAAAATTCTCCTTTTGTGCTCCATAAAATAAAGAAGAGCATACGCCATTAGTACAACACCAGGGTGAGTAATTTATAACTTAATGATCATTTTAAGGTGTACAATCTCTTTAAGTCTTGAACTCACACAGCTGTCACTGTTTTCCCTGACGTCTGCTGCTCTGATGTGTATTTGACTGCTGGGTGTAACTTCTGTTCTGGAGAAGCACCAGTCAACAGTTGGATTTTACTACAAGGAACTTCTGCCATGTTTGGGGAACACCCTTTGATTGCTATATGCGTATTTGCTTATATGCACATCTCACACCCTCCTTAAAGGTAACACGCAGCGACTTGCTCCGTTGGGGCGTAAAGTGTGGCAGACTGTAAACATTCATGCTGGGGCTTCTCTTGCGCATTGAAAGTCGAGCGAATCCTAGGCATGCGGCTGTGAATGTGTACGGTGGGCGGGATGTTGAGTCAGAGGGAGAACAGCAACTCGTGAACAGAATTTCACACTAATACATGCAACCCTGAAGATTTAATGTAATCATTTAAATGTAAATGTCAGCCTTTAATTTAATATGCCTTCTTTTGCATATAAATCAGGTTCCAAAATGGACATTTTCCATCATCAAAAGTGACACAAATGCCCTTCGTAGAGAATTTGTCTGTTACCTAAGAATGTTAATATTACATAATAATCTGTTTTTTGTTTTTTTTTTACTCTGAGCTGTTGCTTGAATACGCAGCACTGTGAACACAATGGAGACATTCCAATCAACTAAAGAGATTTGAAGGACGAGTTTACAGTTATATCAAGTTTAGGCTTACAAACAGGGTTGGGTGCTTCTAAATCAGTCGTACTCACCTTGTCTCTCTGGTTTTAGGCATAAGTTTCGATAGGTTTCGAGGTAGGGACAGGTTTAGGACCCTGTTAATCAAATATCTTACATGGCAAAATCACGGTGATCGTAATCTAACATAGCAGCAAGTCAATTTAAATGTATTCTAGCAGAGTGTTTTTGTTATGACTTATTTTGTATTAATTATAGAAGCATTTAGGGTTGGTAAGTGTTTTTTTTTTTAAAGAAACAAAACACAAATTAAATTGAAAAGTGACATCAAAATTCATCAAAAGTGACATTTATAAAGTTAAAAAAAGATATTGATGACACTTTAGTTTAGGGTCCAATTCTCACTATTGACTAACTATTAATTATGACTTTTGCCTCAATAAACTCCTCATTACTGATTAATAATAGTTAGTAAGGTAGTTGTTTAGTTTAGGTATAGGTTAGGATTGATGCAGAAACAATGCATTAATATTTGCTACAAAGTACTATACATTTTTAATTGCAAAAATATTTAGCAATATTACTGTTTTTACTGTGTTTCAGTTTCAGTTAATTGATGTCAAGTATTAGCTTTTTTTATGTTTAGAGCATTCAGTTATTACATTTAAAAAGGAAGAAAATGTCTCTGAAAAAACACAGAAAACAATAGATCATTGTTCTGCTTGCTCTTTGTCAAAACAGTCCAAAATTACGTCACTTGATCACGGCAAAGGAAAACAATCACAATGCATGGATCTGAAGTTGTGATTGTATACGGTGAGGTCACAAAGCTTCCTGTTGCCAAACAATGTCATTGGCCGTTGCTCGGCAAGGCAGTTTGACAGTTGGATTCATTCATGATGCAAATCAAAAGGAAGTGTTCAGCTCTCTCTCCGCTCATGTGGGGTTTTACCATGAGGTTATGTTGAGTAATGGGTGACGGATCAGCTTCTGTGTTTTGATTCAGCTGGGCAACGATTGCCACGAGGAAATGACTCGGAAAAATCCCCTTGACTAAAAATAAGACGAACACAAACACAAACAGAGGCAATGGGTCAGACGGACTACAGAGAAGAAAAACACATGCAGATATCCATGTGATGATGATACATCAGATGGGTGTTTTATAATCTGTTTTGCTAAAGGATAATTATGGTAACCTGTTGACGGTGAGCAGATAAACGTGACTGCTGTAGACAAATGCACTTGCTCTTTCTGCCCAAGCAGAGAAGTGACATACGCTAGAACTGCTTCTGCAAATTCCTGGCCATCCCAAACTGACTCGCATTGCAGAAGATAATTTGCCGCTCTGCGACCTCTAAAAGCATTACGGTACTGAGGGGCTATCATCAGATCTGCAGAAACGGGAAGGAGGCCAGGAAAGCCTGCTATCCTGTGCTTGTGTGCGAATGCTTAACTGATATGACACTGTCAGGGACACAAACCAGAATGACATTCCTGACCTTGACAACAACTATTTCACATATTCTATTGTGAAAATACAATAAAAGTCATATAAAGTCAATTTTTTGACCCAGAGGTAAGTTTTATTGCACTTTCTCAGATATGGAGACTTGATAGAGGTGATTTATGTCATTTATTTGTCAAAATACTTTCACTTATTGATCAGGAAATCTAAATAAGTCATTTGCAGGGGGATTTCCCTGAAAAGTGTCAACATTGTGTCTCTGTCTTTGTTTTGACCAGCCCGACACAGCAACATTGACTCAACCAATGGTGTGAGTTTGGGGCGGGACTATCAGTTTGACTGACAGTTGGCAGAAAGGTGAAACCTTATTATTTTCTTTGAAAACACTATTCAAAATATGAATAATAATAGTATAGTATATACGTATTACTTTTACATATAGTAAAAGTAATACACTAAAAGTTTGGAGACCATAAGATTTTTTTTATGTTCTTGAAAAAAGTATGTTCTGTTAACCAAAGCTATATTTATTTGATCCAAAATAAATACAGTAAAAAACGGTCATATTGTAAAGCATTATTTAAATGTACTGTATATTTAAAAAATGAAACATTGAATTTTCAGCAACCATTCCTCCAGTCTTCAGTGACAAATACTTCAGATAATTAAAAATGTATTTACTGTAACTTTTTGAACATTTCGGTATGTCCTTGCTAAATACAAGAATTCATTTCTTCAAAAGAAAGTCTTACCAAGTCCAAACCTTTAAACAATAGTGTACACTTTCAAAAAGAATTACAAAAGTTATGAAAATAACAATAATTTGGAGAATTCATGAGGGAATATTTGACTTCATATTAACTTTGGTGTTTTGGTCAATCTGAGCAGTTTGAGACATTGTTGCATTCTCCATAAATAAATAAAAAATCTGAGACTTTTAATCAAAATTTTCAATTTAGTCCATTATTACAATTATAAATTTATTTATATTTATTCATTTGTCAGTTGTCTTTTTATGGAGAAAACCGACTGCAATTTTAGCTGTGTATATTCAAAGCTTTCCAATGGTTCAGCATATATATTTTTATACTAAATTAGTCATATCCGTTATCTTCTGCTGTTCTTTGCATATGGGATCAAATCCAGACCAAACAAAGCGAACAAACATTTCGGGAGCAAAAGCATCTCAGTTAATTACCCATCCTGCCCTCCATCTCTACCCTAGCAGATACAATAATTTATCCTGAGACATACTGTGAGCTCTCCTAAACCAAGCTCTGCTTTCAAGAGACGCCCCAAATTGAGACAAGCGGGCGTCAATTCCTGGAGAAGGGCTGTGGAATGCCGAACAGGTATGTCAGAGACCTCTGACCTCTGTTTTTACTGACATGAATGTTGACCCTGTGCAAACCCTTGCTCTCCAGTAGCCTTTCTCACAGGCTTTGAAGTCCACTCATGATTTTTCCCATGGTTCCCCTCCCTCCAATCAGGATCTCGGAGGTGGAGAGAGGGATTTGCACACTTAACGATACAAGAGGAACGGGGTCTGCAGTTTCAAACCAGCACTTGAGTCGTCTTTATCATCTTGGGCTAATAAAAGAGCACTGTTGGTGTCAGATGAGCCGGGGCAGCGGGCGGCTGTCACTCTCTCCTCTGCTGAGCAGGCAGCCACAGACGTCAGTGCTGTCATACCTTCATGCAGCTTTATATTACATAGACCCCCACTGCGTCTCCATTTCAGAGCGCCTCTCGCTTTTACCTAAGCGCGGCCTGTAATCAGCGCTGAAGTGCACAGAGAAGGTGACTCATTATAGCGGGACACAGCCGTTTAACCAGCACTATTAAATCAGCCTGAGCGAGTCCCAGTGGGGGCCAGTGGTGCATTGTAAGATGATGATGTACAAGACTTAGGCCACGTCCACACGAGAACGGTGCATTCCCTAATCGCTCTTTTTTTTCCTTCGTTCTAAAAAAAATGCCGTAAACACGGCATCGGTGCAAGAAATCTCAGCGTCCACACGAGAACACTGAAATCGACTGAGAACGGTGTAATATATATGCCAGACCAGTATGTGGCGCTGTAATTCTGCCACAGATATACACTATACACGGAGAAGAAGAGTTTGAGCATGCGCACAACCTTGCGCGCTGAATGCGCTGAATATTTACAGACGTGCACTGCTGCAAGATGACACGGAGTGACTAGCCTGTTGCATTGTAATTTTATAATTTTATTCATTCTTGATTTTATATTGTTTGCCCTGCACTATATGTTGTGCGCACTGCTGCACTTTGTACCTGTTTTTTTTCAGGTTATTTTTAATTGTTCTATTTTCCAATAAAAAACAGTTCTTGAATTTTTGCTCTCATTTATTTTCACTTGACATATTCAATACAACACTTTCAAAATAAACATTAGTACATTTTCAAAAAAGGTAAATACTGTAAAAAAAACTGAACAGAACTTGATGGCCAGCATTTTTAAGGGTCAAGGTACTTTGTGAGTACTCTCCTCACTCTCTTTCCCTCTCCCTCGTTACAGTCTGTGAAGCCTTTTCAGTGCAGCATATCTGGCTTTGAGACGAACAAAAGCACACTCATGTCCACAATCTGTTTTTTCAGAGGAGGGATCTGGCCAGTCTTAAAGTACAGGTTGAGCTTTGAATTAGCAAAAACCCGTGCACCGTGTACACTCCCGGGCCACTTTATCACAACATCCATAAATCTGTACTTATAATCACAGACCGCCTGTACATTGATAGAATGTTTGCCTTTCCTGTTGATGTAGTCCAGAGGTCCCCAACCCCCGGTCCGTGGATGAAATGGTATTCGCGGACCGGTCCGTGAGCTGCTACAAGCGGCTGTGACGCTGCTGCTTTAGCAACGAGGAAGTGTGTTTAATCTCGCACGGACTCGCTCAACAAACTGGAGCCTGCACCGGTCCGCGGCAAAATTTTCACGCGTTTACCAGTCTGTGGCACAAAAAAGGTTGGGGACCACTGATGTAGTCCATCGAGTTGGCAGACAGCTGCTTGATTTCTATGCGTGTGCCGTCGACCGCTCCCAAACACTGTGGCATGCCATGATCACGATGGAAACGCAAAACCAGATCCGTAAAAGGCAACTTTATGTACTTTTAGCCGTCCTACAGCACGAGCACAATCATGTAGTCCGCCATTACTGTTGTTGCTGTTACGTGTGACACAGCCGACACGTGATGTGATGACGTCATCGTTCTCACAAAAGATGCGGATTGGCCGTCCACACGAGAACGCAAGGGTGTCGTTCTCAGATCTTTCCACTTTAGAACCCGTTCTCCAAAGAGAGCGGATTCAGCCACCCAGAACGCCGGATCCGTGTGGACGCAACGCCAATCCGATACGAAATGTATGCGGTTACAGTGATTCGCGTTCCCGTGTGGACGGGCCCTTAATGTGAATGTGAAGAAAGAGCACTATTCTGACATGCATCAAGAACTCTGAGGCCTGTGCTGATTTTAAACAGACAGCTGCCTGAATGATAGTAATCAAATACCGTTTGGTTATCTGTCCTTCCTTGAAGTTCTATTTATTTATGCATTCGATTTTATTTCTATGGGTTTTACTTCCTGAAGCAAGGCATTTCTGAGTATTTTTCTTGTCGGCTCACCAGGGGAGTTGTGTATATCTTCATCCAAGAACTGAGAGTTAAGATCTCTGAGTCATCAAACTGAACGCAAGCATTGTGATTGAACTGAACAAAAACAGGATTCTGGGTAAAAAAAGAAACACCATATAAGCACAACAGCCAACTTATGAATCACACACATTAATCTGCAAATTTATGACTCACTGGCTTTTTTGAGAAACACAAGCTTGTCAGAATGGTAACGGAAGGAAAAAAACGTGAGTGAAGTTTTATGGAATGGAGCCGATTTGAAACCAAACGCAAGGTCATTTAAATTTTATAATACTGATTCAAGTTTAGCAAACTGATTCTTGCTTACTGAGGCTGCATTTTATTTGATCAAAATCAAATATAGTATAGAAATAGGTGACTGTTTTCTTTTTTTTATATATTTGAAAATCTAATTTTTTCCTGTGATGGCAAAGCTGAGTTTTCAACATTAGTCTACAGTGTCACATGATCCTTCAGAAGCTGTTCTTTAAAAATAAGTAAATAAATAAATAATAATACTTCTATTCATAGAGGATACATTAAATTGATTAAAAGTTTCACTAGTAATTTAAAATGTTACAAAAGATTTCTATTTCTATTCTGAATGCTATTTGTAACACAAAAACTGATAATAAAAATCATTATAAATATTTGAGCATGATAATAACTGATTACTCAATAACTGCAATGTTGATATTTCTTTGTAAAGTGCAATGACATTCATATATCTTAAGTGTTGGAATATATAGGCTATTTGGGGTTACTATAGTCACTTCATGTGTTCTGATTAATTGCTATCTAATTGTACACGCACATTCAATTTACACTTGGCCACAAAATGTGTCTCCACAGAATGGATACAAATACAATCTTCCACACTATGCAAATACAACTTCCATTTACTTCCGTGATGTTGCTAATGCAGGGCAGCAAAATTTTCTGTTAAACTCCCTCTTCTGCTTATGTGGCAATTAATATTTTTTATTTTATTGTTTCTCCACCCATGTGCCTCATCCATGTGTCATTTGCGGGGCTCCCAAACTTCAGAATACTGATGCTGTTTTGTTTGGGAGGAGTAAAGTTTACATATGTGGCCTGAGCAACCAAATGCATTTACACTTGGTTGTGTCTTTGTATGCGTTTGAGTGATCGGATTACTATCTGTCTCAAATGAATCATTGAGGCTATTTACACTTGGTCTTTGCTACTTAACTATACGTTCCCCCCGAATATAGATTTACACCAGTTGTTTTATGTTTAGGTGTATAACTAAAAGGGCAGGGAAAATATAGACCGGGAAAGCAAGTGCCATTCAAACATTAATCTGCGCGGGAAAGAGAGGACAAGAGACGTGGGGGATGGGGTCTTCAAGTCTTTTATCTCAAGTTTCCCACATCCTGCCGCCGAGTTTAAAACCGGCCACCCAATTTGAAAGAATGCCTGGTATGCACCTCATTTCCATATAGCGACCGGCATTGTTCTCTATCTAAATAAATCCTGTTGAAGAGGAGAAAAAGAACTTTGCGTGCTAATTTGAGATTAATGAGGTAATGTAGTGCATGCGGTCTTCATGTACACTTTGTAGACCTGCTTCACATGACTGGACTGAAACAGAACAAACAAGAGTTGTCCAGTGGGATAATGATGCATGTTTCATGTACAGAGAAGGAAAACATTGGTTGCATTAACACTGCATAACTTTTATAAATGCACTGTGTCTCTTTATACCAGACCATGTAAAATGATTGTGTTCCTTGCATGCAACTTTGTTACATATTAACATTTAAACTAAATGTCCTAAAGCTACCAATCATTTTAAAAGATTGTATGTATGAAGAATACATCTATTTTTGTCATTCTCTTCTTACATCTATGTATAATGTTCCGAATCTGCAACGGGGGCTTTGTTATATACACTCAGCCATGTGAATCATTCTCCCTGTCTGCCCCACGCCGGCTCAACGCCCTGAAAAAAAAGAAGCCTCGACTATTTGGCGCGTTTTGATTCCCGCCACGTCTACGTTTTCCTCTATTTTCATATTTGATTGACTTTTTCTGCAGAGGCAGGCGTATTACTCATTGGCTGATTCGTGTTTGTGGGCGGGGCCTTTGATGACGTACGATAGCAACCCCTCCCTTTTACTACTGGTATATAAAGGCTCTCGCCCCTCTTTCACGATTTAGAAAGCCGGGTATTTATGTCAGTCGCGCACCTCAGACAATAATATTTATCTTTGAAACATTAATCGTTTGTTTATTTTATATTCCAAACTGGAATAGACCTTGTGCGGACGTTTAAAGGGTCGTCTTGAGAAACTAAGCCCACCGAGCCTCGATGAGAAGTGATTTCTACAGGTTTGTAGAGCGGATCCTTCACGTAGACCTTCCCTACATCCATCTCTACACGACGGATTTCGACCTCAACATTGGAATAACCCTCAAGAAGAACTCTCATTTCGGATTATAATATGCTTCTATCAAAATTCAACACTTTTGCTCATATTTCCACCGTGGACATGCCGGCGAAAATCCAGCTTCAAGGTTAGTGGACGGTTATTCGCGTGCGTGTGTGTGTGTATGTGCGCGCGCGCGTGTATGTGTGTTATGGTCTTGGGCTCGTTCACGTCAGCAGACCGAGCGCTGGGAATAGCGCGTGCGTCAGCTTTCGAATTATTATATAATTATACGACTTTTATCCATTCTCATGAATCTATCATATCTTGTATCGACAGTTAAGGAGAAAGAGCCGTTCGACAAGGTGTATCAGGTCGGCTCTGTGCTGGGAAGCGGTGGTTTCGGGACGGTTTACACTGGTTTAAGGATCGCTGATGGCGCGCCGGTAGGTTCCTCAATACTTGATTATTGTTTACATCAGAGTGGACGTTTAAAATGTATATGTGTGTGTCACTTCACTGTTTAATCATGTATTTATTTATCATTTATAGGTTGCTATCAAACATGTCGCAAAGGATCGCGTGACTGAATGGGGAGAGTTGGTGAGTTTTAAATTATATGGATTGTTTTCACTATTTGTATATGTTTGTAAATGCGACAAGGTCATGGGTTCGATTTGATTTGAATAGAATGCAAGTCTCTTTGGATAAATGCGTAAATGTAAATGTCCTCCTTTTCCAGCCCAACGGCGCGCGCGTCCCTATGGAGATCGTCCTGTTAAAGAAGGTCGCCACTGGATTTCGTGGCGTAATCAAGATGCTGGACTGGTACGAGCGACCGGACAGCTTCATCATCGTCATGGAAAGACCGGAGGCCGTCAAGGACCTGTTTGATTTCATCACGGAGAAGGGCGCGTTACCGGAGGAGCTGGCCAGGAACTTTTTCCGCCAGGTTCTGGAAGCGGTGCGTCATTGCCACAACAGCGGCGTCGTTCACCGTGACATCAAAGACGAGAACATTCTGATCGATCTGCGAACCGGCGATCTGAAGCTCATCGACTTCGGATCAGGGGCATTACTCAAAGACACCGTTTACACCGATTTCGACGGTAAGAGTCATTTGCGTGACCTTCAAGCCCGGGTTCCCACGGTCACAGAAAGCGTGACACGAGCAGGGAATGGGAAGCGCGTGCTTGTCTTGCCTATTTGACAGTTCTAGTGTGGATATAAACGTTTATAAAAACGCATAAAGGTTTTAAAACGGGCTTAATGCTTTTTTGCGTTTTGAATGTGCGTGTATAGATATAACAGGAATTTAAACATGGATATATAATGAAGTTTTGAAGCGTGTATCAATCCACTTTGGCATTGATCATTTGATAAATAAATGTGTATTATGACCCCCTTTCATCGTTGACTACCGATGTTTAGCTAGATGAATCGACCAACGTGATGATTTGTTTATTTTTGTGTAACGTTGCTTTGGAGAAAAAGCAATTTGGGTTTTGGCGCCCCCACCGGTGGGAATTGGAATTATTACAACTCAAAGTTTGTAAACACAAGTCACATGGCAACCGGTTTCTCCACATGAGCGCGCCTACTGTCACGCTCCCGCAGCACATGACCATGCACATTAATGTTGTGCCATAGCAATAACGTTTATACACTACACACCTTTTCCTGCCACTCCTTTTTTACTACATTGTTTGGTTTAGTGCCTCCGTTTCATGGGTGATAAAAAAGGGTTATATGTGGGTTTGTTTGCAGTGTTGTGTTGTGAAATCATGGATTTAAATGCATTTTTTTCTTCTTTTCAGGGACACGCGTTTACAGTCCTCCAGAGTGGATCAAATTTCATCGCTACCATGGAAGATCAGCCACCGTGTGGTCTCTGGGCATCCTGCTATACGACATGGTCTGTGGAGACATCCCATTTGAGCAGGATGAAGAGATCGTACGCGGACAGGTGCTGTTCAGGCGGAGAATCTCCTCAGGTAAGACCATGTGACGCCACCTTCGAGGAGTTTTATGCGTTTATTGCAGTGCTGTAATCACACATCCTGTTCTTTTACAGAGTGTCAGCAGCTTATCAAGTGGTGCTTGGCCCTCCGCCCCGCCGAACGCCCGTCTTTTGAGGACATCATCAACCACCCTTGGATGCAGAGCGCGGCGCCCCCTACAGACAACACTGAAATCAGGCTTCACAGCATCAGCCACGAGCATCAGCCTGCTGCCTTCCCAGCAGTCACTGTGTGCAAATGACTCTATCTGAATGCATACGTAGAGACTTTCCATTACAGCAGCAACCCCTCCAGGGGACCTGTGGACTGAGCAGTGCAACAAAAAACATGTTATTCTTTTGTTTTGAGCATTGCTGCTAGGTGGGAGTTCTAGGCTAGGCCAAAAAAAGGGAGAGGTCCACCTTTTAGTGAGATCTGTTATCTCTCGTCTCCTACTCCCCTGTGGCTCAGGGTCCCAAAAGTCTGGCTCATAGGAACCAAACGACTAAACACTGCTTTCGGGCACGGGTAGATCGTGAAGCTGTTCGCAGCCAGTGTAGGGAGAAGCTCGGGAACGTCCGGCGAGAAGTCGTGCTGTGATGACGGCGAGTCGATCTGTCAGGGCTGTTCCTTTAGGAAGCAGATCAGCTGAGCTTAATAATTTTAGTGCCTTCTGTGCAAGATCAAGGGTTTGTTTATTTAACTTTTTTGTGGAAATACTTGAATTGAGTAATAGCCACTGTAACACTCTACTCCTTAACCAGATGTCTTTTTTTACCTCCTTGCTTCCACTTTACCTGCTTCAGGCGGGAAACTGTCGGTCTTACTCTAACACGTCAGAGAGAGTAACCAAATCGACCTCACAAAACCTCTGCAGAATGAAAAGTCTTACCTCACTCTTTTAGTCCGCTGTTTTTTTTCCTCTTCCTTTATACTGAGTAACCCTCAACAACTACACTCGTCGTCACAGATGCAAAGAGCAATGCAACTACAACGTAAACGACTACATTTTCTGCATATTATTTTTGTTTATATTGTAAATAGTTTGGTGAGATGACTCGATTCCATGTGTAAATTATATTTATTGGAGTGTCTTAAACTTAAACACAGGATTGAAGTGGAAGTATTTATTTATTTATTTATAGAAAAGCAATTTTCTGCAAAGTTCTTCTCATTCCACCACCGAAGGGCCCACAAATTATTTAAATGTATTTTTACCATATTTAAAGCCTTTTTTGAGAACGATATGTGTACATATGTTGTAAATAATCCTCAAAAGCACTTCTGTTTCTCGATGCGTAGAGAACTGCTGATGGTAAACCCATCTGAAGTCATGTTTGTCACCTAATTTAAACTCTGCTGTGCATATGTTAGAGAAATTGACCTCATGAATGTTTGAGGAACGAGTGATTTTACATGTTTCTTTTTCACCTTTAGTAGGCATGATTGCAACTTTTTTTATTTTTATGATTTAGCAGTGTAAATTATGTTTAGAAAGATATTTTTTTACACAATTGTCAATAAATATTTTTTTAACGTTCATTCTGGTTTCCCTGGTATGACTTGCTGTTATAGATTCACAAGAAACATCAGTTGGGGGTCTTATAAACCGCTTTAAACGAACAACTAGCAGATGCCATTTGAGAAGTCGAGATGGACAGATTGGAGTGGTATTAGTTGTAAATCTATTTAACTAACTTTAACAATGCTCTTATCGTTTTATATTGATAGTGTATCTTTAATCTGGGGTTATTTTAACCACAGGGGTCCAGATTTCTTAAAGCTGGACTCCTGAACCGGAGACATGCGATCGCTAACAGTATATAATTTATCTGTTTTTGTAGATAGCGTCAAGTATTCTTTTAATAGCATTAAAAAGATACCGTTCCTGTTACAACATATAAAGATACAGCGCTGTATATAAAGCCTGACTGAGTGCACACTTGCTCTGTGGCCTTGCTTCCAGAAGTATATTCCCATTCATATTTTCCATAAGCTTTTCAAAGCAATTGTTCATAAAGAAAACTTCTGAGCCATGAACCGAACAGTTCTGAGATTAATCACTACATAAAAAATGTGAAACTTTGAATTAATTTGATTATCAATAAAACAGGACTGCAATTGATGTAATTAAACTGTTGGCTTATTGTCTTGGATTACGTGTTTAGCACTATATATACCATACATATTATTTATTGACACCATTAAGTCAATATTAAACTTTTGTAGTTTTTAGTCCATGTTTATTAGCTTTAAGGTCATTTATATGCTTGTGTACTGTTAAAAGCTGATAAACGGTTTAAATATTTACAGCCTTCTAGGAAAACAGACCAAAAATATGGATGACTTATCTCACACTTAGGGGCGTATACAAATATTTACCCAATAAAATGCTTTCTCAAACCACCTGATTCCATTTAGCAATAGCAAATAGCAAAAAAGTCACCCTGAAAAAAGCACAAGGCCTTTAATATGGCCCAGGAAACTAAGAAAATTCAGCATGTCATTCTTGGCACTCTTGGTAGGTTTGTCTTGAAAGATTTATCGTTTAAAAATCATACTTGTGAAACCCTACTGTCATGCCGTATAAAGGTTAAACGCACTAATAAATCATCTGCAGGTGAGCAGTTTCAGATTGTGCTCAGATCGTTTAAGGTAAATCTTGTCTGAGAAATAAGCCTGATTTGTTGATAGTTGTTTGTCTTTGACATACAGTACAACCTGGGACAGCATGGGCCCCAGTATGGGGCGTCCTGACCTGATCCCATTGTGGACCCACAGCTACTGCCGCCCTCCCTGTGAGGACACACACGGCCAAGAAGGGAACATTCTTGTTAAGCCTTTCATTAATCCTCTCACAAAAACCTTCTCAGCATTTACACCGCAGCTCTAAATAAGTAACAATGCGGCGCGTATGACCCGAGGCGCACCTGATCGGTCAGCATCCGCAGGGGTATGTAACTAAACCTGACGTGGGCCGAATTAAGACGGAAACAACGGCTGATTCATTCACACTTCCCGTCTTGAGCTTTGACTAATGACCAGAGCAGAGCCAAAAATAGCCAAATTAGTGGATGCCAAGATCAATATTGTGAACATGAACAATGCTAGCACACGGATTATGTACGCTCTTAAAAATAATAGTTCTTCAATAGCACATTACGTTTAACAAGTAACTTCTGATCAAGAATATTTTACTTATCTCACTTATAATTCACTTATCTCGACTCACTGTTAACTCGCCAATACTATTATGTCGACGTTATTGAAGTGGAACCACCAAACTCCATATTTGTCTTAGCATTTTCTTGTGGGTTATGTCGATTCTGTTATGTTGCCGAAATCTAGTATCTTGAGCACAAAAGGGACAAATTTGCCACTTCACATGGTTATTTCGTGACTAAATTCCATGCCTAGTTCATTGCGCATGCGCTGAGTTTGCCTTGCACATGGATCGCGGTCCGCTCACTTCAATGCCGATTCACTCCCTGTCGTTGATATCGTCTGAGGGATAACACGCTGTAGCGTCCCGCACGTTTTTTGTGATTTTGTGAGCAATCTTTGTGTTTGAAGATAATTAAAGGTTTGTATCAAGAATCAAAGGTGGTTTTTATTGTGGTGGTTTTACATATGCCTTTTGTTGTTAGCAAACATACACTGTACTGTGTATATGTAATTTGTTTTAGATGAATGCCGATCGCTTCATCAAACAAATCGCGGCAACACTGTTGTGTAAAAAGACACCAAAAACATGAGCATGTACATTCTCATTTAATAACTCACATCATGTACATCAATAAATGTTCATTTTTCGTTCTTGCAAGGGTTGTTGACTTTGGCGCTTGCAATATCACTCTGACAGCTGCGCTGATAGGCTGTCAGACCTGTCAATCATGCAAGAAGACGTGATTGGCTGTGCTGCCATGAGGGCGGGCTCTTCTCGTCTCATCCGACACGCTTCTTTAAGGGACGAGCTGCACAGCGCAGTGGGAGAGACTGCTTTTTTCTTTTTCTTCTGATTCTAACTTGTGTTTGTTTTTTTATTGTGTGAATTTCACGCACAAGCACTGTGTACCGATCCTGAACAGTTATGGATAATTGAAGTCATGTGAGCAACATTTGAAATTCGAAATGTGATCTTACACAAAAAAGTTCATCAATCTATGGGTCGATTGTTTTACACAAAACCCCAAACCCGCTGGCTATATGAGCGTGCGGATTATCTGCGTCTGCGGGAAAATCGGTAATAAATGTTATATGGGTTATCTCGATAAACGGTTATCTCGATACTTTTTGCAACCCCCGAGGCCGTCGACATAACCGAACTCCAAACTCAAACCGAACTCCTCAAATCAAATTTTGACTTAACTTTGGGTCTGTTTAGGTCACAAAGATATTATGGATTCAGAAGGCATTGATATAGTGCGTGAGTCATGTGGAGCACTTTTATGGTGATTTTGTTTTTGTCTTTGATGTTTTTTGCTTCCATTCCCTTTTGAAGCTTAAAAGACATGGTGGCTATGAAATGTTAAAAAGATCTGCTTGAAGATTCATCTAAAATTCTCCTTTTGTGTTCCACAGAAAAATGAACCGCATACCGATTTGAAACAACATGATGGTGAGTAAACAATTGCCTAATTAAAAAGTGGCCTTTGTATGGAGGCCCTGAAGGGACATGATGATGGTAAAAAATTAGATTTAAATTCTTTTGCATTCTCCCACAAAACCACTAGTTTCCTGGGGGGAAAACAAAAAAGTTTTGAGATCGAACGCAAAGTTCCTTGGGGGGGAAATGCAAAAGTTTAGTGTTTCCTGGGGGGGACGCAAACGTTTTGAGAGCGAATGCAAAGTTTTCTGGGAGGAGTGTAAAAGTTTTCTGAGCAAATTCAGTTTCTTGGGGCACAACGTTTCTCTGAGGAATTCCATATTTTTTTTGGAGAGAGCGCAAAAGCATTCAAATGTAATTTTACCTCCCATTGCATATTTATTTTCATCGGCATTCTCCACTTTTGTGGTCCAGGTGATAAGGAAATTGGTTTCAGAGGCAAGCAAGTTTTTCTTGAAATCATTTCATGTTATCTTCATTGGCATCAGGCTGTGAAACCCTTTTTGGTGCTAATTGGAACCTGCTTGTGAGAGAGAAACTGGTTGTGGAGAAGCTCAGTTCCTCAGTTTGGTTTGATGAATGGCAGTCAAAGGATGGAGGCGAGTGCTTCGCATGCAAACTGGTTTTAAAATGAGAGTCAAATAGTTGGCGAGAATTTGCATTGCCGGAATCTATGAGTGAACATTTGACTGCTGAATCATCCCTGCTGCTGTTGCATAATCACCACAAAACAGTACAAACAAGTTTAGAGCAAATGCTCCGCACAATATCTGAATATTCACAAATCCAAGCTGAAAATCCAAGCTCTTCTGCTGACAATTCAACAAAGGATATTGTGCCACCGTCAATGTGTTTGATCCGTGGTGTATTATTTATAGCATTAAACGCAACATCTGTCCTATTTTTAAATACGGCAGAATTTATAATCACAATTATATTTTTGTCATTTCTGTCCACTGTACACCCAGAGGAATATTTGACGGCTCAGAAGATGCTCTTTCATTGCTGAGATTTTTGTGTATGAACTTTGTTTCAGATGTTTCAAAAAAAACCTAAAAATAGACACAAATGACGTACAGTAAGGGTATAGAAGTGTACGTTTTTTGCAGCGAGCATAGAAGAAGTGAGAAGTGTTTCATCCTGACTAGTAGACTTTGAATCTGAGCAGTTTGAGACGTTGGGATATCAAATGAAACAGTTGTTGATGTATAAGAAAACAGAGGTAGAAACGTAACGGGAAAACTTAATACTCAATGACATTACTGGGACTTCTGCTCTTCATTGAATCTAAATTGCAGACTAATTACAATTTAAAAATGTGTATAAGGCCGGACTAGAAAAATGACATCTTCACCCTTTATTAAAACAATATTAAAAATGTGTACAAGATTTTGTAAGCATGCTATGTAGTTATGCTTGAAGTTTTTTGTTTTGTTTGTGATAACGCAATGAAACATGCCAAATTGTGCGTACATGAGGCTATCGTCATGCAAAAACATGAGAGAACCAAAGAAATATTGATAACTGATTATGCTGCAGTCAATGTATGATTTTTCTATGCATTAGCTTTCATAAAATAAAAATTGTAGTTGAATTTTGCCTTCAAAATAATGCTTTGCAAAATACACGTTTGGTGTTTTGTTCTTCCCTCATATTTAAAATACTTTAATATAACTTGCAGGGTCATTAAAAACAAATACCCACTCCATCACCGACATCACTACTATTATAAACATGTATAAAATAAAATAAAATAAAATAAAATAAAATAAAATAAAATAAAATAAAATAAAATAAAATAAAATAAAATAAAATAAAATAAAATTAAATTAAATTAAATTAAATTAAATTAAATTAAATTAAATTAAATTAAATTAAATTAAATTAAATTAAATTAAATTAAATTAAATTAAATTAAAATTTATAGATTTAAAATAAATAAATCATAAATAAATTAAGCTGCACTGCCAAAAATTATTTTAAGGGCCAGATCACATATAAATAACAATTTAAGGTCACAACAACACTTCATGAAGTGTGTGTGGGAAATGCAAACGTGTTTAAATAAAACGTTTCTTCCAACAAAATATCAGTCAGCATTTTCCAGTCTTTTGAAGCTGACCGATTTGAAGCATGCATTATCGTAATAATCAAGCATATTATCTCAGCTGACCCTGAACTTTCATTTGCTCGGGTTAAGAGTTCTAGTTGCTATTCTGTTCACTCTCTCTCTCTCTTTCTCATCGCGCTCTTTCACACTGCTGGGAAATGGAAAGAGAAACCCAGCTGGCTCAAAACACAAGCTCTCCTCCCTCTCAAAGAACCGGATCTGTTGAGTAATCTTCCCACACACATACACACACAGTTCGAACAACACTCAAACACTCAGTAGAGGGAGAGGAAATTGAGAGTGAGAATATTAATAAGCAGGCTGTGTTCAGAAATGGTCCAGACGGTTTCAGATCTCTCCCGCACCTGCAGGTGTGTCTGTGTTTGGCTCACACACGGTACACCTGGATAATTAGTCCCATTGAGTCAGAGTTTCTGCCACACACAGGCACAATGATTTGGCAAGGTCACTGTGCCCTCTATCTGATAAAACTATATTTGCTTCACACGCATGTGTGTGTGTGTGTGAGTGTTTACTCACGTGCCCAGCTGGATTTATAATCCCGTATTTAACTGAACCGTAATCGTGCACAATTGTCTGCACAAAAGCTTCTCTTTAGTGGCTCTTAAAGGGAAATTTCAAACGATAATGAATATTCTGTCATTACTCCAAACCCATAAGACTTTTATTCATCTTTGGAACACAAAATGAAGATCTTTTTGATGAAATCTCAGAGATTTCTGTCTCTCCATTGACAGCTGCGCAACTACAACAGTGATGCTTCTTTATGAAGTTCATAAAGAGATTGTAAAACGAATCCATATGAATCGAGAGGTTTGAACACAATTGCTTTATATGATGAACAGATTGAATTTAGCCTTCAACATTTATAAACATTCATAAAATATTGAAAAATGAACAGTATTAAACTTGTTTTGGTGTAATATTGTTGTGACCAGAATACCATAGATTCTTAGGATCATTTTTTTTTGTATTATTATTATTTTTTTGCCAGTCCGCAACCACTTAGAACTCATCATAGAATCATAGAAACTGCGTAGCAATTATGTTATGTTTAAATTACATTTATTTATATTTTTTTATTTAGTAATCATTTTACAATAACAACACTGCTAGAAATGGACATCCTAGTAACTGCATAGCAACACCCTAGCAACCACTCAGAAGTCCATTGTTAGCATTGCTAAAACAATATTTACATAGGCAGGTGCCTGTGTGAATTTTTTTAAATTCTATATTACAGTGGAACTAGCCACTACAGTCTATTTAAAATGGCTTTTGTACTTTTAATTGTGGTGATAAATATTGTACATCACATAAGCATGCAAATGAGCCTCTAAAAAAGTAAGTGTGTGTATGTGTGTGTGTGTGTCTTTTAAAGAACTGTGGGAGCGAATGTTTGCTTCCTGTGTTTCCAGGACTCTTCGGAGCTGCTCGGATAGGAATGTGCCTCTGAGAACAACCCAGACTCTTTTTCTCATCAGAGTCTGTTTCTACCTGTTAAAGTTTTTTCTCCCAAGCCTTTGCGAGCGGGTTCCTTTGGCTACCCAGCATTCCTTTCTCTGTGACTCACTCAACTCTCAGCTCTTTTGAGCTAAAGGTCATCAGCCGAGAACAAACTTGGGCAACATTCCTGTCCATCTGCACTGGGAGGGCACAGGAATCGATATCCCGACCTGCAACGGCAAACACGGTTGTTGACAAACCACTTGTGATTCATCCTTTGGTAAATAGCTGTGTGGCAGCAGTCAAGTTTGGACAAATACGAGGGCCGGGACGAGCTTGTGCAGTTATAAGGACGATTCCGTGTGTGTCCTCCTCCCCAACTGAAATTACTCACTGGAGTTTGAGTGACTTGAGAACTCCACTGAAGTCAGTTCCCATGCTGGGGAATGATTTGTGGTGGGTGGGATACATACTGGGAAAATGGAGAAATTCACTGGAATGAATATTGGGAGTATTATTATTTAAGTTCATGTCTATTTCTGACAATCAAATTTAATTGACAATTTTAATCACTGATAACAGCTATATATTTGATCTACCCTCATGGGCCAGTAAGCAACCAAAAAATTAGGCCAATTATCCAGCAACGGCAAAGCGTTTTAGAATTTCAAACACGTCAGAAATGTTCTAGAGGTTTCATAAAAAATACAACTACAGTTTACAAATACAGTTTCCCTTTTCACATCTGTCATAAGACGTCTTGCATACCAACCCTTCCCATCAGCCCCTCCTAGCAGGTTTCCCGTAAAGCCTAGCATCACTTCCTCATTCCTCAGCCTATGATCATTCAGATATGGACAAGTGAACACTTGCACCTTCTTCCTCTTTTCTCTGCTCCGTCTCATATCTCCCTCCCATATCATAGGTGGCTTCTTTATACAAATTATACACTAAGTACTTTAATGAGATTGAATTCGATTGCTGCACTTTCTATTTTCACAAAAGAAAGGATTAATAGCAGCTCTGTGACGCATCAGCAGTTCTTCACTGTTGTGGGTACAGGATGCAAATGTTTCTAGGAAATGTGGCTCTTTGTTTATGTGTGAAACATCCCGCTTTCTGATGTGTGCATATATATGTGATGGAGATAGATAGATAGATAGATGGATGGATGGATGGATGGATGGATGGATGGATGGATGGATGGATGGATGGATGGATAGATGGATGAATGGATCAGTAATATAGAAAGATGGATGGATCGATGCATGGATGAGATAGATAGATGGATAGATAGATGGATGAATGGATCAGATAGATAGATAGATGGATGGATGGATGAGATAGATGGATAGATAGATGGAAGAATGGATCAGTTATATAGATAGATAGATGGATGAATGGATCAGTTATATAGATAGATGGATGGATGGATAGATGGATGGATAGATAGATGGATGAATGGATCAGTAATATAGAAAGATGGATTGATCGATGGATGGATGGGATAGATAGATGGATAGATAGATGGAAGAATGGATCAGATAGATAGATAGATAGATGGATGGATGGATGAGATAAATAAAATGGATAGATAGATGGAAGAATGGATCAGTTATATAGAAAGATGGATGGATAGATAGATAGATAGATAGATGGATAGATAGATGGAAGAATGGATCAGTTATATAGAAAGATGGATGGATGGATGGATGAGATAGATAGATGAATGGATCAGTTATATAGAAAGATGGATGGATGGATGGATGGATGAGATAGATAGATGAATGGATCAGTTATATAGAAAGATGGATGGATGGATGGATGGATGGATGGATGGATGAGATAGATGGATAGATAGATGGAAGAATGGATCAGTTATATAGATAGATAGATAGATGGATGAATGGATCAGTTAGATAGATAGATAGATAGATAGATAGATAGATAGATAGATAGATAGATAGATAGATAGATAGATGGATGAATGGATCAGTTATATAGAAAGATGGATGGATGGGATAGACAGATGGATAGATAGATGGATGAATGGATCAGATAGATAGATAGATAGATGGATGGATGGATGAGATAGATAGATGGATAGATAGATGGATGAATGGATCAGTTATATAGATAGATAGATAGATAGATAGATAGATAGATAGATAGTTATATAGATAGATAGATAGATAGATAGATAGATAGATAGATAGATAGATAGATAGATAGATAGATAGATAGATAGATAGATAGATAGATGGGATAGATGGGATAGACAGATAGATGGATAGATAGATAGATGGATGAATGGATCAGATAGATAGATGGATAGATAGATGGATGAATGTATCAGATAGATAGATAGATAGATGGATGGATGGATGAGATAAATAAAATGGATAGATAGATGGAAGAATGGATCAGTTATATAGAAAGATGGATGGATAGATAGATGGAAGAATGGATCAGTTATATAGAAAGATGGATGGATAGATAGATAGATAGATAGATGGATAGATAGATGGAAGAATGGATCAGTTATATAGAAAGATGGATGGATGGATGGATGAGATAGATAGATGAATGGATCAGTTATATAGAAAGATGGATGGATGGATGGATGGATGAGATAGATAGATGAATGGATCAGTTATATAGAAAGATGGATGGATGGATGGATGGATGAGATAGATAGATGAATGGATCAGTTATATAGAAAGATGGATGGATAGATAGATAAATAGATGGATAGATAGATGGAAGAATGGATCAGTTATATAGAAAGATGGATGGATGGATGAGATAGATAGATGAATGGATCAGTTAGATAGATAGATAGATAGATAGATAGATTAAACATACTCCAATCATCTTTATTTACAACACTGAACTCACATTTTGCAGAGTATATAATGCAGTGACATTTAGATATTTTATTTGGCTTAAGTAACCAAATAGTATTCTGCACCACTGCTCTTGAAGGTCATGGAGGTTTGTGGATAACAAAGTGCTTATGTAAACACTCAGGTCTGAGTGGCACGTGACGAGATGTCATGAACTCTCTGGCGTTGATGCCTGTGCAACAAAGATGTTCTCTGGAGGCCGTAATGAGTCCATACTTCCCTTACTGGCATTATGAGGCAAAGGGCACTGGGGCACAATTTATACTTCCTGTCGTATTGTGTTACAAAACTAGAACATCTGAATCTGCACAAGGAGGGCATGTGGTACTGAATCATGGTCACTCTTTAACCAGAACATCATAATATTTTAGGACTCATGGTGATAAAAACACAAGAAGAATGTCAAGAGGCACTGGATGTGATCAATGCAGTTGCAATAAATTGCATGATAAACTACATCCTCTTATATAAATAAATAAAACTTTTGATGTTTGGCAACACTGACATGCCGCTTCCACACAAGTCCTTGACTTTAGACTGCACAGATCTTTGAGCGACCGATGCAGGAGACATGACTAAACCGTGCACACTATTAAGCCATCAGATCAGCGTGTTCTTTTTGTGTGATGGGTGGGTGTGTTTCCACATGGCGCATGAAGGATTTACACACTTGCACAATTTTCTCATCCAAACTTACATCTGATGAGTATTACACTATAAGTCACAACAGAAACCGCTCTGCCGAGAATCATTTTAGTCAACACATTAGAAAACTGTTGACTGTAATGTGTGAGGTAACCGTACCCTTCTGACCTACCTCTGTGGCAACACAATGGGATTGTTACACTGGAATACCCAGAGGGCAATGTATTTATACACCCCCCACACATATATAGAAATATGTGTGTGTGTTTTGTGTGTGTCCTGATACGCCCTATGATATGGGGACAAAATGTCCCCAAAAGGATGGCAATATCCGAAATCTTTGTCCTTGTGGAGACATTTTTGGGGAGGAGGACAGCTTATAAATAATACTAAGTGATCTTTTTTGAAACTTTAAAAGTGCAGAAAGTTTTCTGTGATGGGTAGGGGTGGTGTAGGGGGATAAAATATAAGTTTGTGCAGTATAACAATTATTATTTTATATTTAAAGTTATGAAATACAAAAAAAAAAAATGTATATATATATATACCACTCTTTTCATTTTTATATCGTATTATATATAGTATAATATCACAAGACTTGTCTGTTCAATGAAATGAGGGGCTGAAGTGGGTGTGGCCTTTTGTTTGGGGGTGGAGCTTGTGGTGGTGCTTTCAGGAAACAAAGCCCCGTGGGACACAGTGCCACCAATTGGTAGTTTAATATGTATTTTTAATTGATATAACTTTATATCAAACATATATGCATGTGCATCCATATGTAAAGAAGTATGTTTGATTATTTAAAGACATATTTTGGTACTAAAATTATGTTTACTGGTTTGTTGCCTCAGGGCAACAATGTGCAGTTAGACCGCTTTTCTTCAGGCAGTATCATAGAGTTAGGACCATATGGTGCATTCAAGTTCTCCTGGGAATTTAGTTTTTATATGCTCTGAAAACTCAAACAATGCACATTATGTGTACAATGTATTATTATTATTATTATGCTGCCATAGAGAATGATGGGAAATGTAGTCACTGAGTCCAGCCTAATAAACTGGCTAAATGGGTAGTTTTCTGGCAAACTTTATCTATGTTCTTCATTAACAACGACTTCAACTTGAAAATGCAATATTTCTGACATGATTACATTTCTGCATTTGGCAGACACATTTATCCAATGCAACTTACATTGCATTCAAGATACACATTAATATTCTAATCAGTTCTTGCTTTCTTTGGGAACCGAACCCATGATCTTGGTGTTGCAAGCGCCACGCTCTACTGTTTGAGCTACAAGAAATCTATTTATAGCTAGCTTTTTACCATCTACTGATACTTACAGAAAATGGACACAAAAACATTTTATGGGCGAAAGGAACATGATTGAGCGGTTAGGGTCAGTGAGGACAGTGAGCTTGAGGAGAGTCAGGAAGAGTGGATTTGCGTAAAATTAGGAGGTCAGGGGTCAGTCAGCAATGTGCGGTGTGTGTTTAATTGGTTTATTTGAATTGTGAGAAACATTTATACATGTGTTAGTTGCAGTTAGTAGCAGTGTATTTGATTGTTGTATATTTGTGATTGGTTGGAACCATTTGTGATTGATGTTTGTCAAAATTGAACTTTTATTCCAAATATAGAAAGTATAAAAAGTACAGAAAACCTTGGAGTTTTAGTACCCTCATAGCACATTGTGTCAAGTATGAGTTGAAGAGAAGATGCGAGGACTCAATGTTACAGTGAGAATGGGGATTTATTGTTACAAAAAACAAAATAAAAACTGAGAACAAAAACCACCCCGAGGGGGAAAACAAGACTAGAACTTGAACTTGGACATGAACTAGATACAGGACTAGACAGAACAGCATGAACACGACCTATTAACGACGATAAACCAGCACAAGACAACAGACACGGATGGATTAAATACACACATGAGGAAGAGTAATTGAATGAGACACAGCTGGGAACAAATCAAACTAAAGCAGGGAAACAAGGTGGGAGGGTTACACATTGACGAGACAAAGACGACGCGCAGCTGGCGACAACCAAACTGCGCGTGACAGAAAACACAAGAAAGCACGCGGCCGATTGAATGCGAACCGCGTGCCAAACATAAACACACGGACGAGAGGAGGCGCGGCTCGCGCAAGGCTTGAAACCGCGCCCACTCACATAACGTAGAGCTCGCAAGAACGAGTTCTCACGAGCTCACGACAAGGACGAACACACACGAGTTATGAATGCCCGAATCCCGATCCAAAACCGAAACTGGACCTAACCCAAGTATCGGGACCGGACATCATAGCTCGCACAAAAGACGTCACAGACACGCGCGCACGCGACTCGAGCACTCGAAGCCGCGCGCACGCACACAACTAGAGACATAACGGTAGTGTCAGAGCTCTGCCACAAAACCAAGAAATGACTAGACTGAATGTGGCAGAACCCTGACACATTGTTACCCTTTGGCTACAAACCAATAATTCTCTTATTCTCACAGTAAAACATTAATATAGTGAAACAGATTTTGGTACGCTAGTATATTTAAAATATAAAATTATCACTCTAAACATCCTTGTATAAAATCATGCAAATTAGACAACTGTTGACATAGTTAAACGTATAAATAATTTTAAAACTTAGCATAATTTAAAAAATTTTTTTAGCTCTTTATTAAAAACTGTAGTCTGATATAATATAATGAAATATTTGTGTTGCTTGGAATAAATGTATTTTGCCAGAATATACAGCTACATACCCGTCAATAGAGAAAGATGCTTTTTACCCCATAATGGTGTATTTACTGCATATACCAGTAAAATTGAAACATGTCAACATGTTGTAGGGGAGAAAATGTATTTCCAGCTTCCTAGTATGAGAATTACAGTACAACAAAGGAATAGTATGTCTGTTATGATGCACTTATGCACACTATGCACTTATACACTGTACTTATGCACTATGCACTTAACCATGCAGTGTACGAACTTTGCATTGCCATGTAATTAAAACTGCAACAGTTGAGTGCAAGTTTCCAGTTTGTTTTTGGGTAAGTAAGTGCATCATCCGGGTTTTTAAAGTTCCAGTGTGAACAGACTACTTGCACTATTCACACTACAAAACAGCACAGTAGTAAATGTAATAGTAGTGAAAAAGAAAGCGAAGTAGTGAAAAAAAGACCTACTACTTCCTGCAAGATTCTAAAGTGCACATTAGATGGACACTTTAACACACCATGAAGCCACGGGATTTATGAATGGTAGTGCAGTGACGCAACTGACGCTGGTAGGTCACGTGATAGTAGCAGCATGGTGGATGTAGTATGCCTAACTGTCATTTGAAGTTCACTGAGACTGCATGCGAATTTGGATGCAGTAATAGTCTCCATTTGCTCCATTAATCCTCTTGCTGCTTAGTAGAAACAACTGCTGTATAAAAGAGATCTCATCTGTGTCTTTGCTTCCGATGGGATGCAACGAGTCCAGGTTTCTGCCTTAATGAAATCCATTCACACATGATTGCTTTGAATATAAAACAACTTTGGTTTTTCCTCAGTTCCTCTTCTCTTCCAGTCAGTGCTCTGCCGTTGTGACCCACTTCCTCTCTTCCATGACCCACTTCCTCCACTTCCTCTCTGACCTTCCGCTTGCTTCCGTCGGCGGTGCCAGTCTCAACCAGGCCTCTTGTATAACTTGCTGAGACACACACACACACACACACGCGCTTTGAGCCGGATGGAGTCAGTGACTGTCTCTCTTCAGTCTGTGGGTGGCGCAGACGGAGACTACATGTCCTTGGCAGAGAGCTATTGTGTTCACACTCCTTATGGAAGGCGATATCAATGTGCCAGGCCTTGGGGTGGAGCGACATGGTCCTCATTGAAAGAATCTGCTTTAGTTCAGATCATTTCATTAGGCTGATAAAGTCAAGGTTGTTACTGATTCCAGATGAATTATAGTTGGATTTTATACTTTGTATCTTGGTTCTAAGGGAATTGCATTGCATTGACTAGTTTGTGTTTATTGTGTGTGTGTGTATATATATATATATATATATATATATATATATATATATATATATATATATATATATATATATATATATATATATCAAGTATGCTATTAATACCACAAAAATACTGTTCCTGTTACAACATGTAAAGATACAGCGCTGTATATAAAGCCTGACTGAGTGCACACTTGCTCTGTGGCCTTGCTTCCAGAAGTATATTTCCCATTTATATTTTCCATAAGCTTTTCAAAGCAATTGTTCATAAAGAAAACTTCTGAGCCATGAACCGAACAGTTCTGAGATGAATCACTACATAAAAAAAAGTGAAACTTTGATTTCATGTAAACATATATTTGATTTATGCATTTTAATAATTACCAAAGCATGACTGCAACGGATATAATTAAAGTGCTGGCTTATGGTCTTTGAATATGTTACACACATTCACGCAAATTAAATTTTTTGCTAAAAAAGACAAAAGCACATAAAAAAATACTACAACATCAAATGAAAACTTAAAAATATAAAAACATAATCTAATTAAAAATACTATGAATAATACTGTCTCACATCAAGACACTGAAAAAAGTCTGAAATTAATCACAATTGTCCTTTGGCAAAACAGATAATAAATACTTGACTAGTTTATAGTATGGGCTAGTTTTTTTATTTGAAATCAGTTTTCACTAAGCTTTTCTCTGAATCTGAGCTGAGTTGAGTTAAATTCATCTGTCACAGGACACATTATTGTATATCAGACCCAAACTCATGTATAAATGCATAATTTTCCTTTATAGGATGGTGCTGTATTTTACAGCTCAATAATATTTTGAGTGTAAAATTTTTGATATTTTTGATATTTTTATTAAAAAAAAAGTGTTTTTGAATAAAACACTTTTTGCATTTCTTTATATTTCAGTTAAGAGTTCAGAAAGAAATCTGAGAAATAGCTATCCACTTTTGGTGGGCTTTGAAATGCTTATGTAGAGTTTTTTCCTTATAATTTCCCTTCGGAGAACAGTGACATGCATGCTGCTGAAGCAGGATATTGTCTTTCAAGTCTTCCTGTCTCAGTCTGCTGACCAATGAGACAGAACCGACTGAATGCACTTGATAACCCGACTCTGGGAGTGTGTGGCACTGAGGCACCAACAGCACACACACACACACACAAACTCAAGCATGCATTTGACCTCACTCGACAAAAAAAACACAAACACAAGGGAATTAGGAAGAAAATAAAGCAGCATTCCACAGATGCCATGGCTTCCTGAAGGACGCGGACAGCATGACCTTTCATCTGTTTCATGTGCTGTGTGTATGTGTGTGTGTGTGTGTGTGTGTGTGTGTGTGTGTGTGTGTGTGTGTGTGTGTGTGTGTGTGTGTGTGTGTGTGTGTGTGTGTGTGTGTGTGTGTGTGTGTGTGTGTGTGTGTGTGTGTGTGTGTGTGAGTGCGCATGTGCATGTCTCAAATCTGAATTAACTCAAAGGAAACACTTTAATGAGGGGGCAACTTTTCATCAGGGAGGTTTTCAAACACAAACACAGGAGCCGATTGTAGTCATTCACAGCATTTAACACTCATTTCTACATCCATCATGGACACAAACATAATACTTATCAGCGCTGTAAGACACATGTAAATAAACCCTGATGAACTCAGTGTGATGAGAGCAATGTTACTGGATGAATGTTGAGGAAGTTTTTCTTTTTAAGGGCCCTTGTAGAATAACAATAGCAAAAAGCTATTTGAGGCCACTGGTTCTAGGAATCATGCACTTTATTTTCCATCTATAGTTAACAGGAAGTATCATTTCCAGTCTTCCACTAAGGATGTTTGTGTGATTGCTTTGTGTGTTCACGCATCTGCAGCTGTTACTATTTTTAACCTTTTTATATTATTAATCATTCTAATAATAGAAACACTTGTTAACATTGCATGCCACTCGCAATCTATTTTTAATATAGTACTATAGTATATCATCAAGTCATAACATGACGTTTTAATGCACATACATAATTTAACCATTATGATTTGACTGTTAAAAATACTTAATGATAAAGTATCAAATTGCTATTTCATTAATTTTTATAATCAAGAGAACAACTCTGGTAATACTTTACAATAAGGTTCCATTTATTATCATAAATGTTCAATACAATTTGTATGAACTAACAGTGAACAATACTTATAGAGTATTTATTAGTCTACATAAATAAACATTAACAAAATCAAACTTCATCTGTTCATATTATATAATAGATCTGAGGTAATCTGAACTAACTATGTTTTTAAGTTACTAATTTGGACAAAGATTAACAAATACTGTAACCAATTCATTGCTCGTTGGTAGTGTGAGTTTGTGCATTAAATAATGTGACCTTATTGTAAAGTGTTACCACAATAATATAAAAAATAGGCTGCTGTTATTTTATTAATAATCACCTTTCTAGTGCATGCATGTCAATTTTACGGTTTAACGGTGCGAACAAGCTTGTCAGTTTTTCAATACAGTAAAGGGGAAATAATTATGAGTTAATATCAAGTTAAGATTTTTATATGTTGGCTTGTGCCATAAAACATAGAGTAAGTGAATGTTCCCAAAACATGGGGAATAAAAAAAGTCTAATAATAGTTCTGCTCATAATAATTTAGTAAAAGAGGAATGCAGCAATTACAGGCTTTAGTGGAGGAACTTGTTACTTGCAGGTATTTCACTCTGATTTATGGATGACTACTGCGATCTAGTGTTCAGATCGGGGAACTGCGAAATTACATTTTTATCAATAATCACATATATAATTAATCACATATATTTTATATGAAAAATTAATAAAGACCTATTATTTGAATTGTGAAGTATTTATACATCACGACCAATTTTTTTGTACTGCTTTTAATGTTTATGCCCATTTAAAAATAAAAAAAACGATTGTATCTAAAACAGAATAATAATTTAGAATAATGTGAATTAAAAACAAACATCAAAGTAGAGTGGAGCAGGAGTTTTTGGAACTTATTTGGAACTTTTGGAACGCATGTAATTAAGACCACTCTTTTTTAAAATGTATATTCTGTAATAGTAATCTTGTTCTATTTAAGATCTATACTGTATTGTCCTGTATATTACAAGGCGTTTACAAACATCATCACGCGCAAGCATTGTTACAGAGAATAAATATACACCTAAAATACGCGTCTCCGTCGAATAAACCTCAAACCCTATTGGTCCTCTGCTCTGCACCTGTTCTTCACTTCAGCCAATCACAGCGCGACCTCACGCACCTCCAAGATGGCGACGTCCATCCAGAACCGCTGTAGGCTCATTCCGTGTTGACAAAATACTCGCAATAACTAATCAAAACAAAGTCAGGCACACGCGGCAATACAACTAACCGAATCGTTTTTGCCGTTGGATATCAGCACATGTCGGTTGACGGCGTACCGTTCGGTTTCATGGCTGTTTTTGATTGAAATTGGGCGTCCTCTCGCCATGGCCACCGACAACAGGATTCATTTCTGGAGGAGAAACCAAAAGGTTCCCGGGAGGTGAATTGGATCATTTATTTCTTTTCTTTTTAAAGAAGTAGCTTTGAAGTGTGTTATTTTATGAATGTGACCAGCTGCTTTGTTTATTGGACACTATGGATGTGTGTCAAAACCTAGTGAGCTGTCAATTTTGACATCTGTGACGACTGTTGCCTTTTTGTTCATCAAAGATGTTTTAAAGATATAAATTATTGATTCAGATTGTTATACATTATCCGGGCAAATTATGAAATCACATATCTTATAAAAGTTAACGTTGGTTTACATCAACCCTTACAAAAGTTCACCATGGTAAACATAGTTTCCACTAAAATACCTTACTATTATGAAACTATGATGACTTGGTTTTAGCTGCCATTGCCATCAAAAAGCGTCTTACACTGTATGATGTCCTAATAGTTTATGATGTTAATAAGAATACTAATAATAATTACTATACAATGGTGTCTCTATACTATACAATGATCATTTATGCAAGGGGAACAGAGCTTCCTGTCACTGTAGTGTTTTGGTTGTTTTCTAAAAACTATTTAATTTAAGCAGGCGTGTAGGTTTGGTCTGTTACTCTTTGGTGGGCCAGACAGAGTCTGTTACTCAGTTTATTCTGGACAGTTTGCTGATTGTGCTTCGCTGCAGGTTGTTTGGATTTTCACGGTCACAGACAGAATCTGTTCATCTGACTCTGTGTTAATGTGAGCTTGTGATGACTGGGCGGTTTACAGTAGATCAGATTGTATATTGGGCCGTTGTGTAATCTTGCTAAAGAGGAACTCTTTAGTAGAAGTTTTGCTTCTGCTACTGTAGTGCACAGTAGTCACGGAAATATTTGTGTATTTGGTCATATTTGCATATGTATTTGATTTTCAGGGGCATTTTTTCAGTTTATGAAAGTTTATTTCTAGCCATGTTAATACTGTCTGTTTAGTTTCAGTTTTGAAAACATAATATTCAGATATATGTTCATTTCTGGTTAAGACAGCATGAGTTGTATTCATTGAAAAGTGTAGATGATTTGCTACTGTCTCAATATAATGTTGGTATATGTAAGTTATTGTCAGTAGGTTTCGATTAGGTTGTTAACTTAACATAGACTTTAGTCCTTAATCTCATACTTGTTCAATTCTCTTACAGAATTGAAGGTGGACAAATTCTACTCTAGTTCTGCTCAAAGTGAATTATTTTATTTATTTATTTATTAATAGTCATCTTGAAACGGAACTTGCAATAGTGTTTTCTTCCCTGTTCTAAAGTAACAGTCCCTGCTTCTCGAGTAAGAAAAAAATTAGGATTAGACTTGATTTTGCTATAGGGAGCGGATGTTATTTTTTAAAATATTACTAGGGCACATGAATGTAAAAAAAAAGAAAAAAGTGCACTGTGGTGGCAAAATCTTTTATCAATTCTGAATAAGAGACAAATATCCCAAATGTAATTTATAAGGTTTATTTTCTCATGAGAAAATGTCAACAGTCATACAGACATTCAAAGTTGCCCTGCAGAGTGTGACAAAGAAGGGAGGGCTCCTCCTGCATTTATATCTCTAATCTCCAAGGCTAAAGGCTCCTAAAACAGTTGTGATTTTCTTCTCCATATCAGAAACACATTACCCTCTTTAAACCTCTAGGTGTGGCGTGTAGCTCTCTACACAGCATATGTGTTTTAGATTCTAGATTCTACAGAATAGAAAGTACCATTAATGTCGCACAATAATCAATGAAAACAAGAAACAAAATATAATCATGAATAAGAATAAAAAGAAAACATGTCATTTATAAAATTACATCACATGCACAGATAAATAATTTATAGTAAATACTGTAATATTCTATACATTGGTTCATTTTGATTTTAATTTAAAAATAAAGCATGTTTTTTCCAGGTGCATGTAAAGATATCCAGAATAGTCTTAAAATAATGCCTCCAGATAGATTAATATTATATATTATTTTAGTAATTTGTGTTATTTTTGTTTGAGAGAGGAGAGAATTCTTGCACTTTTTTGGGGTCAGAAAAATCTGTTTCTTACCAAGGCTGCATTCATTTGATCACGGTCATGGACGGTTATTTTAAAAATAAATATCTTTTTTAATGTATTTTAAAACTATATATATATATATATATATATACACAACAGCCTCTTCAATGTCTGGTGATCCTTCAAACATCATGCTAATATGCTGGTTTGTTGAACCATTTCTTATTATTATCATTGTTGAGTGATTGTAGTGATCGTCTCTCAATTACTATACAGTATATTGAGCAGAGCACAATGAAGATGATGCTAAAAACAGATGGAATTCCCCTCTGTGATGGGAAAGATGAGCCGGCAGTTATTGTTTGGGCGGGGTTGTGATTCCAGATTGTTTGAGTTGCTTGATCAGGTGAATCTGCAGCAGTTGGAGGACGTGCAGTGGGTGTGGTCCTGCTGTAACATGAGTGGATGAGAGGTGTGATCCTCCGTTTATCTCATCTAAAAGAAGGAACAGAACATGTAAAACTGATATTAGATTCCTCCAGACAACCTTGGTGTCTTAGGCAAGTAACATGACCTACAGCTAGAGGCTAGGGTTGTTGCAGTACCAACATGTCAGCAGTCTGTACCAGCTCAATGGCAGTAAAATTGTGCTGTTCTCAGTACCAGAGCAAAATATGTTGAATCAAAGTCACACAATGTAACTTTTAGCACTCTAGCAGTTCATAAACTGTGCTGCATGCATCTTGCAGAAGAACATTGTAGCCGGATCTACTCTCGTTTATATACAGTAATACCTCGGTTTACGAGTGACTTTGTATACGAGCAAATCGGTGTACGAGCATTGTATCGGAGTGCGAGAATTTTTCCCTCGCCCACGCGCATTTTTTGTCTTAACGCTCAGCATCTTCACCCGCATTTTTACTGGAAATATTCTAACGACAGCCTCTCACAAAGACTATCACCCCTTCACTCGTTCATTCTCTCAGCGTCGCTCGGTTTGGTTGCATCATTCACCACAGTGATACTTTTATAAGTGATTTACAGCGGTTTTACCTCCTGTTATTAACATTAATTGTGATCGCTATTGTTCACGTAGTGAAATATATACGTGCAGTACAGCATATAGACAATGACCTCAAGATGAGTAAGAAAGAAGGGATGAAATTCTCCCTGTAAGCAGTAAAACCCTCCTCTCGTCTCCTTCACGCCAGCAGCGACGCTTCTCAAAGATAAAGTGTGCGTTACAGTAAACTGTCAAGTATTTTTAGTTTAATTGTCAATTATTAATTAGTATTTATATGAGATCTTAATGGTTATTATTTTAACTATAATTAATAGGTTAAAACCAACAAAATATTTAAAATGGGCATTTATGGTCATATGGAACGAATCAAGTGATTTTTAATGCATTCTTATGGGGAAAATTGTTTTGGTGTACGAGCATTTTGAGTTACGAGCTGTATTACTGTATATGATAAGTCGAGCAGGTACTGAGCTACTCTACAGCTTTTGGATACCTCTCTGTCTGAAATAGTCTAAATATAAACACTTATTTTAGGTGTACACTAGTGATTTGAGGATAAGACAAAAGCACGGTTTGAAAGATGGAGTTATGATATACTATCTCATTATATATTTTGAACAAAAAACTCCCATTTTGTCTCGTACATTGGTTATCAGTCATCACAGTTTCCAATTTAATCATCCATTTAAATATGTTTGTCAACCCCGAAACTTTGTAGTGTACTTAGCAGAATGAAAAAGTAATCAGATTGTGAATGGGTAATAAACAAAGCAAGAGAAGTGCATTCCTTTTTAATCACTGAGGCTTTCAATCTCTAAAGAGCAAGCTCACTGAATTCTGCACTCTCCTGAAAACTCCTGTTATAATAATAATAAAAGCTCTCTTAATTGTACATTGAATCTCTAATTTACATTGTGTTTACGCTTTGTTGGTTATAATGAAAGGATTCACGAGCTCACGTTGAACAAAACGTGTGTTTTAGCAGTTTTAAACTCATTCTTACTTGCTGACTAGCACCTTTGATAGGCCATTGTCTTCATGTGCTCAACAGATTGCAGGGCTCAATGCTAAGGATTTTTTTTTTCTACTGGCCCGTTTGGGCTAGTGGTTCATTTTTACTTGCCCTGCCATAAATGTCTCTGGCCCCACCACAAAACAAATGAATAAGTAAAATAGGCCTAGTTATTGTCCTCATTGTTTTTGACCCATAACCTTAGTAAATAAGGTTGCTATACCAAAAACTACTTGACGAACTCATATATATGTATAATAAACTGTCAGCAATAAAATGAGAATAAATAGTCAAATTACAAGCAATAGCTCAAATATAATATAACAACCATTCAAATAAACACTGTTTTTGATTATACTGACAAACAATTATTTATCGACATTTTAGAGGGTTTTATCGATGTGGATATTTTGCTGAGTGTGTTTATGTCGGTACCTTGGCATGTTTATGACTGAAAGTGTTTCTTATTCTTCATATTCTGTGTGGTGTTCAGTTCACAGCAGAGACAGAAATTAACTTTTCCAGTAAGTTTAAATGGATTTGTATCTTTTATGGGCAATTTTACCTTTGTAATATAAATGAAAAGATACTTTAAATGTGAGAATAAAATATAGTATCAAAAACAATCAAAATTGTGTCTAAAATGTAAGTCACTAAATATTAGCTTTTTTAAATTAGCAGTATCGTATTTGTGATCATGCTGATATTTGGGGGAAAAAACTGCACTCTTTTTGTGATATTTGTTAACTATATTAAATTTTATAAATATAATAGACGCACATCTTCAATATTTGGGGGATTCTAAATGCATTTTAATAGAATCATGTATTCATGCACTATGTCTAGTTGTGTTTTTGTGAGGGACATATTCGATAATGTGAGGTTGTGCTTTGTTAAACAACAATTTTGATGTTATCAAGGCAAAATACATGTCGTACACCTCTACCGACTGGTGTGTTTGACAACCCTAATTGCGGCACAAAAAAAGGTCTTTAGACACAGAGTGTCTAGATAGCTGAATTATGAACTTGTTTTATTCACTTTAATGAAATTCCCATTAAGGGAAATGAATAATTACATTGACAGCTCTCCCGCTACGCAAGCTTTTGTATGTAGATTATAGTGTGGAAAAATCATCTGTGTGTATAGCAGAAGGAACACCACGACTCTAAGATAACGCTGCCCTCCGGCAAGCCGCTCGTTTATTCAAACGCACTCCCTGCTCACAGCCTAATATTTAATGCAAATGTAAGCGGCTTGCTTACATATCTGGAAGTAATTTACCTTTTATTTTGTACTCTCATAAAAATTGATGAGCCGTATTTCAGACGCATTGTGTTTTCGCCACAAACTCCATTTAGTACGGTGTTGATTTCAACAGAAAAGAGCTTTGTAACAACCATGTTGTTAATTTTCCTCTCAACAATATGACCACACCTATCGCCCTGTGTTGCCCATAAAAATTCTGCTTAGCGCTGCAGTGTTTGGACTTATCTCTCCATTGTGCAGGATATTGCTCAGTAACTCACGATAACCTCTAATATTGGAGAGATTTATATTTATATGTTGTTGTAATGTGGAGGGCCCAGCAGTGTGCTTGACTTTTAATTTGAGATGTATTTTTTGCTGTCACCGAGGACTAACAGGTCTATCCTCCTGCTCTGGAATTTTACTGTCCTAGTTTTACTACCCTTCCTTATCTTTAACTTTTATTATTCTGGTATGGTATTTTGGAGCTGGACATTCCCAGTCCTCATTCTCTTTCATTACACAGAGAAGTTTACGTTTCATTCCATCCGAGAAAGAAAATCACACGAGTTTGGAACATGATTTTAAATGCATAAAGTTTGTCATAAGGCTGAAAGTATTCAGGATCACCTAGCCCTTTTTCGGACTCTTTATAGCACGTGTCAGCTTTTCTTTTTCTTAGTTTACAGCCAGTATATGGAGCTCAGCACCCTCCTCTGGACCCACAGAGACACCGTCCGTAAGTGATGCTCGCTGTCGACTGTTTGCGTGCAAATCAGCCATTTCTTTTTCAGTTATTTGTGCCTTTATTCTCCTCATTCATGTATTTTTTTTGCATTTCAGTTGTGGTCCTAATCCATCTGAACATTTTTATTTTATTCAAGATTTTCCCCTTTTCATTTTTGATTGTTGTTGTTTTTGTCATGCGTTTTCCTTTATTATTGTTACCAATCTTTATATCATAGAGTCTGTGCAATATAGCCCCTTTAAAAACTTTTCTTTTTGCTACAGATTAAAAGACACTCCAAAGGCCAGCAGTCTGAACACCAAATCCAAAAAACCTGCATCTTTCCATGAATTTGCCCGGAGCACCAATGACGCGTGGGACATTGATGATGATGAAGAAGATGATGGTATGTTCAGTCTCAAGCAGTCCTCATTTTCCCCTGTCCAATCACGTTCTATGCCTCAGACGCCCCGCCTCAAACTCTTCAAAGCCCCAGAGGACTCGAAGCCACTGCCCCACCCACCAGACAGGCAGGAACCAATCAGCCCAGACCCTGATCAAGATCGACTGGATGTTGAAAGTGGTCCAGCCAATGGCAGGGTGGTAAAATCCTGTAGCGACGCCCAGCTGAATGTTAATGCAGGTATGCTAGCAGCTTTTATTTTTTAAGCTACACCATTGTAAGAAGCTATAAAAATCATTAAGGGATATAAAATTGTTGGGGGTTTTCCTGCCTGTATTCTGAAAAGTACCAAAAGTATAGAAAGTACCTACCGTATTTTTCCGAAAAAAAAAAACCTGCAGACGCAGATAATACACACCCTTATATATCTCTCATATGCGCATTTTTTGTTGCATAACCCACACCCTTATATAACCCGCACACATCGACTTTTTTGTGTAAGTTCACATTTCGAATGTTGCTCGCATGACGTCAATTACCCATAACTGTTCAGGCTCGGTACACAGTGCTTGCGCCGAAATTCACACAATAAGAAAACAAACACAAGTCAGAATCAGAATAAAAAGAACAAGCAGCAGCACGTCCCTTAAGAAGCGATTCTACAGGTGTTGATCATCGGATGACATGAGAAGAGCCCGCCCTCATGGCAGCACAGCCAATCACGTCTTCTTGCATGATTGACAGGTCAGACAGCCTATCAGCGCCAGCTGTCAGAGTGATAGTACAAGCGCCAGAGACAACAACCCTCACAAGAGGGTTTTGTACCTGATTTAATTTTTTTTCTCTGTATACTTCTATTATTGTTTCTATTAGTCTACTTGTACTTTCTCTCCCCTGTCAACTGTCTACTGTAAAGCGTCCTTGAGCTCTGGAAAGGCGCTATATAAATAAAACTTATTATTATTATTATTAAGAAAGAAAAACATAAAGAAAATACCGCAAAAAAAAACCCTCTTATGTCCTTAGGGACGTAACAAATATATTGAAATATTACTACGCGTAAAAAAAAATGTTATATAAGCCGCACCCCGGGGTTTGTAAAATCTGGTATAACCCGCGGGTTATATGCGGGGAAATACGGTAATTGCTATATTGTCATATTGATGATACAGCTGTATAAATGATTTTTAAAACTTCCAGTCACAGTCTGTTGTAGATCATTTCAACTAAACGATTCAAAGGTTAAACTTGAGATATATATATATATATATATATATATATATATATATATATATGAGTATATACTTTGTTTTTTAATTATCTTTACAATGCTTAATATTTAAAAGTGTCTTTCCGTCCTGTTTAGCTCGCAACACCCTGCAGAAACAGCAGTCTCTTCCAGTGCGTCCCGTCATTCCATTAGTTGCCCGCATTTCAGACCAAAATGCCTCGGGAGCTCCGCCCATGACGGTGAGAGAGAAGACTCGACTGGATAAATTCAAACAGCTACTCTCCAGCCCCAACACAGACCTGGGTAAGCTTTAAAACAAACACTGAAAAAGTAAAACAAATTAAAAAAGAAGGGGGAATTAGTTTTCAGTGGGATACAAAAATCTGGCTGCTTGGAAGTTACTTAAGATATCAAAGTCCATCCATCAGGACCATCTCAAAAACGGATTGCCACAAAACCCTCACTTGTTTTCGCACCTCGTTCTCTCGCCTGTTTTCAGCCTCTAGCTGAATCTCTTTGCCAGGTGAGACGGTGTGGGATGGCAGAATGGATGAAACCCGTCCATGATGTTATCCCACTCTTCCTGAGTTCATGCTGAGAGGCCCTTCTGTTCTCCCCATGTTCTCCAACCAATCATCTCTTCGAGTGCACCTGCGAGCTGGCGGAACAAAAACAAGTTCTGCGTGTGCCTTCATTCATTTGTGCCGCTGATGCTATAATGATGCTATCAAAGAGATTCACTCTTCTTTGTTTTATAGTTTCAGCCTCGCAGGCTTTGAGCTTTCTGAGCGACAGGCTGAAATCAGGGGGGGAATGAGAACCATCAGTCATTGAAGGGGAAAATAATGCTTATGCACTTCTTTCACAGTGCCTTATGAAAAATGTGCTTGTGATATAGTTGGAGGGGGTTCCCTGCGCAGTATTCTGGGTTCATAATGGCTTCTGAGATCTTTCATCATTCTGCTATCATATGAGGGTTGGCAGGTGTCCAATACCATTAGTACTTTTGGAGCGCTTGAATATCGGTTTCATGTTTGTTCTAACTCAAAAACGACCCAGGAGCGTTCTCACCAGATGTTGCTCAGCGAGTCTTTAAGTTTTCATAGACGTTTTGAAAAGCAGTTTTACATTCGCTGATCACGACGACCCAGAGGCCTTGGCGGGAGTTCGCAAAAACAATTCGCAAAAAGTAGTGTTGGCTTCAACACCTGGACAGATCGGTGATATAATGGCATCCACCTGCAATGTAATGTTTTCTTTATTACAATGACAAAATAAGTAATGGAGAATAGTGGAGTTGAACGCTCTACTCGATAAAACAAAGGAATAGACAGAGAAAATGGATAAAATTCACTTTTACTCGGCAACAATTATCTTTGCTTTCAAGATTCGAAAGTACAATACCCTTGATTTTTCTATCTTTGATTGTGGTCCTTTGCAAAGGAAAGGATCATAATCACACTTTTTACTCACACTTTTAAAAGTAACTCGTCCTGAATTGCTTATTTATACTTTGCGTGTCAAGTTAAAGGGGCTTTATTATGACCCGTTTTGTAAGATGTAATGTAAGGCCACGTCCACACGAAGCCGGTGCATTCCCTATCCGATCATAAACACAGCGTCGTCTCAAGAAATATTAGCGTACACACGAAACCAGTGTATATATGCCAGACCAGTATGGGGCGCTGTAATTCTGCCACAGATAATACACTATACACGGAGAAGAAGCATGCATTGTTGTTGCTGTTCAGTGTTGCCAGATTGCTAGTTACCTTTTGGTCACGTCCGACTGGGAAAAAATGTATTGGGCTGGTTGATAAAATTTGGGCTGGTTTTTGATGTATAAAAATCGTGCAAAATTTTTCATTATTTATAAGAGTACGCACTTTGGGCTGGTATTTTTTTTAAATGGGTGGGTTTTAAGCTGTAAGCTGTAGTTGAGCTGGAAATCTTCAGTCCAATCTGGCAACGCTGTTGCTGTTACGTGTAACGCAGCCGACACGTGATGTGATGACATCATCGTTTCACAAAATATACGGATTGGCCGTCCACACGAGTCCGCAAGGGTGTCGTTTTCAGATGTATCCACTTTAGGACCCGGTCTCAAAAAAGAGCGGATTCAGTCTCCCAAAACGCCGGATCCGTGTGGACGAAACGCCAATCCGATAAAAAATGTATGCGTATACAGTGATGCGCGTCTCCGTGTGGATGGGCCCTAAGTCTCAGGTGTCCCCCGAATGTGTCTGTGAAGTTTCATCTTAAAATACCCCACAGATTATTTATTATACCATGTTGTAAATGCCCATTTTTGAGTGGAAGGAAAAACAAGCAGTTTTTTTTGCGCATGTATCTTTAAATGGAAATGAGCTGCCGCTCACTGCTTTCCAGAAGAGACGGTGCCTGTACAGCTCGTGCCTCTGAGACTCTGCCAAAAACTAAAACATCTGTTTGATTTTGATTAGCATTATCGCTGTCACGCTCACATGACATTGCAGTTCTTCTTCATCGTAAAAGTGAATTTTGCATAATAGGAGCTTTAAGGAGGCGTCTGCCTTTGCAAAGGGCTTAAAGTCACGATAGAGCCTTGGAGGCAGGTCAGAAGCCACCTAGCAACCATATAGAGTACCCTAGCAACCACATAAAAAATGAGCATTGCCAGTTTTGCAAGAAATATTTGACTAATTCTAAACTGGTTTTATTTATCCAGAGTATTTGAAAGTATTTGCTCCTAATATTTTTCTTTATAGAAAACACTTCCAAAATCATTTTCTTAATAGTATTTGTATCTTGTTTTCCAGTCAAACACCCTTAAAACAAATCAATTCATTTGAGAAGCCAAATGTATAACCTAATTTTATTGTGATCTATTATTAAGCGCATGTATTTTTAAATACTTGTTTAATAATAGATCTTGAATTAAGTTTATTTTTCATACCCATTGGCAAATAGTTTTTTTTTAATAATAGATCTTGAGTTAAGTTTATTTTACTTATCCATTGGCAAATAATGTCTCATAAATCTGTTATCGTTTTAGATGTATTCTTTAAATCAAGAAACAGCTGATGTGATAAGAAATAAAGACTTATTTCAAGATATGTTTTATGGTCTTGTTGTAATGATGTTTAGATATTTTATTGGAAATCAAGACGCATATAGATGAACAAAATGTTTTGAAACTGTGAAGGAATTGTGAAATGCTGCAAACAAAGCTTGAACTTCAGAGCAGGCCACGACACAAAAGCTTTTATCTGAATGACAGCTAAACTGAGCTGAACGATGACACAATTTTCTGGAGAACTGCTTTATAGATGAAATGAACTAATTTAATTATTTATGATATTTACAACAGAGCTGAATCAACTCTGAGCTGACTTCAGCTGAACAATGACACCATTTTCTATAAGAGCTGCTGTATTGAATCATGTTCCTGTTATCACTGTTTTTTTTAAACGATCTGTATTATATAAAGTAAAGTTGACTGGACTTAAATGCGCTCTTCAAACATTATGCCAACATGCCAAACCCTTGCTTGATCACCTGTGAATCGTGAATGTCCCAGCCATTACTTTTAAAATCAATGTGCTGTTAAGTCTTATTGGAGTTAGCATAGATCAAGGTGGCATGGCAGTGAAAACTGTGAATATGTTTTCTAATTAAAAATAATTGTTTATTGATTATGTTGATGGAACTGTAAGTTCAGCGTCACCGGACCTGCGAAGGCAGGTTTAAAGAATGTCTTGCATGATTTTCAATCACAGAATATAAACAATCCTCTTGATGGATGCTATTAACTGTTGATTAAGGCTTTGTTCAATTGTTTGGTCCATTTAATTTGATCCCATCCCCCTCCTGCAGCCCCTAAAGGTCTTCTTTTTTTCATACCACATTATTTAGCAACAGCTTTAACCACAAAACAACTAACTATACGCTATTGAAGTATTTGTCAGTTTGTACTAACTTTTTTTTTGTGTTTTTATTTTTTGGTCATACAGAGGAGTTACGGAAACATAGCTGGTCGGGAATTCCTCGTGAGGTTCGGCCAGTCACCTGGAGACTTTTATCTGTAAGTATTACTAGAATGTTTTCAATTCCATTCGCAATTCTTATTTTGAAAAGTGAGAGCAATATGCTTTGAGCTGTATTCTAACTCCTCTTACTCATGCAAAAAAACAAAATCTCATTCGTCTTTTGGATGAGACGTTAAACCGAGGTCTTGACTCCCTGTGGTCATTAAAAATCCCACGATGTCCTTCGCAAGAGTAGGGGTTTAACCCCGGCATCCTGGCCAAATTTGCCCATTGGCCTTGGTCCATCACGGCCTCCGTCACATCAGCCAGGTGGATGCTGCACATTGGTGGTGGTTGAGGAGATTCCCCCGTACTATGTGAAGCGCTTTGAGCTCTGGAAAAGCTGTATAAATGTAACGATTCTTCTTCTTCATGCCCTAACCTCTAGGCCAGTGGTCCCCAACCCTCTGGCCGCGAACCGGTACCGGTCTGTGGATCAAATGGTACCGGGCCGCCCAAGGAGCATTAAATTATTTCCATTTTATTTACTGTGTTGTATTTCTCTCGGGTTTGTGTGACTTTCCACGGACGAGAAGTTAACTGGGAGCTGAGAGACGGCGACGACAAAGCTACAACGCCACTGCCACTTGCAGCCGTTACACTCACCTAAAGCCGCACCAATACCGCGCATGCGCAACATATCGTGATATCGGGCGGTTTTAGGTGATGTCTGGAGCTGAGCGGCTGCAAGCGGTTATGGCGTTGTAGCTTTGGTGGAGAAAAGGTGTGTATCGCTCTTCTCTCTGTTCACCGGTACTTTCTCATGTTTTAAAAGTGCTTGGTGTACGTGTATTTTACGGACCACCTCATAACACACATAATAAAATGTCTACACACAGTCTTACCTGAATTAATCCGCACCTCTAAATAGGCTTACTAGCACTACTATAACTAGTAATCACATCAGTGTGCAACAGTCTTGTTAAAAGAAAGTTTACTGCACACATCGGCTGCCACATATTTAATTTATTTATTTACTTATGTGCCTGAGGGCATAATCAGGTTAATTTGAACAACAGGCTTATTTCCATAGGAGTAATCGCACAATAACTTGACAATTTAATGCAAATGTTATATCAATATAGGCCTACATATTCTTTTAATTTTTTTATGGGAATTTCCTGGTAAAATGCAGGTAAAATATTATTTTATTTTGCCTTTCCACGGACCACCTGCAGTACCCTCACGCACCACTAGTGGTCCGCGGACCACAGTTTGGGAATGACTGCTCTAGGCCAGTGGTCCCCAACCTTTTTTGTGCCGCGGACCGGTAAACGTGATAATTTTGCCGCGGACTGGCGGCCGCGCGAGATTGTTGACAGGGGGGGGGATTGGGTGCGCGCGAGATTGTTTAAACACACCTCCTCACCGCCAGAGCTCACCTGTCACAGCCGCTTGCAGCCGCTCACTGACTGGTTCGCGAATTCGGTCCGTGGACCGGGGGTTGGGGACCACTGCTCTAGGCCACAGCTCTGATGCCTTCTAATATTCATTTTATTATTATTATTAATGTATCTTGACTCTACCTGAATATATCTGGTTTCTATCTAGGGAAAATAATTTTTTGTTAAACATTTTTTAAACTAACTTATCTGAAATGCAGCCAAATGGATATTTTATTCAATGTGTAGTAGAACATGTTAAATTACTATTTAGTAAATTACAGCAACTAAAAGTCTATCCACTGTATCCAGCATCACACAGTTTTGGTTTAGTTCTGCATAGCATACGCAATCATATTTTACGCTTTTCAGAGGATATAAAACATCCGTGCCACTTTCAGTTTAATGTGTGTTATTGATTTGCAATATTGGCTTTGCTGAGCACTTAATGTCAGCGTAAATGTGACTGTCATCATAGGAGGGGTAGAGTGGGCTGCTGTGTTATGGCTGTATGTGCATAGATGTTTAGAGAATGCTTTACAAGCCTCGTTTGCGTTTCTGGTGCATGCTTACACCGTCAATACCACACACCTCCGGGCTAAGCTATACAAGCAAATCCCCACCCCAGCCCATCTCTTCCAAGCTTTTGCTGCTTCATGCAATGTTTGCTGGGGGATTAGACTAAATTATTCCGTGTGTATAAAGACACAGAAGTGGATGAACAAATTGCAGGGTGCCAAATAGAAACGTTTCGTCTCTGCTTCTCATATTCAAATTGTGATTATAAAGAGCAACATTTGCGTTTTTTTTTTTTTTTTTTGCTGAATGTGAATGTTCCCAACTTTGATCCAGGTTTTACAGCACAAACCTCACCAAGGCCTTCTCTGGATTGCATTGGAAAGCTGTTTTAAGATCATTTCGATTTTTACCACGGAGTTTAATAGCAGTTATTACATTTTTGAAGGGCCGATGATGGGGCGAATCCAAACGAGCTGAGTTTGTGCACTTATTACTCGCCCGAAGCTACAGGCGTGAGCTGAATTGAGAGTCAGTTTCTGAATGTACGTTATCAGTTGTGTTCAAGCGCTCAGCAACTCTGTGTGTGCTCATTAAAACAAGAGTTGAGAAACAATGGGAGGGGAAGACGCTTTAAAAACATTTTCAGAAACATGATGGAGAGTCGTGACAACGATCTTACTGACAGTTCCACGCCTCCACGTCTGCTCTACAAATAGCCTGCACTTGTTGTCTGCTCTTTAGGGATTTGTTTGTAGCTACCAAGTATATACTAGAACAATTGCATCCTGCCTGTCTGTTAGTTTAGTAGCTACATGATTAGAAGTTTCTCCCTGAGTTGTGAATTTTTTTTATTTATTTTTTTACTTTTTTGAGGTCGTTTTTTTTTCTTTCTGCATTCTCAAATGTGCTGCTTAGTTAGTCGTGGTTGCTAAGGTAAGCATTATTATTATTATTATTATTATTATTATTATTACTATTATTATTTCTCATACCTAGAGTTTGGGGTTTGTTCAAATTCCCAACACAAAGGATTAAAATGAATTATTCTATGCAATGTGAATTACAAAGTTTTCTCTTTGAACAGCGTAACAGGCAAAGTTTTGCCCCCGCAGGGAATATAATGGGCAATATAAAAAACATAGACTTGCATTGAAGGATCTGAGTCATACACTACCATTCAAAGGTTTGGGGTTAGTTAAAGAAAGAAGATAAATACTTTTTATTCAGCGAGGATGTCTCGAAGGCATTTAAGGTTTCAAGATATCAAATAAATACTGTTCTTTTGAATCTTATATTAAAAATCCTGCAAAAAATTTATTGGATGATGATGATAATGATAATTAATCATTCTTGAGCATTGATTTCTGAAGGATCATGTGATACTGAAGACTGGAGTAATGATAATTCAGCTTTGGAAAAATTAAAATTGTATTGAAATGGGAAAAAAAGTTGTTTTGTAATAATTAGTACAATATTACTATTTTTAATGTATTTTTGATCACATAAATGCAGCTTTAAAAAAAAAACATTTAAAAACACTCCCATAACATTTGTATATTTCGACTTTGTAATTAGTGTGCAATAACTCTAGTAAGCGCTTAGCAAAGTAAAGTACAAAACCATTGATTTAGAAAAACGTCTGGACACCTTCAAAACCACCCTAACATCAAGATGATATGAAATGTGTTTTATGCAATTTGTTTGCTGTGGCTCTTTGATATGAAATCACCTGCAAAGAACTTCAATGAAAAATACATTTTGAAAAGTGTCATTTATATGAGCAGCACAAAAAAAGCCTGTAGCATTAAATCAGTGCAATCATATTCTCTAAGGCATTTATTAATCTTTTGACTTCAGCAGAATACAGCTAATTTCATTGAAATGATCAAGCTTTTTTCAGTCTAACACTTTTTTTTCTTGCGTGGGACTGCAGTATTGAATTTAAGTTACGTACTGCTGTTTTTAATCTCTTTAGTTTGCATTATTTATAGGTTATATTTTGGTTACAAGGCAAGATAGACTTGGAAGACCTGGAGAAAGTAGGTATACGTTTTCCCAAATACTATTAAATTTGCATTTCCTCTCTCCTTGTGATTTTCTTAGGGCTATCTTCCAGCCAATAGGGAACGTCGGGATCTGGTTCTTCAGAGGAAGAGGGAGGAGTATTTCGGTTTCATCGAGCAGTATTATGACTCCAGAACTGATGAGAACCACAGAGACACATACAGACAGGTAAAACTCAATGCATGAGAAAACAGCTGAGTTGGTTGAAAATGACCATTGTGACATAATTTCCAAGAGTAACACCTTTGGAAAACACAGACATTTGTTGATGATTTATTATCGAATTAATTTTTGCAGCTCTACTTTTGATTGATGCATGCTTGCTGAATAAAATCATTAATTTCTCTTTTTAAACGTGTAGATTGGCACATCCCTGCTAATTATTTGTGACTGAGCAGATGCCTTAATCCATTACTAGAACAATGCCCAAGATCAAGCCTGGGGTTTAAGTGTCTTATTCAGAGGCACAATGCTCAATTCACAGATCACTCCTTTCTGAGTTTGCACAAACAACCTTTAAACCTATAATGATACATTAATGAATCAAACTGATCCAGTTCAACTCATTGATTTAGTGAGAAGTGTTGTAAATTTCAGGCTGTTCCTCACACAAAGCTATCGCATGACTTCAGAAAACTCGTAATAGTACACGAGCCATAAAAACAATATTTAGGAGACTTTTGCTTCCTTTCTTTTAAGCTTAAACTTGCAATTGTTTTTAGGTGAACTATCTCTTCAACCACTAGGCTACACCAGACACCTCTGTTGAAGAACTCCATCATCTCTGCAGCGAGTCAAGGCTACACCTCCTTCCAGAAGTAGTAGTAATACACCCAGATTTTGTACCGCCTGTTATTAATGGGGGAGGGGGGCCGAGATCAATATTCTTATGGGCTGTAAAACTCAGGTTAATGGTGCAGGACTGGTAGTCGATTGCTATGCGTTGCCTTCTCTCTTCTCTTGTCCGATTCCTCGGGGCTTGCTGGCTCCCAGCCCCTCATTTCGTCTACTGCAATACAAATCGGACACAGACCTTTAAAAGGATTTATATGGTCGTACAGAACCGTTGGACTGGCCCCTGGCTGTCTGGGCAGAAACACTAAATGACCTTTTAGTGTGGTCACAGTCTGAGAGGGCGAGGAATGGCGGTGAATATGAGCGAACTAGACTTAGGTGGCCTTCGAGTGACCTGCATTACTACAAAGCCATTTCATCATACATATGATGGAGGTAGAAATGGAGAGGGAAGAAAATAAGAGGGAACCAGATGAAAGAGAAGGGTCACCACCTGTATGTGCCGCTGGATGTGGTGGTGTCCATTTTCAAAGTGAATTCATGCAGGTTTTGTGTGTAGCTTGTTACGAAACCAGATCGATAGCGTGTGCCGTTTGGACCCTGATGGTTTTCCTCCATTTACCGGAAGGGAAAAGGCACATGTAACTCAATTTGGTGCTCTTGGGGCATATTGATTTAATCTCTTATTTTTTCCCAGGTCACCTGCGGTTCTGACACTCCAAGTCGATAACTGGTTTGTGTGGGTGTGCATTGGAGTTTACCTGTGTGTACGTGTGTCTCTCTCCATAGATTCACATTGATATCCCGAGGACGAACCCTTTGATTCCTTTGTTCCAGCAGCCACTGGTGCAGGAGGTAGGTGATATTCTGTGGCACCAACACCTGAGACTCGTTGCGCACTGCACCTGTGTCAGACCCTGCAGGGTCATGCAGAGGTGTGTTAATGTAATCACATAGATAAGAGAGTGTCTCACACACTCAAGTCCATGTCACATTTTACCTTGAAATCTAAAGTACTTTTAAAGTTTTTTTTCAAATACTATTTATTTTTGCATTGTGTCATATGACTCATTTCCCCCAAATTACCATTACCATAATGCATCCTAGTGTTTTGAAATTACATTACCATAATGCATCCTAGTGTTTTGAGTTGTTTTTCCCCATTACCAATATTTTACCATGAATTTTGTTATATTTTAGCACAAAAAAAACGAATTCTTGTCCAATGCATAATCTTTGTCTTGATATAATTGATCTAAAAGACAACTTTAAAAAAAAAAAGTTTTTTTCATTAAATCTGCTGATGATATTAACTTGAATGGATGGATGTTTCATGGGTTGAAGAGCTTTGTGTCATTGAATTTTTACCAGCAGGGGGTGCTGTGGTGTTTTCGTCTTGTTAAAAGAGTGTGCAACTCTTGTAACCTATAAAACAAGGAGCAGAACGCTTGAAATGCAGCTGCGTTTTAAAATACAACATCCAAATGAGTTTACCTGTCTAGATTGAATTAAGCAAACTTAATTGGCAAAAGTCTTCACAACAATCACAGTTCTTATGATAAATGATTTTTTGATCATTGAAAACGATTGTCCTGTTTTTCAGGTGTTTGAGCGGATTCTGTTCATCTGGGCCATCCGTCACCCTGCTAGTGGATACGTGCAGGGCATTAACGACCTGGTCACACCTTTTTTTGTGGTCTTCCTCTCTGAATTTGTAGGTAAGTGTCTAATAAACGTCCACGTGGATCAGTTGGCACGCTTGACTGATTCTTCACCTTTCTAAATGTGTCCTTTCGGTTGAGCACATCAGTTGTGTTTGCTCCGGTAATAGCGCATTGACATGTATGATATGCCAGAATCAGAGAGATGCAGACAGGACAGTATCTGACAGATGATGGTGGAAAATGCTTGTATAAATGAAAACAAACTGACAATATCCTTGGAAAATGTCAGACATGAAAATACAGAATATCAATTATCTTTGAAAGAAACTCTGAAAGATAGACAGTGGGTGAGAGAGAGAGAGGGAGTCAAATGGTGAAAGAGGGAGATAAATGGAGAGAGTGTCAGACAGGAAGAAAGGGAAATGGAAAGAGAGAGAGAGACAGACAGTCTGATGGGCAGAAGGACAGATCGACAGAGATAAAACGGGGAGAGACAGATGGGTAGAGGGAGACAGGAGAGATAGATAAATGATCATTCTATCTATCTATCTCTTGTTTTATCAGTCTATTAATCATTTGGCTGTTCTATCTATTGCTCTACCTATCATCTATCTATTGTTTTAGAGCAGTAGCATATAGAAGGAAAGAGACATACAGACAAACAAAGGGAGCGATGGAGAAAGACAGATAAAGTCAGACAGGGAGGGAAATAGACTCTCCCAGCTCTTGTCCTCATTGCTATTCTCCCTCCACCCAGCAGCCTTCCCCTCCCTTCCTTATTTATTTCCTGTCCTCTCATGTGAAGGTTAATTACTTATGGATAGTTAAGGATTACAGAAGAACAATAGGAGGCTCATTGATCTCTCCGGTGTGCCGCTGCTGCAATGTCACCAGTGCAAACACCGGGACATACCTACATATTACCTGGATCACCAATCGATTTCTCTTTTTCTCTCCTGTCTGTCTCTCCCTCCCTCTCTCTCTGGCCGTCTACCTCGCCCACCACTCTCTCTGTCTTTTCCTCATCCTTCTGTTTCTCCACAAAGCTCATTTAAACGAAAAGGCGATTTTTCATGCTGGTACTTTCATGTCATTCTGCAGAGCCTTTCTATCTCTAATTTGTTTGCGGACCATGTGAATATTTGTGTGCGTTCGGGATTGGCAGCGTGTGTGAGCGAGCGACTCAATGCCGTAGGTTGAGTGAGCCGCATTGATCGGCTGGATTTAAGTGTTTACAGAGACTTGTGAGGGTACCTAGCACACGGTGGGGGGCTCGACCTACCGATCGATGCATCTGAACGAACTTCATGATCCCAACATGCTGCCAGCGGGAGATAAAAGAGCGAGGTTAGCGCCTTCCCTCCGCTGCGGGTTTCACCCCTGCCGCCGAGACCGCAGGGTAAACGCGCCTGGGTTCGCAGGAGCTAACTGCTTCGCCTGCTCTCAAAAGCAGCGTTTTGCCAACTTTTGCTGCGCTGTTTCTCTTGGCTGGCACGCCTCAGTGGCTTTCTAGGGCTCCTTTGCGAGCTTTTTAGCTTTCTGCTGAGACCATCCTCTGAGAAAGCGAGAGATGGCATAGGCGAATATTGGCACTTCACATTTAGCTCAATATCAGCGAGTAGCGTTTTAAAAAGTAGCCGGCAGGAAGGAGAGTCGCAGTGTCCTTCGGTTTAAAGTGTTGGTATTGATGCGCCGAAGAATTTGAAGTGGAGAGAGACGAGGCAGAGAGAGAGGGAATATTCTCAAAGGGTAAATCATCACATTTACCCTGACAGACAAAGAGGACAGCGGGGAAATCTCCTCTGTAAAGCATCAATGCCCTGTCTTCGCCTCTCACTCTCCTTCGCACACACATTTGTTTTTTATTACTGAAGAGGGTGTGATATTCTCACCTTATTATTTATTGCCTACCTAGTTTTATAGACTGTTATTTGTGCCATCACCATGCATATTTCAGATTAGATGGATGATCTAGTTGAGGACTTTTTGGTTTGACGGTGATGTTTTTGAATCTGAGCTAAATGTCACAAGAGGGTAAAATTCACTAATTGCCAAAATATGTCCTGCAGCCATATCACCCTGTAGCGCAAGACTGGTTGCAAACAGAACCTAAGCAGGGTTGAGCCTGCTTAGTACCTGGATGGGAGCTACCGTAGGTTTCTGTTGGAAGAGGTGTTAGTGAGGCCAGCAGGGGGCGTCACCTTGTGGTCTGTGTGGGTCCTAATGCCCCAGTGTAGTGATGGGGACACAATATTGTAACAAGCACCATTCTTTGGTTGAGACATTAAACTAAGGTCCTGGCTCTCTGTGGTCGTTAAAAATCTCAGGATGTCCTTTGTAAAGAGTAGGGATGTTACCCCTGCATCCAGACCGAATTTGCCCATTGGCATCATCATGGCCTCCTAATCATCTCCATACTGATTGGCTTCATCGCTCTTCGTCGTCTCCTCCCCACCAATAAGCTGGTGTGTGGTGGACGTTCTTGCACAATATGGCTTCCACTGCATCATCCAGGTGGTGCTGCACATTGGTAGTGGTTGAGGAGAGTCTCCTTGCAAATGTAAAGAAAAGCAGTACCGTATTTTCCAGCACAGACGCAGATTATCCGCACCCTCATATAGCCCGCGGGATTTGGGGGGTTGTGTAAAACAGTGGTCCCCAACCTTTTTTGTGCCGCGAGCGAGATTGTTGACGACGGGGGAGGGTGCGAGCGAGATGGTTGATGAGATCCGCGCGAGATTAAACACACCACCTCACCGCCAAAGCAGCAGCGTCACAGCCGCTTGTAGCCGCTCACGGACCGGGGTTGGGACCACTGGTGTAAAAAATCGCCGACATAACCCGCACCCTTATATAACCCGCACCCATAGATTGCTGGCTTTTTTGTGACGTTAATTATCCATAACTGTTCAGGCTCGGTACACAGCGCTTGTGCGTGAAATTCAAACAATAAGAAAACAAACACAAGTTAGAATCAGAACAAGAAGAAAAAGCAGCAGCACGTCCCTTAAGAAGCGATTCTACAGGTGTTGATCATCGAATGAGATGAGAAGAGCCCGCCCTCATGACAGCACAATCAATCACGTCTTCTTGCATGATTGACAGGTCAGACAGTCTATCAGCGCCAGCTGTCAGAGTGACAGTACAAGCGCCAGAGTCAACAACCCTTGCAAGAAAGAAAGTACCGCAAAAAGAAAAAACACACCCTTACGTCCTTAGAGACGTAACAAATATATTGAAATATTATTACGTGTAAAAAAAGTGTGATATAACCCGCACCCCGCTGCGGGAATGTAAAATCTGGTATAACCCGTGGGTTATATGCAGGAAAATACGGTACATAAAATGTTAATCTAATAGCTGAATTTATTAATAAATTCACAGTAATATGTGACCCGTGTTGGCAAAATGAGTCACAATCAGCGTAATGAGTTAATTATTTTCACATTCTCTATTAAAAACCTTCAAAATGATTTATCATTTGTTAGAATCAGACAAAAATGACTGAGCTACACCTATTTGAAGTCGATAGTCAGCAAAGTCCATTTTTAGAATTTAGTTTACTTTTTCGGAAGGTTCCAAAACAAAATCATCTTTTTCCCCCCTTGATTACCACAATTGTTTGAGTAACATCGAGACAGTCAGTCTACATTTTAAGACCTACTGTACCGTACGGCTCTAATATAATGTTACACAAATGTTCATTTAAGACATACAGTAATAGATAATGTTTGCGTGAATTCTAGCCAAGACAGATATTTTGAAGTACTGTAATTCTTTGTACAAACGCCTCGGACGTGTCAGTCCACGTGAGTAAGATGGTTTTGTTTACATCAGCGTTAGTTTGAAAATCACATTCATTGGGAATTTGCTTTGAATATTCACAAATTTGGAAAGCTGCTCTTTATAACGACACCAGACTTGTGAGGGAAGCGCCAGTCCTTAAAGTGTTCAGATAAAAAAAAAATTTGTTTGAATGGATTATGGTAGATTTAGGAAGCTACACCTCTCAGACATACAAATAATGATCATGTTAGATGTTTAATTACTGTTGAGGCCACTAGATTAGGCCTTAATGAAATCATTTTTGTGAGAACTTCAAAATTGACCAAAATTGAAAATGTTCTTCTTTTTTTGCCTGTAGCTCTCAATTAGTCTGTGCACGTTCCGACTCATTAATTCTGTCAATCCAAACCCCTATGACTTGCTTCTGTGGAAGAAGAATGAATCAGTCGCTGAGTGAATAATGAATCAGCTGCTCTTTTAAGCTTGAAAAAGCACCATGGACTTGTGCATTATATTCAAAGTAATTTGATGGCTTTGTTATTCACTGAAAATCTTCTTCTCCAGTGGTTGCAACCGGATCATTAAATCAGTGATTCGAGATTGGTCTGGATTTGTAATTTATGAATGGATCATTCAGACCAATTAGCTGATTCATTGATCCGAATGTTTAAGAATCAGACATTGCTGCTTCTCTCATGAACATGCCAAGTAGAACTAAGCTAAATGTCGAGATTCAATTCAGTATTTTGGTCTCTGTTAAACAATTTTATATTGCTTCAAATGCTTTAAATATGGTGCATTAACCGCTTATGTTGATTTTGCATCTGTTTTTGAAGCGTAAGAGCTCCAGTCATGTTGTTTTCCACTGAAGAAAGAAACTCATACGAGTTTGGAATGAGAAAATTGTGGTTTTTGAGTGAACAATTCCTTTCATAAAGAATTCAATTGATGTGCGGTCACCAGGTGTGCGTCTGTTGGCATATTTTATAAACCGCTTTGAACATGGCTCATCCAATCCGCTTTAGAGTCTGAGCTACATAATGTGGATCGTTTAATGCTCAACCTGAGACATGGAGGAATGACCTGAATGAGCTGTGATTTGTTTCATGAGTTGGAGACTTCACTCATGGTTATTGAATGATATCTCAGGTCGCTTATACTCGTACACATACACATACATGGCACAATAACCCCCTTTTACCCACAGGGTCAGAGAACAGGGTGGCAAAGCCTCTCTTTGTGCCATAAACAGGATTTCTCTTGCATTCTGTAAAGCCGCTTTATGCAGCAACGCTGTGTGTGTGTGTGTGTGTGTGTGTCCGAAGCTTTGGAGTGATGTGGAAATGTGGAGAGCTAAATGGATCAGGAATCTTTCCAGTGCTGTGGCCGGTGACATATGGCCCGGCCCATGACCGGCAGGGCACTCCATGCTTCATTTGTGGTCAAAGAGGGCTATTTACTTTGCTTTTCCAGCTTTTTTCCCCCCTGCCAGCTCTTTCCTGTCGTTCTCCATCCCTCTTTTTTTACTTGAATCCCATCCGGGCTCTCACTCGGCCCCCATCAGCTGTTCTTCCTGCTGCAATGCAGAGGTTTACTGACAGTTTCTTCTCGAAGAGTTTGAGCAGAAAGGTTTTTGCCATTCCTCTCTACCTGCAACCCCTCTTATTTACATCTGTGGGTCACATTCATGAAAAATAAATTTATTTGTAAACTGTTAAACCGTTCCCATGTGAATTTAATCATTTAAATATTTTTTTTAATTAAAAGACACAATGATTAACTGATTTTAAGTGTAACAACAACAAAAAAAAATGTTTTGGTAGTAAAATAAGTTGCTACAATTTATTTTTCTTTTGCAACCTAATCTTTGTTATCCTTCTAATAATAATGTTTTATTGTTAACATTTAAATCAATTAGTTTTTCAACTGCAATATTTACGAGTAGGGTTAGGTATCATTTTAATTTTAACGATTCTGAATCAAATTTTAATCGATTTCCTAATTTCGATTCCAGTAAAGTAAAACAAAAAAATACTAATAATTTATTCTAAGTTTTATTGTAGCTGAATACCATGAACAAAATCAACAGGGTAGAGAACACTTACACATGCAACTTTTGACTATGGTTTAAAAACAACAGCAAAAACTACTAGCCTAACTAATATAAATTTCAAGCATATAAATACAGCTGAACTGTTGAAATAAAGAGTGTTTTAAGATTTTCAGGTATTCTGGCATAGAAACTGATCAAATTTAAAATAACACTGCACTTTATAAATAAAACGTATATTACAAATATATTCACAGAAGTTATTCAGTCTAAAGCAGTGAGTGAATTTTCTTTCTTTTGTTGTTTGAGTAACGTTATTATAGTATTATAATATTCCAGCTGCTGCCACTTTAAGAGCTGCACAGATCCAACATAATATTACACATTTTCTTTGTCAACGGTTTACATTAACTTAAGACAGAACCGATTATGTTGTTTTTTTCCGTTTAAATGCAAAAAGATGCAGAAGAGAACTACAGTATGAGAGGCGGCTTGCGCTTGTCAATACAGTATTTTTTTACTATACAGTATTTTGGATTTCTTGCGCTTGAATGGTTTAAAATCACTTTTTCTGTGCGCGCTTTGGATGTGCGTGCAGCACAGAAACCAGTGCATAGATCTTCTTACACTTGAATGGATTAAATTCATATTAAAATGCACATAAAGGATTTGATAAGACATTTTTAATTCAATAACATATCCGATTCCTGACCTTAATTATTCGAATCCAGAATTGGAGTCGTTTTTCGATTTCCAATCCTAATTGCGAGGCATAAAAACATGGGACAACATGTTGTCTGAAATACATGATCAACAAAAATAAGGTCTAGTTAACAAGTTATTATTTTTGCACTTTTATAACTACATTTGGTGAGTCTAGTGGTGGAATTACACTTCAATTTTAAATGATAAATATTTAAAGAAATAGATTGCCCAAAAATGAAAACTTTATAATAATTTACTACGGTAACTTCATGACATTCCCAAAACAAATAAAAAACACGCTACCATTCAAATAATCTGGGGTTAAATGTGTTTTTTTTTAAATAAAAAATACAGTAAAAAGCATGTTTGCCTCAGTGTCACATGATCATTCAGAGATCATCCTAATATTCTGAAATGTAATATTATCCATGTTTAAATAAATATTTTTCCAAAACTTTTTTCAGGATTCTTTGATGAATGGAACTTTCAAAAGAACTCTTGTCCCTTTTGATTCACGTTAATGCATCCTTGTGGAATAATTTCTTAAATGTTTGACCCCAAACATTTGAACAGTATTGTGAATACTTTTATTATCCAGTAGATGTATGCAAAAATGGGTTTAGCCTAATGCTGTTTACGTCAGTTTGATTTTGTCTCTTTACAACAGACCTCAACAGCAGTTGCCCATATGGTCTTCAACACGTGTTGATTTGCAGCTTCAGTTGGAGAGCATGTATTCTTCATTGTGTCTTCGACCTTGGATCTGACCTTCTTATCTACATTTCAGCTCTATAAGTCGTGTGATCGACTGAATTGCTTTGCCGATGTGCAAGCTGCATACAAACATGCCTAGAGCGCTCGCGCTCTCTCTCTCTCTCTCTCTCTCTCTCTCTCTCTCTCTCTTTCTTTCTCTTTACTCAGTGCTCCATCAAAATAGCTCCCTGTCCTTCCTTCCCCTCCTATCCTTATTAAGAAAAGAGGAAGAGAGCGAGATAGAGATCAAAAGATGGAGTACTACATTAGTTGTGCAGTGGGTGAGTGGAGTGGCACACAAAAGTCTTTTCCAGCCAGGTCTGGCTCTCTGGGGCATAATGTGTGTATCAGCATCATTTAGCACATACTGTTTAAAGAGTCGGGAAAGGTCATGGCTGCGAGGGGAAGCCTGCGGAGGGAGGAAGGGAGGGAGAGGGGCGAGTTGATGAATGTGTTGAATAAAGAATGCAGTTTACCGGCTAATGATCTAATGGCTTCGTGGTGTCTCTGCATACGATGTGCGACACACACCAGAACTGCTGTTGCCCGCGAGAAACAAAGACTGCTGAGAACACCTGCAGCATGTGTGCTGGTTTGATCATCTGGTGACCCAACATGAACCTGTGTGTGTTTGGTGTGTTTGTTTTGTGTATTCTTTTCCATAGAGGAAGATGTGGAAAATTTTGAAATGGCAAGCTTACCACTGGATACACAACGAAACATTGAAGCTGACAGCTTTTGGTGCATGAGCAAATTGCTGGATGGGATACAGGTATTTGATCCACTCACGGTTTATGCTAGATGTCATAAACATCTTTATCCATCAATGTCTATTCAAAAGTAGCTTTTAATTCTGTTAATTTATTTGTACAGTAGAACCCCGATTTACGAAAATAATCCGTTACGAGGTTGGCTTTGTAAGTCGATCTTTTCGTAAATTGCCTAATCCGTTCCAAGCCCTACGAAAACACCATATTCAGCATGGGATGAAGCGCATCCCAACTTCATACTTCTCAATTATCTCCCTTTTCGACCCCATGGAGAGCATCCTCTTCTTCCCTTTCAGCAACAATCTTCACATCCATGGCTAGTGATTAGAAAAAAGTTTGTTAACTGCACAAAATAATGGCGATGCAGCACGATGAAAACAAAACTTGTATGCTAAAGCGCGGAAGAACTTTAGAGTTAATGTAGCAGATGAAATGGGAGGGGAACGCCGCTATGCGGAGACTGGTGGGAGCGATGCTGACCAATAGGAGAGCAGGATTGTAAAAAGTGTTCCCCTTTTACATGGACTATTCCAGCCATCCCTGTCATTCAGTGCGAAATGGACTATTCCAAAACTTTCCATTGGAGTTCAGGAAGTGACTGAGAAGAGAGCTGACGGATGACTAAGGTAAAAGAGATCGGCTGAAGATTGTATATAGTTTATTGAGTGAAATGCAGGGAATTAATGCCAATCGTTGAGGTTTTATCGATTGTGCGTAACCACACATCTATGCACCTTTAATAAATACCAGTTTTGGATTATTCCCTGAGTGAGACATCATTGTTCTGACCGGAAAAACTGTAGCATTCATCCAACCCGGACCAAAATCAGCGCGAATTTCAAAACAAAACTCGCAAATCGTCGCCTCGCCCGAGATTACGTTTTTCGCATCTCGATCATTTTGTCGTTACTCGGGCGGGAAAAAAAGCATTTTTTATCGTACGTCGAACTTTTCGTAAGTAGAGCGTTTTGTATGTTGGGGTTCTACTGTATATATTTTAAAATGGTTTGCTTTGCGCAAGCAGAATATTAATCCTAACTATTTCATTTTACTAGGTATTTCTTCTTCTTCCTCCATCCTCTTCTTCCTCTTTTTCTACTTCTTGTTCTTATTCCTTGACCCCTTTTTCTTATTCCTCTTTTTCTTCCACTACTTCCTCCTTCTTCCTTCTCCTCCTCTTCCCACTTCTCCTTTTTAATAGTAATGACTACTAATAATAATCGAATAATTATTTTTATTATTGTCAATATTTTTTATAGTTTTTATAGAAATGTGTATAATAATTGATATAAAAAGTTCAGTCCGTTCTTGTGATCATAATCATCTTTCTTATTAATCTTCTTTATTTCTTAATAATAGTAATAATAACGGCCCTTTTTCTATTAAAAAGAGGGGGAAAAAAATCATTTTTAAAGTTATTGTTGTTACTGTTAATATTTTATTGTAAATTTTATTTATGCATTTCATATTGCCATTGTTTTATCTCTTAATAAAATTTCTTAGAATAATAATTATTATTATTATTGTTGTTGTTCTTAACTTTTTATATTATTTTAAAAGGCAAACTTTTAAAAAGTTCATATACTTGTCATACGCCAGCCAAGCTACTCCAATTAAGACAGTAACAGTAATTTCTCCAGGCATTCTTGGTCCATCTGCAGTTCCCTTAGGACAGCATCTCCTCTGTCTTTTTATTGAAACTAAACCCTGTAGTGGTCATTCTGTCCTTTTTGCTCTTTCCCAAAAGCCAGAGACAACTTGGCATACAATGCAATAAAAAAATACTCTCTAAAGGCCTGAAAAAGGCACAGACTTGGTTGTGCTTAAGCCCCAGAGGATAAGACACTTACCCGCCTAGGGGAGACAGAGAAGTTGGAGAGGAAGTTGAAGCTAGGGCATTTAAGCTAGAGGGATTCAGATCCTTGGCTGGCGTTCCCTTGAGAACGTCCCTGCGTTAGAGTGAGGCGAGCGTGTCAGGGCACTCATCTGCAGGCGGGTGCAAGGGTCAGATGCAGGCCACAGTCAGGTTGTCCCGTGGGCCGCTCTGTGTTGTGCTCATTGGCCGAGTGGAGCCGAGCTGAAGGGCAGAACACACGCACGGATCAGAACACAGAATGTGGCTTCCCATGCAATCATGCCTCTGGGCTAAAACACGAGCCACAGCACAGCAGACGGCCACTGGCCCTTAATGACCCACAAGGGAAGAGGAGCAGAGATGGAGAGCTGGAAACTACATTAGTTACAAAATAACTATGATGCTATAGCGCCCCTGTTTTCCCTGCGTTTGTTAATTAGCTGGTACCACCACAGACCCATTTCATTTCATTTTGACAATATCGCACAGTTACCCTGATGAAATATTCTGCTAGTTTTTTCGCAAGCTGTTTATATATATCCTAAATATTTAATAGATTATAATACATTTCTTTTTTCTTTTTGCTGTTTCACTTAAATTATTGAAAGACTTTTAAAGGCATAGCATTTATTTTACTTTTTACAGGTTTTAATTGAAAAAATGACTTTCCTTAACAGTATCGACAATTCTTTTCATCTGTTGGTCAAAATGGGACGTTGAGTAATTGAAGCGCTAATGTGACAAAATAATGATTCCATGTTCTAAATACTGCCTTTGTTTTTCTCCATCAGGACAACTACACGTTCGCCCAGCCTGGCATTCAGATTAAAGTGAAGGCACTGGAAGAGCTCGTCAGCAGAATAGATGGTGAGATCGCGCTCACAAACGCATCGTCTACCAATTCCTTGAGTTTGAGCAAAAGTATCAATTTTCATTTTGCGTGAATTCTACGCAGAATGAAAATTGATACTTTTGCTCAAGCTCATGTTCTTTTAAGTTAAATCTCAGAACTACAAAAAAGCTAAATTATAATTAAATTAACAGTATTATTTAATTGTCAATTCCATTTGGGAATGGAATAGCTCCTCTTCTTTCAATGTATGAAAAGTGCAGTGTGAACATTTCACATTTCACATTTCTCAAGTTTCTTGCTGTTGACAAAGCTAATTCAGGTCCAAAACGTGCTCCGCTTTTTCAGACAAATCCTTTTTTTATTACGCCCTCAGAAGCTTCCGCACAAATAACATGTCATGACTGCCAGAATAAAATGACAGTGTCTGGAGACCCTTAAATGATCCCATCTATTTTGCCCTTTGCCCTCCAAAACGAGGTGAAGTAGTTGTTTCAAGCCATAAATAGCAGTGCAAAATGTTCAAAACAACATGAAGTTGTTTTTCTGCCAAGGTGCGATCTTGTTCATTGCCTTGGAAATGACTTGTTTTCCCAAGGTGTTGGCCATTTCTGTTTCTTGGAATCACACGTTTCCGTTATCCCACTAGTCTGCCTCTTCTTTTTCTCTTTCTTTTTTTTCTGTTCTCTCTGTCAGAGTGTTTATACCATCTGGACGCCTTCTCCCCTGTTCAGAGTGTTTGGTGTGATAAGCTGAACAGCCCACACTGAAACTCTTGGTGAGAGCCACCAAGCACCTCTTTCCCATCAATCAGCATCCACGAGCACCGTAAGCAATAGCAGACCCCACAGTCTCGCCGGGGAGCACAGAAGAGAAATCAATTCCCCATAAGCCCCTGCGATTAGGGTGTGAAGGCAAATGGAAGTGAGCTGAGGGGAGAGACAAATGGAGTGGACTGAGCGAAGGGAAAACAAATAGCACTTTCATGGTGCTAGAGAGGCAGGGAAATAAACTAACAAGCATTTTGTAGACATTCCCAAGGTTGTTGGTTTTTTTGACTTCTTGAACATTTGTGCTTAAGAATATGCTTGGATGGGGTGGAATCCATGCATCCCTCAAATTGAAAAGGTTTCCCGCAGCTGTGCTTGCTTTACAGTCCCATAGCATGATGGACCCTCCATACAATTTTCCAGTAGGGAGCAGGATCTTCTCCTGGAACGCTATGTTCTTTTTCCCAACAAACAAAGCGCTTCTGATTGGTACCAAATAACTCTTACTTTCATCTTTCCACATCATATTGTTCCAAAATAATTCTGGCTTGTCCAGATGAGCCTTTGCATCATCTCAAATGCTTTTTTACTGCATCCCCCTCCATCAAACTGTTCCTAGTGCAAAGTGCGCTGGACTGTGTAACAGCATACAATGACTCTATCAGCAGCAAGATGTTCCTAGAGCCCCTTGGAGGTACTCTGGGGTTTGTCTGTGACCATTCTTTGCCTTTCAGATATTTTTTCTCAGTGTACCACATCTTACCTTCACAAGGACTGTTCCTGTGGCCTTCAGTTCTCTAACTATATTTCTGACTATGTAAACGGAGACCTTTAAGCCTTTGTGATAACTTTTTGTATCCTTCTCCTTATGCGTCAGATCAAAATGTATTTTTAAAGCAACTTCACAGAGTGTACCAACGCGCTATACAATTTCATAGGACTTAAAACATTAAGAAGAAATAATAAAACAAATCAAGAGAAAGAGATAAAATAATCGAAATGAATTAAATCAAACCAATAGTCCTTACAAAGTACCAAATGACTCATTTACTGATATTTTAATTTATTTACTGATAAACTTTGGTAAACCGTTCCACATCTGTTGGGCAGCAACTAAGAAAGCTTTGCTTCCTTTGCCTTTTAGGCATAACCGAGGAATTTTGAGTAGCAGCTGGTCTTGGGATCTCTGAGATCACTGTGAGCAATGAAAGTTTATAAGCTCAGAATTATATTTACACCCATGTAGAAAGCATTGCTGTAATCAATACCTTAAGGGAAAAAACCATGAATTACTTTCTTCAGATCACTGATTGGTAAGACAAATCTGAGTTTTGCAATATTTCTCAGTTGACAGAAACTATTCTTCAAAACTGAATTGATTTGTTTCTCAGACATTACAAAAACTCAGACATAAGTGTGCATATTGGATGACAAAGGACCTAGTCTCATTCCTTTTCTTGTACCACTACTACGACCAAATGTCTGTCTTTTTCTCTGTTACGGCCGCTAGGGGACAGCCGTAACAGGAAAAGGGAAATGTGAGTCTCAATACCAGAGAGATATAAAATAATAATACGTTTATTGTTAAAAGGGATTATCTTCAGGGGCAGACAAGGCCAAAATAACAAACAGAAATGATCTATATGAAAACTCTCTACCTTTCCTGAACCCCAAAATAAAGAAAACAAAATACAATTTAACTTCCCTATCTCCCTCAGCAAAACAAGGTGAAAAGATCTCAAACAAAATGGCGTCAACCCCCCTACTTCCCTTAAGGTGCACAAAATATATACAGGTGGAATAAACAAAGAATTATTTACAAATAGCGAACAATGCCAAAAATCAGAATCCAAGAATCGTAGTCAAACCGGCATGGGTCAAATAAACAAATACAAAACTCAATCACAAATAAACTCACAAACAATCTCACAATCAATCACAAAATAAACACAAAATCAACACTAACAATCTCTCTGATACAAAACTCTAAACAAGACAAAGGTGATATGAAAAACTAGCAATAGCGATGGGTAAACGATCAAACACGACGACACAGTAGTGGCCTATTCTTAGTGTTTGGGGTGATCCTTTTATCTGGATCAGTTGAGGAGGGGAACCAATCACAGCTTCCAGTAAATTAGCTAGGGAAAATCCCACCTGGAACACAAACAGGCACCACAGACATAAAACACAACAATTAACAAAACTCAAGATCATAACACCCAATACCAGTATCCCGTTTAACTGAAGAAATGTATTATTCTTCCTGTATTTTATTTCTTTTAGGCATTACTTAATCCATAAATCATTTTGAGACTTTACAGGCAACTACAACTGGGTGTCATCAACATAAAAGCATAAAATCACTGGTCCCAGAATGTAACCTTGTGGGACCCCACAGGTAATCAAAGCTATTAATGTCACAAAGTTTTCCATTTTAACAAAGTATTCTATTTTGAAGATAAGAGGCAAACCAACTTTCAGTTCCTTGGATCCCCATGTGTAGCTTTAAACATTCAGTTAGGATAGTATAATAAATATTATCAAATGCTGAGCTAAGTTCCAGCAGGACTTATGCTACATTGCTACCAGAGTCCGTTTTTAATAAAAGGTCATTGGCTACCCTAAAGAGCTGATTCGGTTCTATAATCTGATCTAAAACCAGACTGAAATTTATAAAATGACTAATTTTTTTGTTAGAAATTTAATTAAGCTGACTAAAAACAATATTTTCTTATATTTATTTTCTAATATGGTAGCTTAGATATTGGTCAAATTATTTGAATCTGTACAATCTAATCCAGAATTTTTAAGAAGGTTGGACAACTGTATGCTTAGCTTGAAGGAACACCACTAGTCAGACTACAATTTATTAATAGAAAGAATGCATGGTCCAATAGTAACTATGAGCTTGACAAAAAATTTGCAGGAAACCCATTACTGTACTAGAAAGTAAGTTTTAAATTTGCAACAATATCCCAAATATCCCTAGCTCAAATTGACAAATTATAAGACACAAAGGTTAATATAGAAGGAATATTGGATTTAGTCCTCACTTCTTTGTACAATAAAACTTATCGCACAAAAGTAATAAGCAACAGGTTGTTGTTACATGGGACCACATAGAAAGGTAATATTAAAAACATTAGTCTTTTAGTCAGCAAAATAATAATCTTTGATATGAATATTACACACAGGAATACCCATATAAAGGTCCAAAATAAGAGTGTGACAATGCTGATAAGTAGTCCCAGTTACACACTGTGAATATATATATATATATATATATATATATATATATATATATATATAATAAAATAAAAAATAATTAATTATTTAAACTTTTTGGATAAAGGTTGCAATGGCAACAAACATGAATGTACTTAGAGGTTTTAACAATGTTATAAAAGAAGATTTATTCACAGATTAAAAGTAAAGCACCTGTGTGAAGTCTGTATTATGTTTAGAAGAACTTTATGCAAGAATACATACAGGACTAGGCAAAGTAATGAAAACGATTGCAAGGATTAATTGATATTTCCACTTTTTGCTATTCCTCGCCCTCGACCTGCAGTTCTTGGGGTGTTAAAAAGTCCATAGGTAAAAGTTCATAGAAAGGGCTTATATCTCTGACATTAAGCCATGTTTCAGTAGTAAATTAAAAAGTCAAATTTTCATGAGACAAAAACTAATTATTAAAAATAGCTTTAACCAATGCTATAGTCGCTACAGTACAATCAGAAGTATCATGAGTATTAACCTTTACTGGTATGAGTGTATCCACATGCCATAGGTTATTGAAATGTATTCATATGCCGCATATCCACAATCTAGCCAAGACAGTTTGTGATGTTAGCACTTGAGAAGCAGGGAAAATGATCCTAGTTTTTAGGTCTTTGGGGAATTCTTTTGAGGTTTCCAAGTTTCTACTTTCCAGGAGAAGAATCAAGGAGAAGATCAACTGGCAATTAGCTACATTAAATATAATTTCATTGTTATTTGCACATATGTTTGCAGTTTAAGATTCATTGAGGCAAACAAATCAATTTTGTGTTGCAATCAATCAGCATTAAGTGACTACCGGTATTCAAATCAATGTAATTTAAAGTGTGCCTAAACTTTTGCACAGCTTATTTTAAGTTCATACAACTCAATAAAGACAGAGCGAATTATGATCCATGATGAGAGTGATGCCCAAATGCTTGCATAAAACTGTATACATAAATGTTCATCTGTGGCCAAAAGGTTTGAGAATCTCACCCATGTTCAAAGTCTGTTGCATCAGTTTATATGATGGCAATTCATATACACTCTTTGCCATGAAAATGAACTTAATCCCCAACAAACATTTCCACTGCATATCGGCCCTCCCAGAGAAGGACCAGCTGACATAATGTCAGTGTGTTAATTTGGACAAGGCTGGAGATCACTCATGCTGATTGAGTTAGAATAACAGACTGGAAGCTTTAAAAGGAGGCTGGTTCTTGAAATCATTGTTCTTCCTCTGTTAACCATGGATGCATGCAATGAAACATATACAATCATCATTACTTTGCACGAAAAGGATTCACAGGCAAAGATAATGCTGCTAGTAAGATTGCACCTAAATCAACCATTTATTGGATCATCAAGAGCTTAGAGGAGAGAGGTTCAATTGATGTATAGAAGGCTTCAGGGCGCCTACGAAAGTCCAGCAAGTGCCAGGACATCTCCTAAAGTTCATTAAGCTGCGAGATCAGGGCACCACCAGTGTAGCGCTTGCTCAGGAATGGCAGCAAGTGTGAGTGCTTCTGCATGCACAGTGAGGAGAAGACTTTTGGTTCGGAGGATGGCCTGGTGTTAAGAAGGGCGGCAAAGAAGCCACTTCTCTCCAGGAAAAGCATCAGGGACAGACTGATATTCTAGAAAACATACTGGTATTGCAATGCTGAAGACTGGAATAAAGTCATGTTCTCTGATGAATCCCCTTTCCGGTTGTTTGGGTTATCTGGGGAAAAAAGCTTGTCCGGAGAAGAAAAGATGAGTGCTGCCATCAGTCTTGTGTCACAGCAACAGTAAAGCATCCTGAGACCATTCATGTGTTGGGTTTCTTCTGTGCCACGGGAGTGGTATTGCCTAAGAGCACAGCCATGAATAAAGAATGATGCAAAAAAACATCCTCTGAGAGCAACTTCTACCAACCATCCAAGAACAGTTTGGTAACGAACAATCCATTTTCCTTCATGATGGAGCACCTTACCATAAGACAAAAGCAATAACTAAGTGACTCAAGGAATTGAAATTCTGGGTACATGGCCAGGAAATTCCCCAGACCTTAATCCCAATGAGAACTTGTGGTCAATCCTCAAGATGCATGTGGACAAACAAAACCCCACAACCAGCTTTCTAGTGAGCATTGCAGAGATATTAGAAAAAGAAGTGTCAAAATATTGACTTTTTGCATAAACTGAATGTAAATTTCAATAAAATCCTTTGATGCATGTATTCTTGTAATTATACTTCAGTAGACCATAGTAACATCTGACAGAGAGATCTAAAATCACTGAGGCAGCAGACTTTGAAAATTAATATTTGTGCTTTCTCAACTTCTGTCTGTATATATTTTTTATTTAAAAAACATTGTGCTTTAATTTAACCATTATAATGACTAAAATAATCATTTTTATGCTTATGCATTTACCTTGCTTGTTTTCACTTTGCAAATGTAAAAACTTAAGCTTTAGCACTTCTGACTGAATCTTCATTGAGAATAGTGGTTTTGAAAAATATATCATTTTTTATTATTATTAAAACAATTGTGAATAAAGCAGGATTGTAGTATTGGCTATATAAGTATTGGCAAAGCATGTACAAATCTTCGTAAATGGTATGTGTCTGTCCTCTATTACAAATAAAACCAACATATCAATCTGTGACCACCCTTTTTTGCGGTTTTCTCAAAGTACAGTATGACAGACTTTTTTTTTTCTTTGGCAAAAAAGAATACATTTATTAGTGTAATTAAAATAAATTATAAAATCAAATGGTTTAAATTGTTTTTGATGCAAGAAATTGTTTGTAAATAATTTATACTTTTTGTTTACCGGAATCACAATCATTATAAGCACACTTGGCAATAAAGCTCTTTCTGATTCTGATTCTGATTCTATAAACAAACCTTTTGTTGGGATTGCAAGAGATTGTGTGGTAATGTTCAGACCTTACACCAATGACTCACCCCATTAGCTGAATCCATTATGATGCAACTCTTACGTAACATTGCGAGGATTATTCATTATTTAAACCTTTTTTCAAATTTATATTTTTGCTTTTATTCTTGGCAGAAAGGGTTTTCATTTTTCTTCTGATAGGTCTGACTTCAGTTCTTTGCATTTTCAGAGAGCTGTCACATTTTCTCCATCAATATCTATCAGGACTCAAGTCAATATGTCCGCTTTTGAAACCCATTCTGATTCTGTTCAAAGGCCGAACGAGAGCTTATCAGGAAAAATCCCTCTCTCAATGAGCTAAGCACCAGGCCTCCTTTTCCTTTTCACCCCAACGTTCTCCGTCTCTCGCCATTCAATCGAATGTAATTACACACACGTTAGGGGTCTATAATGTTAATTCAGTGAAACAGGTGTGGGGAGAATTCAACAATAGCAGTGATCTCAGTTCAGGGCCAGAGTGCTTCTTTAAACAATGGTGGCCCATAGATGGGTTACAAATGTTACTCCCAGTGCAGCACTTTAGAGAATTTACCAGCAAATGGATATAACCCCCCTGTGCTGTCTTTTCTACGCCCACAGAGGATGTCCACATGCACTTTCAGAAGTATGAGGTGGAGTATCTGCAGTTTGCTTTCCGCTGGATGAATAATCTGCTGATGAGAGAGCTGCCGCTGCGCTGTACCATTCGCCTGTGGGACACATACCAGGTACTGCTGCGCCAAAACCACCCAGTGAATTAGAATGAAAGCGTATCAGAAAAGCCTTTACATGTGCTTCTGTCAATTTTGCCTTTTATCTGAAGTTACTTGGAGTGGCCTGGGGTAAAGTGATTTGATCACGAACGATTGTGATAGTTCATGGATCACTTAAGAACCTACAGCCTTTTGGTTACCAGCCCGGAACTTGAACCACTAGTGGGGTTGAAAATATCTCTGCTGAAAACTAGAATTACAATTTTTTTAGGGCAAGGCAAGTGTTGCCTTGGACAGAGCTAATATTTTGGGGGCATTAAGGCAAGTTGGAGGGGCACCAAGGCAAGTATTGCCCTATGAAAAGGGGCACCAAGGCTACTTCAGTTTATCGTCGAGTTTTAATGTAATTTCATGTCCTCTTCATTTATTATGCATTTATACAGTGGAAAGTAATCTTAATCTGTTCTTGCAGCACCACAACCCATATCAGTAAATTTTCTTTAAAGATCATAAAGGCATAAAAGAAAAATGTCAACATATATAACAGAAATTATATTTATTTAGAACTAATGTATTTTAGGCAGAAAACTTAACATTAACATAGCATGGTTTAAATTTATGATTGCATGAACAAAGTAATCTTCAATAGAATGTACACTGCAGGGGCAGTCACGATGTTATTCAGCTTTTAAGTCTGGCGGGGCCGGGTAGGGAGCAGAACAGCTGGATGACATCACACTAAAAGTCATGTAATCGACAAGGCCTTTGACCCGCCCGCCATTTGCCTGCTGATTTGTATCACAATAGAACTAACGGTACCTGCGCTGATCTGTATGTTCATTTTTACTTACCGAAAAAATGACGGTAGCTTTTGGCATTTTGATGCAGCATTCGCTATATCTGCCTGCTTTCTTTTTGTAACTCTGTCTTTTCGTGGCATTTCTTCAAAAAATACAAAATAAAATGCCGGCGTCGAAGGTTCTTTTGACAGTCCTGAAATGCCGAGGATTACCGATGATCATCTGCTTATTAATCGGTACACATCGGAAGGCAGTTCCAATCATAAAATGAACCCCCCGTCATTACACTGCAGTTGAAAGTGTTGACGTGGGAGTGGACACGTTAGAAACAATAGCCGATAAATTCGTTGGCGGGTAAATAAACGCATGAAGAAGGAGAGGCTAATAACATTATTATGGGATGCGTTTTTGAACCTCGTGTCTCGTAAAACTTACGAAGTGAGAACTGCGCCCTTCTCTACTGCGCAAGTGGCCAGTGACAAGGTAAATTTTCGCGGCAGTGTCGGTATTCGTCACTTGCTTTGTCATTCGTACTTACTCGACAACCTCCGGCAAGCTTCGGAAGATAGTTCGTCAATATTGCGGCGACATTGTCACATAATTATACTCGTAGAAAATGACGAGATGATCCGAGTTTTGCTTTAAATTAATGAACAAAGGGGAAAATTCAACAATAGGTACTTGTGTTCATTGTTAACATGCAATTTTTTTTTATAATAAATGAGGGCACTGATGCAAAGAGGGAGGGCATCCACGGCAACAATGTTGCCGTGGATATTGGCATTATTCTGAGGGCATTACGGCAAATAAGGAGGGCAACCACGGCACGTGCCGTGATTGCCGTGGTGTAATTCGAACCCTGTGAAAATTAGTCTTTCACTTCAGTTACTTTGGTGAACTCAATAATAATTTTCAAACATATGCTGTCAACACAACAGCCATGGCCAAAGGTTTTGAGAAAGTATTAATTTTTTTTACAAATTCTGCTGCCTCAGTTTTTATGATGGCACTCCAGAATGTAAGAAGTTATGAAGAGGGATCAAATTAATTGCAAAGTCTCTCTTTGACATGAAAATAAGCTTAATCCCCCCAAAAAAACATTTCCACTGCATTTCATCCCTCAAACAAAATCACCAGCTGACATCATGTGAGGTGAGTGTTGATGAGGACAAGGCTGGCAATCACTCTGCTGTCATGCTGATTGAGTTAGAATAACAGACTGGAAGCTTTAAAAGGAGGCTGGTGCTTGAAATCATTGCTCTTCCTCTGTTAACCATGGATACATACAATGAAACATGTACAGTCATAATTGCTTTGCACAAAAGGGATTCACAGGATAATGCTGCTAGTAAGATTGCACCTAAATCAACCATTTATCGGATCATCAAGAAGTTCAAGGAGAGAGGCTCAATTGATGTGAAGAAGGCTTCAGGAGCCTTACGAAAGTCCACAAGTGCCAGGACGTCTCCTAAAGTTGATTTAAGCCTTTTGGAAGATGGCCTGGTGTCAAGAAGGGCAGCAAAGAAGCCACTTCTCTCCAGGAAAACATCAAGGACAGACTGATATTCTTCTAAACATACAGGGATTGCACTGCTGAGGACTAGGGTAAAGTCATGTTCTCTGATTTTAAAAAAATGTATCTGGGGAAAAAAAGCTTGTCCGGAGAAGAAAAGGTGAGCGCTACCATCAGTCCTGTGTCACAACAACAGTAACGCATCCTGAGATCATTCATGTGTTGGGTTGCTTCTCATCCAAGGGAGTGGCTCACTCACAATATTGCCTAAGAGCACAGCCATGAATAAAGAATGATACGAAAACATCCTCTTAGAGCAACTTCTCCACCATCCAAGAACAGTTTGGTGTGGAATAATGCATTTTTCAGCATGATCGAGCACCTTACCATAAGACAAAAGTACATTGACAGTATGCCAGTGCAAATATATTTAATATATATTTTAGATTATCATTTCACATTGACTCTCCAAGTTAATGTAGGAACAAGAAAAAGACATTATATTAAGAAAAAAAAAATCTTTATGAAGGCCAGTATTACCTATATAACACTGCAATTGATATCGATATGAAAAAAAAATTAATCTCAGTTTTAGCCATTAATTAAAGCCATTTGTCATTACAGTATAACTTATTGTTTTTTTTTGTTTTGTTTTTTGACACATGCAATCTTGTAAATGGTGCTTTAAGATTTTCAGCTGGGTCTAACTGGTAGGAAATATTCAAAATGAATGTCACCTCCCGTTACGGGGTTTACAGGAAGAATGTAGACTCCCATGAATGATTGCTAATCTTCAAATAATTTTTTTAACCGCGTCAGAGGTTATGGGTGACACGTCCTTGAACACCATATGCTGCTCATACATTTTTTTTCTTGTTAAAATGGCACAGAGGTGTGAACTACTCAAATTCCTGTCATTCATTAATATTCCTTTGAAGAGTTTTCTTCCAATGATTTCCTTTCGTGTCCTGTCTGCCTGTCCTCTCTGAGGCTTCCTTTTGATAGATCTCCTTGCTCGTTTCTTTGTCCTTTACATATGCCTCCATCTATCTGCTGCTCTGTCTCTCATGCATGGCTTTTTGATGTAGAACCATTCCTGCAAGGTTTTATTGGATAAAGGGGGAATAGTTGTCAGTATAATCCAAGAGAGAAAATGCCAAGTGGTGAACCCTTGTATACGCTTGCATGTCATTTGCTTCCGTACATTGTTGATACATTGTTGATAGCCCTGTTGGATCATCAGCCCCTTTAAGGTTGCTTAAAGACAAAATATGCATTTAAAGAAGACATATTATGCCCTTTCTGGGGTCTACTAGAATAGCTTTTATTGTTTAAATGTTTTAAAAAACCAATTTCAAAAAACCAAAGCATTGAGATAACCAACAGCCAATATGCCGATTTATTTGATGAAGTGATCGGCATGCTATAAAAATTTAACAACAAAAGGCATATGTGCACCAACTAACAGCAGAGATTTACCAGTATACAATAATAAACACCTTCCATTCTTGATACAAACCTTTAATTATATTCTCCAACATTGCAAACACTATGTTCGCTCACAGCATAAACAGTCACAACACACCTAAACACATTCACTCATAACACAGTCATTTCGCTCTGACACAGTTCTGAAAAGTATTAAGTGCTAAAATGCTTTGTTGCTTTTTGCCTTTAACGGTCTGCTTGAAAACAAATGCTTCTTTCAGTAACCGTCTTTGTCGATGTCAATGTAATCTGCGAATTCCTGGATGATGTTGCTAACTCCTCTTCCAAGATAGCATCTGCAAGGCTTGATTTTTTTTTTCTGCCACTTCCGCAAGTTCTTCTGCGGCTGCGCGGCACTGTGAGTGAAGCGTCACTGGAGCACGCGATCCACATGCAACGCAAAGTGAACTAGGTATGATCATTAGTCACGAGAAAACCATGTGAAGTGGTGAATTTGTCCCTCTTTTGTGCTCGAGATATCAGGGTTCGGAGACATAAAAGAATCGACATAACCGATAAGAAAATGCTAAGACAAATAGGGAGTTTAGCGGTTCCACTTCAAAAACGTCGACATAATAGGGTTGGCGAGTTAACCCGAGGTCAAGATAAGTGGACTCCACTGTATTTTACATGGTTGCTGCACCTCATTTACCAGTTTGACAATAACGCTCGGTTTAGTTTCTGTCTCTATGAAGCTCCTCCTTCCAAAAAATATGCTCTGATTGATCAGGTGGACCAGAGTGTAGTAATTGGTCAACCATTTCAAAAATGTTCAGAAATGTTACCCATTTCAACATACAAAAATCAATGCAAATTAATTATTTAATTGAGGAATATTGTGATGTGTATCTGTTCCTGGAAGAAAACTCAAGACTTCAATGGGGGCTAATTCAGAAACAGTGAGTGAGTGACATGATGTGTAGCCTAGTATGGCGTCCCACCATGTGCTCTGCATTTCAGCCATCCAAGTGCACACAGTGCAGTGAGTATTAAACACACACGCTGTGAACACACACCCGGAGCAGTGGGCAGCATTTTTGTTGTGGTGCCTGGTGGAATGATTGGGGGTTAGGAGCCTTGCTCAGGGGCATCTCAGTTGTGGGTAATGACAGTGGAAGAGAGCGCTGTTCATTCACTCACCTCACTGCTTTCCTGCTGCTATTGAGACTCGAACCTATGACCTTCAAGTTACTCCAACTCTCTTACCTCCACAACTCCCCCTGTGCTTACTGATATAGAGAATAACTCCATTTGGAGTGACTATACTTTGCAATTTTGCAGACATTTTTCACACTCAAAAACAGTTGAAGGTTGAAAATGTAAAAAAGCATAATAGATCCTCTAATATATTTTGACATTTTTATATGTTGAGTTTTTCTTTGCCGCATCTGTATAATCTTAAGGAAAATTTACTCTGTGTCTTGGATATATTAAGTCTAAATGCTGGGCATGCAACCACTTTTAAAATGCATTTAGCTATTGTAATGTGAGATTTGTTCAGTGCTGTAAAAGAGTTTATCCTGACATTGTGTCTTCCTACCTGTTTAAGAAATGAAAAGCTACACTCCATCAATTAGGGTTAGAAGAACTGCTGCCCAACATATAACATGCTAGTAATAATGATCCAGTCATTGACTTAAGCATTTGCCTATTTAATCTCAAACAGTGACTTTTTCCTTTTCTTTTTCTTTTATTTGGCCGCGTAGTGTATGATCTCCATATCAATATACATTATTTATCACTTTGTTTGTTTTCTGCTCTATGATAATAAATTCACTCATTTGCTCTTGAGTCCGGGTTTTGTGTTTTCCCCCTCCCTCCTTGGTCTCTCGTCGCACGCTGCTCAAAGCTGAAGTGCATTACAGTAAATTGTCAAGTATTTTTAGAGTTTAATTGTCAATTATTAATTAGTATTTATATGAGATCTTATATGGTTATAACTTTAACTGTAATTAATAGGGTGAAACCAAAAAAATATTTAAAATTGGCATTTATGGTCGTGTGGAACGAATTAATTGATTTTTAGTGCATTCTTAGGGGGAAAATTGTTTTGGTGTATAAGCATTTTGGTTTACGAGCTTGCTCCTGGAACTAATTAAACTCGTAAACCGAGGTATTACTGTAGATCTGTTTTAAAAATGTAGAACAAAATTATATAAATATATGTAAAATATAAGGCAACTCGATGCTACAATGACAAGGGGTACCTATAAAGCAAACTTAACTGCAACGGGCTCATGAATATAAATGATTACATGAGAGGGCAGTCCAGGTTATGTAGCAGCATAAGATCCAGTTAATATTCATGAGCTCAGCCATCATTTATCGTGACATCACAATGCAATGTCCTGCTTCTTTTGGCACTAACATGGATTGTTTAAGCATTTACGCTAAGTAAAGCCGATTTGGTGCATTTTGATGTCTTGTTGCCATTTAGCTTTTATTTTGTATTAAACATCCATTGTTAAAATGACACTTTTTAAAACCGGACTGATTGGCATGAGATGACAGTGCCAACACTGAATAAAATGCCCCTGATTAATTGTTAATGATTGCATTCATTGATGTTATCCAGTGAGCAGAGATGTGTTGCGTGTTTGGCGGACCAGAGTAAGTTGATTAGATGAGAGAGTTTTATCCACTCATACACAGCTAAAGGCAGAGAAAAGAGTCTCAACTTCTCCTGGGCTCCTTTATCAGGTCCTTCCTGTAATTGCACGTTTGGCACAAAGACTCACTCCTCGAGATCAATTAGAGGTGCACAAAGAGCTCAGGCCAGAAAGAAAGAGATGTGGGTGTACAAAATGAAGAAGGAGAGGGAGAAAGAGCTGTGAAGACAAAAAGGAAAGTCATGCTAATGTCTGACTGATGTTCTGAAGCATCTGCATCTCACGTTCCCTCCATTAGTGAGATGGGTTCTGCTGAGAGGTGGAGCAGCGAACACTTGGCTCTGAATAACCCCATGTCGGATGCATTCCTAAGAAAGAGACTTAATCATCTTTTGCTTTTGTTGCTTAGTCTTCACTCATCTTATGGCTCCCAATCTCCTCTGTCTCTCTGTCTTTTGAGCCATTCTTTATGTCTCTTTCTTATCCCCCACAAACAAACAAGTAGTCTGTCAAAATCAAACAGCAATTGTCGGTTGACGATACTGTGGTACTTGTCATACACTTAGTTTTTGAGGTCACAGAAAAATAGCTCTTTCTTAGCATGTAGCTCTAATCCCAGTCGTTAAATTATGATGTATAAACAGACCAGAATCAACTTTGCATGAATCTCATTTGTACAGTAATACCTCGGTTTACGAGCGACTTGGTATACGAGCAAATCGGTGTACGAGCAAGGAGGGTCGAATCGGTGTACGAGCATTGTATCGGTGTACGAGAAAAAATTTCCTTCACACATGCGCAGTTCTGTGTGGAAAAAGTCCTAACTCTCAGCATCCTTGTGCGCATTTGTTTTGAAATATCCTAATGACAGCCTCTCATAACACAGTCAGGAGGTTCCAACCCCTTTTATAACCCCTTAACTCATTCATTGGCTCTATCATTCACCACAGTGATATTTTTATAAGTGATTTACAGAAGTTTTTACCTCATATTCTAAACATTAATTAATTGTGATCACTATTGTTCACGTAGGGAAATATACAAGGTTTTAGCCAAATAATAAACAAAGTAATAGGGTTAGACAAACCATATTTTTATACAAACAACATATAAGCCTCTCCTACAAATGAGCACTGTTTTCATGTTTGTCGGACCTGCCGTTTCTCTGCATTATCGGCAAAAGTGCAAGGAGTAAAATGTGACTTCTTACCCCGTGAGCGGGGCTCGTTTTAACAGACAGCGGGTTAGTTGTAACACCATGTTATCCAATGCAAGTTCATTCACGTATTTTTATTTGTTTAAAAAAGTTGCGTCTTGATGATCATAAGCATAACTTTTTTTCCTTTTACTTTTGTTGTGTTTTGAACAATGTAATGACATGAAAAACGTTTTAATAGGTTAATACAATGCAAAATATATGATTATTGATGCAACTTGTTCAATGCGGCTTAGTGTTACAACTAACCCCGCGCTGTCTTGTTCACTTCAGGACCGGATAGCAGCCACTATGTGTTTTTCACGTCTTTCAAAATGGTACCATCTTTTAGCCAAGAAGATTTTAATCATAACAATATAAGATTAGACTAACAACAACTACTATAACAAAAAATATTTACATGCTGCCAAAAGAGTTTTTCCTGTGGTTCTCTCTATGAAATTTCTCGAAAAATGGCCAGAAGACGTGTGCAAACAGTGTGATGAAAAGCCCTTTAGCACGTCACATTTATGCCCCTGCAACTATCTAAAAAAATCGCTGTTACTATTTACCCCGCGTTACTTTGTGCCCTGCGCTCCCCTAGTTCTCTCGCGGCTCCCGCAAATTCGTTCGTTCGTGGCTCCCGTGAATTCGTTCGTTCGAGGCTACCGCGAATTCGTTCGTTTGCGACTCCCATGTTCCACGACTTTAACTCTGGATTATCACTTGTTTGTTTTCTGCACTATTATAATAAATTCACTCATTTGCTTTCATCCTTGCTTTCCCCGCTCCCCCCTCCGCCCTCCTCTTGTCTCCTCCACGCAGGCTGCTCAAACCTCAAGTGCATTACAGTAAATTGTCAAGTATTTCTAGAGTTTAATTGTCAATTATTAATTAGTATTTATATGAGATCTTAATGGTTACAATTTTAATTGCAATTAATAGGGTGAAACCAAAAGAATAATTAAAATGGGCATTTGTGGTCATGTGGAACGAATTAATTGATTTTTAGTGCATTCTTATGGGGACATTTGTTTTGGTGTACGAGCATTTTGGTTTACGAGCTCGCTCTTGGAACGAATTAAACTCGTAAACCGAGGCATTACTGTATTGTGCACAAAGTTTTATTAACTAAATCACAAACGCATATCTTATCTAAACAAACACATGCACACAAAACACAGGTAAATGGGAAAAGGTAAAACTTATGAAACTTATGGGAAAAGAGTCATTTAACCACATGGCAAGAACCATCAGCTTATTCTCGAAGCACTTTGTTAAAATAGTTGAAGACATCGGTAAAGTCCTGAAGATGGTTTTGATGGTTCTGTGAGTCGATGGTGTTGAAGTTGCAATCACTTCTTCTGCGTTGAATGAAGAAATTGATGAACTTTGTCTGTTATTTTGACTCTGCTATGGTCGAGGAAGTTGCACATGGTTCGATGTGTTGACTTTGCGGTTGGAACAGGTTTTCCAGTCCAGCACATGCACATCGTCCAAGAGAAGACAGCGAGTTCTCTTTCTCTCCTGAAATAGCACATGGCTGGCTGCAGGTTGAGGCCTGTGTAGTTAAAGTCAGCATGGTTGAGGCCTCGAGAGGCCATGCAGAAATACAAACAGAAGATGCACAGAAGAGGGAAACAGAAGGTGAGAAATGGGCTTTTAACCTCTGGGAATGGTCACTCCTCCCAGGGCTCAGTGAACCAATGGTATCGCAAGCTATCGGAGGGAGAGTTTACAATCCATTGTCTCAAGCAGAGTGTTTGCATCTGACTATCCAAGACTCTTGTAATACTAATACGTTGTATAGATATCAACATAAAACATACACAATCATGCAGGCCATCAACATACAAATTCTTAGATCCCAAGAGTGAGATATTTATCATAATTTAATTAATCAAATAATAATGGCACATTCGTTACAATGTTGATATACTGGCACAAGCACTTTAAAAGAATGTGTTGCCCCATAGGGAAATGTGGTGCATTATTGTACATGTCCAGGTGATGTAATAGAGTAGGGAAAATGGTACATTGTCTAATAATTCTATCCTAACACAGGCATAAAACAGTGTACAGTGATCCCTCGTTTATTGCGGTTAATGTGGACCGGAACCCCCCATGATAGGTGAAAATCTGCAAAGTAGGATTGGCCCCCCTTGGAATTTCCGTATATGTGTGTGTAGGTACCAGAATGTTTAAAATATGTATATTTATATTTTAATTAAATCTATTTAATTATAAAATATTAATATTACACATTTACTCTCTCTCTCTCATTCGATATGTATTATGGTGCTCTACACTCAGTAATATCTTGAGACTCCAGTAATGACGACAATGACAGACCTGTGCGGTTCATGAATGTGATGATGATGATGGTGTTACTGCACTGGTATATAGAGGCCTTTAAATCAGTTCTGGATCATCAACATTTGCTTCTGAGAGAGGTGAAGAGGCTCGTGCTCTCATTGGTCGATCTCGCGCCGGGAACCAATCACGTGTCTTGTCTGATTGCCGTGGGCGTATACAAAGCCTCTGAGAGAGTTTCTCTCTTTGTCTGGCATTCTGGGAAACCGTTTCTCTTGCATCACGATGAAGCAACGCTGCTTTCCGCAATACGGCTGCCGATACGGCGGTATTTTTGAATTTTTATTTTTCGATGAATAAGGCAGCGAAACTTGAACCACGAAGTGGCGAGGGATTACTGTATATAAATCTGTATAATACACAATGTCCTGGGAAGGTGCATGTTCATTCACAGCAAGAAATATTAATTAGTTAAAGTGAAGATCCAGATTCTTATGGACATTAGATGTGTTTCAGTCAGTGTCCTGGAGTGTGAGTTGTCCCCTTTCCTTTTATTCGTAAAACCATGGCAATGAGAGGACGGGTTGTCACAAACACATATGGGCATGTTTTTTTGTGTTTTACTGATTATTTGTTAAATGTAACAAATTACTGTGCATGTCTGTTTGGTCCAGTACAATAGACAATTAACTACTTTGTTTTCTTGATATGTTCTTAATATTACTTTGTAACTTGTTTTTTATTATTATTTTTAGAAGCATTGTTTTCTTAGTGTCACTGTGATTTTTCACACATTACAAAAAGCCTCTAGCTGTAGATATGTAGTACATCTGCTTTACTTTTAAGCTAATTTTTGATAAATATTAATTGCCCATTGAGATTTGAACCCGGTCACTTCTCAAACTTATAAACTGAACTCCTGGAGTCACTTCTAGTTCTTGCAATTTCTTTGTCTTGATAAAATACAACTTTTTCCTCCTTCCTTATTCTCTCTTCTCTTCCCTCCTCTCTCTCTCCTCACTTCAAGAGGGACCAACAAAACAAAGCAAACAAAGCTATTTATAACTGCTCATTGCCTCTCAAGTGGCTGAATGTACCACACTGTACACAACACAAGTAGAGGGGGAAGAGGACGAGTGAGGAGTGGAGAGCCGGAATGGGTGGTGTCTTCTTTAGATATGTTGGGAATAACTAACATGACCTAATTCCAAATCCAATAAATTAGATAGATGGTAAAACTACATTAGGAGCTCTGTGTGTAGGTTCTCAACTGTAGCTGAACAATTTAACGAATAACATTTCTTATTACTCCTATTACTCATCATTGAAATAAATGGCTTGTTTTACTTCTGGCTAAAGGAATGTGCAGTCGTCCGAGCATATCTGGTTCAAAGACCTCAGATCTTGTCTATTCTTCAACCACTGAAATCTGTCAACGTCCAAAAACGCAAAAAAAGCCCCATTAAAATCGTAAAAGGGACTCATATTACTGTTGTTTTAGAATTATTTCTAAACCTTTTTTATATTTTGAACTAGCTTTTTTTACTATTTAATTAAAAAAAAGTAGCTTTACAAAAAAATATTGTAGGTTTGTGACTGGATGAGTAAATGATTAAAAAAATCATTTTTGGATGAACCAAACCTTTAATGAGTTTATTAATATTGAGTGTGTGTGTGTGTGTATATATATATATATATATATATATATATATATAAGTAATTTCTTTTTCTTTTTTTTACAAATGGCATTAGAATGGCTAAATCATTCAGGAATTAAGTAAATGCTCTCTTTTATGAATGTACTATTGAATCATTGGTTCCCCCAATAGATTTGTGCAAGAAACAAAACAGCTGTGTGTTGCAGAGATTTTATTTTTAGGTGATATTCTCATTGGCAAAATTGAGCAAAAGCACACAATTTTATGTCTAAAATATGACTCAATATTATTTTCTTATTTATTGAATTGTTGTTTAAAATCAATATCACATTTTCGCTCGTGTTATTTGGGACAAAAACAGCACTTGTGTGATATTGCGCTTGTTACTCATGTGATATTGCTTAACTATATCATGAGATAAATATAAGTCGACAACTCATAAAGGGGCATTTTGTCCTGATATCTTGAATTTTACGGGTATTTTAACTGCATTGCAGTGCATGCATGCAGTGAGTTGTTACCCAGCTTCATGTTCATCACCAATCAACTGTATGAAATGTAAGTCTCGGCATGTGCGTTAAATGCGCTAATCATTTTAAAGCATTATATTTCCTCATAATTAATTAATTAAATCAACAGCCCTAGTTTAAATATGTCTATATAACTTTAACTTAAGTTTTAGTTATAGTGATTTTACTACTACTTCTAGCCTTTAAGTTTCTTTGTCTAATATTTACATTAATTATAGTCATTAATAATTTTAGTTAACAACACTGGTGAGAGGCAGACTTAATTGTTGAATCATTATTTGTTGAAAACCTTCCTCTTGACTCTCAAACCTCATTTACATTCATGTTCAAAAATGTCCTTGTTTGTTATCACTGCTACTCAAAATATGATTAAATAATAGTTTTTTTTCTTCAATTTCACTCTTGGCTGTACTGCTGCTCTTAAATGTTAGTCTGGAGCCATGTATAGTACGACTTCAAAAGACTCTAAATATAGAACATATGGCACATACTTTCATGTTGTTGTTTTTTCATTAACAGCTGTTGTAAGGAGGAAAAAAATGTGTGAAGATTTAATAAAGTCCATTTAGTTTTTCAAAGCAGCTTTGTGAAGTTCTAAAGCCCACAGCCAGCAAAGCCAAAGTCGACTGTGGCGAGGAAAAAAAACTATATAAGGTATAAAATCATTAAAAGGAACTACACTTATATGCTTATATGGGTTTGGAGTATCGCGAGGGTGAATAATTAATGAAATAATTTGTCATTTTGGATGAGCTAATGCTTCAAAGCTCAAGACTGGTAACTGGAAGGTTGCTGGTTCAATCCCTGCAAGGAGCAAACCTCGAGCAATCATTATTTTGCCCTTTGAGAAAGCCACTTAACCCCAGGGGTTGTCTCTCTAATAAGTGTGCTGAATGTCACTTTGGATAATCGTCTGCTTAATGACTGCTTACTTATGCAAGCATGTGCATTCTGCTCTGTATATGCTCTTGATCCTCAGGCGGAGTCAGAGGGATTCTCACATTTCCACCTCTACGTGTGTGCCGCCTTCCTCATCAAATGGCGTAAAGAGATCCTCTCCATGGTGGACTTTCAGGTACCGACATGTTTCCGCATGTCATGCGTGTCACGGCCCTGGGCGTCTTGAATAAGCATGCGTCGTTTACATGTTAAATGCTTCCCACACATCCATGCATCACTCGAAAGCGTCCTGGCCGTCACTTACCCCAAGACTATCAGAATAATTGGTCCTCCAATGGAGCGGTCTCCTCTGTAACCGAATTTCACAGTCCAGCGGATTCACCACACCTCAGCGCCTTTCTTGTTCTTTCACACTCTCTTTCGTAGGATCTCCACGCCTCGGCTCCATCTCTTATTCTCTCGTTTATTATTTGCCTCATTCTTAGGTCAGAAACAGCTGTTTGATCATGCGTTTATACTCGGGCTGTCAGTGGAGTCAAATAATCACATTTAATCTTCTATGGACTGATGGTCAGGTTCACATGATCGCTCAAACAAGTTTGCTAAAAATTACTACTAATAATAACAATGTAACATTTAATTCAAATTAAATATAGTAATAATAATTAAAAGTAGTAGTAAATAAAATTATTAATATTTTTTAAATGTTTTAAGATTAATGGTTTAGTCTAAAATATTGATAATTATTGCAGATTACTTTATTTTAAATATAGAAATAACATTTATATCTGAAATATTACAATATTATATTATTTTCATTATTGTTGTTGTTGTTAATATTAGGAATCTCTTTATTTTTTAACAGTATTTGATTACATTTTTTTAGATTTCTTATTTTATGTGAATGTTATGGGTTTTTCCCCCTTAAGTTTAATTTAGATTCTGGATCCCAAATTTTCATTGTAGATTTTTGGACCCCACTAAAAAAAAAATCTCTCACCAAACATCATTAAGATAGCATATTTAGGGTGAGTTTCACTTGTGGGTGATATTTCAGACTTGTTGAGCTTTGATCGTTATTATTTTTCTCCATACAAAGACTGCAAATGTTCCATCTGGATTTGATTTATAAATAAATTACTGAGGTGTTTCTCCATTATTTACTGATAAATGAGCTTCTGTTTACCGGATTGTTATGCCTGAGAATTGAAAAAAGACACCTGTGCTTATAAATCACTCAAAACACGATGAAACCTTTGTTGGTTAATGCCGTAATGGTTTAAATCAAATTTAACCATTGTTAATCAGTCTCTTAAGTTAACCTAGTTTATATTCATGCTCACACATTTCATGTAGTGCTAAACTATTCAGTCAATATATATATACATATATATAGGCTGTTGTGATGAGCACCATTTTTGGGCAGTTTCATCCCAAAGCTCAAAGGCAGTTAGCAACTTGAAAATCAATGATTTTCAGCTTGTATGGCACTGCGCTAAAATTCCCAGACCGAAGAACTCGAGATCTGATCTTACACAGAGTGAAGCTGATTATGATAGATCTGTTCTTGTGCACTTACAGCAGCTGTAGGTGGTGGAAAACCTACATGCGCGCACACACACACGTGCTAAACACACAAGCAGTGATCTAAGAGCAGCAGCAATCATGAATCACATAATTCTAACATTGTAATCATGCCATGATTGCAAGCATTTCCAGTTGAGAACAGTAAAAATGCATTTCAAAGAACCGGTAATGGCCAGGAAACAGTGTTATTTTGAGGTAAAAGGCTGCTGCCAGCTGATTGACAGAGCCACTAAATGATCCAGTTTTATAAAATGTGTTTTTATGTCTTTTCAGAGCCTGCTAATACTCCTGCAGAACCTTCCCACTATACACTGGGGCAACGAAGAGGTGGGTTTACTACTGGCAGAGGCCTACAGACTCAAATACATGTTCGCCGATGCTCCGAGTCACTACAAGAGATGAGAACCCTTAACTGGACCACAACAAGACTCCGTCAACCCAGACGATGATCTGACCCAACAACGACACTTCTTCGCTCGGTTTAATCTGACACAGTGAAGTTAGAGCTCACCAATTTTCGCCAATGACGTCAAATTTGTGTCATTGTCTGTTACAACTCACAATCCAGAACGAGACTGCGTAAACAACCACGAACAAAACAGATATTTTTTGGGGGGAGAACTGCAATCTTGATGGCTGACAGTTCAATTTGCCTGCAGATGACTTCAGAAGATAACTGACAACGAGATGCCAAGCGCTGAGGAAAAGAAAGCGCTTATGTGAGTGTATCAGAGTAAAAACAGAAGGACATGACATACTAGCAGTTTGTTTTTCCGAAGGCTTCCACACATCCTCTTCCATTTGTTACCACAGATGTGAAGAAACATCTCTCTCCTTTTTATTTTGTGGCAGATCTTTTTCCCCCCCGTCCAATGTTCTCTTGTTTTGTGTTATTAGACGTAATGTGATCTCCTCTGACCTTTTGCTCATTGCGACATTGATCGTACCACACGCAGGTACACGGGTCGATTCCCGTTCATAATCACTCAGAGACTGTGTTAGTGAAGCTCTGCAATACATGAAACTATGGCAGCCGTAAAGGGTCATTTCTCAAGTGACACAGCCAAGCATTATGGATTCAAAGAATCAATATGCAACCGCCAGAGGATGCGTTTGGTTTTTTGTTTTGTTTATTAGAATCGTAAGAATGTGAATTTTAACAATCAAACTTGAGAATCTAATCTTTTAAAGTGGCTTTGTATGCATATGAAGCTCTTGCACAATTATTTCTTAGAAAATTGGTACTTTTAGTGCTTTAGTACAAGCGTTCGACTACTACTGAGGTGAAGTTACAGGGGAGACGGCTGAATCAAACTGCGGTGAAATGTTAATGTGTCTTTATAAAGAATGAATCGGTGTGGTTTGAATTCATACTATGAGACCACAGGATGAAAAGAATCCTACCGTGTTTGAGACGGACCGAAGGCTTTTGGTTTTCACTGTGTGGTACTGAAGTGTGGATGGGTAATACCTGGCAGATACTCTTTAAGCAGCACAAATCTCAACCTTAAATACTGTTGAGGAACGGTAGACGAAGTCTCAAACCACTGTGAAAAGACATCTACCACTCACTCACACGTCCATTTAATCTCCCAGGGCAACCAAATTATGCAGATGTGTATGCTAATCAGATGCAGATTATCTGATTATCTCCCTTTTCCCTTTGAACTCTTGTTTCTCCCTTCCTCTCTGTACATTTATTAACTCCCGCTGATTCGTTTTGATTGCTGATTAATTGTTCAGGTTCCGATTCTTTCCAAAGTGGATGTGTGATCTTTATAAATTGGCGTGTAATGCGAAATGTTTTTCTCTGATTTATCGAAAGCAAACATATTCATTAAATCCTCTAATCATTCATATAACTTGGACCAAAACCCTGCATGGATAATCTGAATTAATAAATTAAATAAGTGTCTTTCTGCTTTAATTATTGAAGTAAATGGATGGTATTGATTAGAGGAAGGTGACAGAATCAGTTAAAAGTGAAGCCGTTGAACTTCTTTGGAGTTTGCTGATGTTAAACGCTTGAATAATGTACATTTTGTCAGCTCGCTGTCCTTATTCATCCGTCAGTGACATTTGAAACCTTGTACCGTCTTGCTGTTACAATCTATTTTTGATGAAGCATTTGCAGTGCTGCTTATTTTGAAGTGAACTGGAATGTTTTTTTTCCTTTAGGTTTATGTCTTTGCATAATTTAATGAGCTGAGATAATTAGTTTGCTTGTCACTCTTTTAAAGTGCGCTAATGAAAGGGTGACTTATTGTTGAGGGCTGAGATTGCTGACCCTGGTGAGGAAATGAGGCAGTAATTATTTACGAGATGCGAGTGAATTTGCAGATTAGTTCCCAGTTTTAGTCTTTTGGTTGTCATGGAAGTCTGAATTGAATAGTAATAATCTGTTAAAACGTGTTTAAGTCAACATGAAATCAACATGGATGCCATTTACTTACTTAATACTTATTGCTGGTCTGCAACTCATTAGTACACATTGAGATTTGGCCTTCATAATCTTCGTCACTGCTTCTGAAACACTTCTTTTCTGCTGATGTCACTTTGGCTAATGGCTAAAGTTAACCAAATACCATAAAGATGCTCTTGAGGGTGACTTTGACCATCAGCTTCCATCGATCTGACTCTTGCAAAGAGATGCATCACCCTTCCTCAATGACTTGTCAAATGTGTAGTGTGTTATATCTGGCTCTACCTAACCAAAAAAGCATTTCTTAACCAGTTATTTCTGTGCTTAGTAATGTACACCACAGTTCAAAAGTCTGGGGTTGGTGAGATTTCCATGTTTTTGGAAGAAGTCACAAGCTCAAAAAGGCTGCATATCAGAAATATAGTGATATTATGATTTACAAACTATTTTCTATTTTAAAATGCAATTTATTCCTGTGATCAAATCTGAATTTTCAGCATCATTACGTGTCACACGATCCTTCAGAAATCATTCAAATGTGATGATTTGTTTCAAGGAACTTTTATTATTATTATCTCTGTTGAAAACCGTTGTGCTGCTTAATATTTTCCTGAAAGCCCTGATAAATATCGATGAATATGGAAGTCTTTGGAACATTAAAAATGGTCTTAATCGTTTATGCGTTTTTTTTTTAATCTGTTTAATGCATCCTTTCTGCATAAAATGATTAATGTCCTTGAAAAACACTTTTGAACAGTAGTGTACACTGTAAAAGCAATTTTCTTTCACTTCTATTAGAGAACCCATAAAACTCTGCAGCAGTTCATGATCTTGCATGAGATTGCAGATGGTGTTTCAGAAACACTGTACGGTAGTCCTTCATAATCCACTCCAAACTCGCATACAGCTTCGTTCTGGTATAGTATGTAACGCTCACTTTCTATCATCCAATCAATTCCTTGTGTATAAAATATTAAAATCCCACGCTGCGTTTCGTTCTGGAATATTCTGTTCCACTTTAAGTGGTTGAAAACGTCATTTCATGTTGACTTTCACACTTATTGGCTTCTTTCATTGTGAATGTTTTAAACCGTTTGATTGTATTACATGTATTGTCTTTTCCTGCATGTGCATTCAGTCTTTTGTTGTTCGTGAGTACACATTTAACCACTGGCTTTTGATGATTTCATCTGCTTATGGTACAAATGATGATTGTGAATCTTTGGCTTAAGCACCGTTTTTCTCAATCGAATCACAACTGGACGAAGCTAAATACAGGTGGATACGGAGTGTAAAATGTTTTGAGCTTGTCCACTTTTGACTGCCTCCAGAGGTACGCATTCGACTGGATTGTTTTCGTAGTGTAATGTGGTCGAACGCATTAGAACACCCACAAAAGACCACCTACTCTCCGCCTACTGAGCTAATGCATAACATTATGGGATAGTGCGCTAGCCAGATGAGATTTAATCTCTTGGTTAAATATGAATGTTACACTTTCTGAAGACCCAAGTTTGGTTTGAAGATGAAAAACCTACCAAGCATAGTGTTCTCTCTCATTCCTGATTTCTAAGACAGATTTCTTGTGTTCAGCTCGGTCTTGCGCCTGTCAGAGCACAAATGAAAGCTGCTCTTCTCAGTGTGCAGTTCTGTGGTTTCCAGGTGCGTTCATATGTAAATTGCATGAGATCTGAAAAAGCCCATTTATTTACCCACCCATAGAAGCTCTCCTCGAAGAAATCAGGACAGAAGTGGTTCAAATTGGACAATTATAACACCAGGTGTAAACGGGAGTGTGTCTCCCTCATGTCCTTGTGAGCCGATTGACCAAAACGCTTCTTAATACCAGGGGAAAACAAGGCCTTACTTATATTGTTCATGAAATCATATAATTGTTGTGTTTTTTTTTTGCTTATTTCTGACCTTTTGATTCTGAGCGAGTCGACTGATTGATACAATTTGTTTTCATAGCTTTCCCTTTTCTCTTTCTTTTTTTAAAGAACAGAAGTGTGTGCCCTGCCGGTACAGCCACCATGTCTATTTATAGGCATGTCCTCTACGTCTTAAGTTATTTGTCTCCTTCCCATGCTTTTTCCATCTCTCCATTTTGGGCTCTCCGCTTGGCATCATTCCTCCTTTCATTTATCTGCTCCATCCATTTGGGCCGTGTTTGAAAGATATGCTTTCGTTCTTCTTTGATTTATTCAAAATGTACTCTATAATTTCAGGATCAAATATTTGCCTTCGGTCCGCAAATAGAAATGGTGCTTTTCCTTGTATTAGTCATTCTACTTGTGGAGAGAGTTTTCTTTTTTTTCTGTATTTTTTGTGCAGTTTTATATGTAGATGTGGAAGAACAGTACTGTGGTTTATGCAGCTCATAGCGTCATGATTGTGTTCACAGTTTGCAATGCAAATGAGTCTCTGTAGCAGCTTCATGGTGTGTCCTGATGCCAGATCTCTGTTGTTCTTTTATTTGTGTTGTTTTTCCCCTCTGCGTAAAATGCCAAAATCCTCGAGTCATTGGGTTTTTATTGCTTAATCAGTGCTTTTGTAGTCCACACTGCTTTTAGCCTTAAAGAAAAGAGAAACGTGGGAGTTTTCTGCTGTATGTTTGATTTTTGGATTCTATTAAACAGTTGGTACTCTGTTTTAACTCTATTATTTGTGTGTGTGTGTGTGTGTGCGTGCGCATGTGAAGAGTGACCGTGTCCTCTTGATGAGTCCAGGCAGCTGACGCTCGGAAGCGCCCTGTGGAAATGTCAGCTGTAATTAGTGCTTGTTAAGCAAATGGCAGGGTTAATGACCTCGTCGTCTCCCTGCCCACAGCCACAGTCTGTTGACTGTTGACTGACTGCAACCAAACCGGCATCAAACATTTATTATTCAATTTGACCGTTCCGTCCAAGGTGTTGATGGCCGTTCCAGGACGCTACGAATTTCGGGGGGAATTACGGGACAATATTACAGCTAATTGTGTAGTTCCCCATTTATTCTTAGCCGTCCTGTCAAACATCAGGACACTTAGGGGGGAGAGGGAGGGGGTGGGGAGACCGTGGAGACACCAAAGGACAAAAGGTGATTTCACAGACACGCCGTAAGTAAGTTCGTAGAGAGAGTGTACTGAGAAAGAGTGTGCTGATGGACTGACAGGGAAAGTGTTTTGGGCCTCTGCGGTACGCTGTCCTCATGAGAAATGATGGGGGAAGATTTTTAAATGAGTCATTTTGAATTATGTGAAATATTTGGCCTTTACATGTCAGCAGCTTCTGCTTTAGGGGGATCTATGTTGGAGTGTACCGAAGGTAAAGGCACGCAACCAACAACACACAGTGACAGAAAAATGCAAGATTTGGTTAAAGGGTTGGCTTTTTATCCATTAACTGTGGTAAAAGCACTGTGATGCACAGCCTTGAATGGCATATTGCTTTTAGAAAATGTAAGAATTAAAGAAAAAACACAGATGTGCAATAAATAATTGCATTAATTATTAATAACCACACAATGTTATTGAAATTTGTATCATTATCCTCACTGCTAATTACAGCAACATAAAGATTGGTTTTTCACACGACCGACCGATTTCTTATTTTTTTGCATGTTTGTCACATTTAAACAAATTAAAATATGAATCAATAATAACACCCTTCATTTTAAAACTGGATTTTGTGTTTGTTTGCCCCAACTGTTAAAACATAACTGTGGTTTATCATACCTGAGTTCAATTTCTCTAGCCACACCCAGATCTGATTAACTGTTCTAAATCAAGAAATCACTTAAATAGGACCTGCCTGACAAAGTGAAGTAGACCAAAAGGTCTTCAAAAGCTAGACATCATGGCGAGAGCCAAAGTAATTAAGATCTATGAATCTGAAAAAAGTAATTTCTAAAGCTTTAGGACTCCAACGAACCACAGTTTAGAGCCATTATCCATAAATGGTGAAAACGTGGAACAGTGGTGAGTCTCCAAGTGGTGACAACTCATCCAAGAGGTCACAAACAACATCCAAAGAACTGCAAGCCTCACTTCACTCATGATGGAGTCATGAATTCTGATGAACTAAGAAAGAGACTGGGTAAAAAGATTCCAGATTCCAATATGAAAACCATAGCTAAGCAAAAAAGAACATTAAGGTTTGTCTCATTTTTTTGCCAGGAAACATCTTGATGATCCCTAAGACTTTTGGGAAAATACTCTGTGGACTGACAAGACAAAAGTTAAACTTTTTGGAAGCTGTGTGTCCTGTTATATCTGGTGCAAAAGTAACACCGCATTTCAGAAAAAGAACATCATACCAATAGTAAAAAATGGTGGTGGTAGTTTGATGGTCTGGGGCTGTTTTGCTGCTTCAGAACCTGGAATTCTTGCTGTGAAAAATGGAACCATGAATTCTGCTGCCTACTAAAAAATCCTGAAGTTGAATGTCCAGCCATCTGTTTACCTCTGGATGGAGGTGAAGAAACAAAAAAAAGAAAACTTTGGAGTGGCCTAATCAAAGTCCTGACCTGAATCCTATTGATGCTGTGGCATGACCTTAAAAGGCAGATGCTCGAAAACCCTCCAATGTGGCTGGATTACAACAATTGTGCAAAGATGAGTGGGCCAAAATTCCTCCACAGCGCTGTAAAAGACTCACTGCAAGTTAACGCAAACGCTTGATTGCAGTTGTTGCTGCTAAGGGCGGCCCAACTAGTTATTAGGTTTAGGGAGCAAGCACTTTTTCCACACAGGGCCACGGTAGGTTTGGATTTTGTTTTCCCTTAATAATAACAACCTTCTTTTAAAAACTACTTGTTACTTGTTATCTTTGACTAATATTTAAAATTGTTTGATTAAACATTTAAGTGTGACAAACATGCAAATAAAATAAGAAATCGGGAAGGTTGCAAGCTCACTTTTCACACCACTTTATATGTGTATTGTGTATCTGTACATACTGTATATACTGATAGAAAACAGGAAGGGGGCAAACTGTAAATGAATGACTTATAATAATTGAATGGTTCTATGCAATACTTGATTCCAATTGGCCAGCTGCAGAATTTATATTTGATTTAAGTAATAATTTGAATTATGAAAATTGTAAAATTAAATTAAATAGTTTTTGTTGTTGTTAGACCAATTTTTCTCTATACAGTAATGAACTATTCTTTTGGATGGATTATGGATAGATGGATGGATGGATGGACAGATAGATTGTTGATGGATTTCCTGTAGCTCAACCAGTAGAGCGTTTACAACACCAAGGTCATGGGTTCAATCCCAGAGAAAGCAAGACCTGATTCAATGTGCTCCTGGAATGCAATGTAAGTCGCTTTGGATAAAAGTGTCTGCCAAATATGTAAATGATGGATGGAGCCCATTTAGGTTGTGCTTCCTTTATTTGTGACCTTATGTTAACAATATAACACAGCCTCTTGCTTCATTTTAGATTCCAACTCTACACCCCCCCTAAGCATACGTTCTACTTCCTGTCACTCTCTATCTCTTTGTCTTTCTGCTTGGTTTGCTCTCATGCACAACCCTATTTGCAGGTGGACAATTGTGATCTGTCTAAATATTACTTCTCCTGCACCCCCGGTCCTCCACAGCCCCCGGAGCTCCCATCCGTCAGGGCTGATGGAGGCGCAGGAGGTAGGAACGGCTCTCCCATGCAGAAGGCCTCTATCTACGGCTGAAATATTGATCACAGCAATTCATGGAAGAGCTGCCACCCAAAGCCCGTGACAGCACTCGGGTCACTGTGACAAAGACAGAGGTGAGTGATTTTGTGTGATTAGTTATAGCCAGAGGCACTTGTGGCATTTTCAGTCTCAAGTGTGCTGAAAGGGATGGAAACGAAGAGCGCCTGGGGGAGAAGAAAGAGAGTGAGAGACAGAGGAAGGGAACCTACTTCTAGGTCCTTTCAACCGGAGTGCCATTATTCAGGGAAGCTGATTCAGGAATTCAATAATGGATGGAGTGAGCTCTCTCTTTCTCTGTGGAAGAGTAAAAGCTGTAGCTGAAAGGTCATTGATGCTTCCCTTCCACTCTCTCTCTCTCTCTCTCTCTCTCTCTCTCTCACTCTCTCTCACTCTCTCTCTCTCTCAAATAGTTCCTCCAGCTCCCATCTATAAGCTAATCAGTGACTGGCAGCTCAAATCTCTCTCTCTTTCTACACCTGTGTTTGTCTCTTATCTGCAGATGGAGGGATAATGGTTTGATTGTTGCCTTTTGAGTAGTCACTGAACATATCTGAAGGAGCAGAACATTAAGACGCTGTACCATTAACAGAATAATGTCCTCTGTTTTTTTTTTTTTATACAGTCTGAACAGAAGGTCAAGTAGTCAGAGTCATCGTATCTCACGTGACCGTGTTCTTGCTAGCTCTCGGGAACATTCGGGAGGTTTACAGGTAGAGTTGTGGCTTCGCATTAAAATGCCAAGAGCTGGCTGAAATTAGAAGTCGCAATCTGATCTGTTGACACGGTTTGCTTTCAGGAATTGGCACAGCTTTTATCCTACTTCACAATATCATATGAATTGTGATGATTCAAAGCATCTCATTTACATTTATTTGTTTTGTAGATGCTTTTATCCTAAGCAAATTAGAAATGAGTCAGTCAACTTTAGTATAATTTTTAGCACATCACATGGCAATGGATAAAAAAATAAAGCCTATAACAGTAGCTATGTTTCCATCCAAAGTTGCGTATTAAACTGGTGTGCAAAATTAGAATATTGCATAAAACATTTGCGAATAAAGCATCGTTTCCATTCCGTGTTGTTATGTTGGGATATCGCTTACAAAAACCCTGGATGGAAACTCCAAAATGCACATAAATTCTAAAAATTTTCATAAAAATGTATGTGTTCCCTTTGAGTATAAGATGAGAAATAGATGTGCTCAGTATCCGATAGCAATGCATGCATAAACCGAATAAAAAATGTTAAAGAAATCACGTCACTTTGTAATGGGACAACATAACATATCTCTTGCGCAGCATCTAAAATGCTGTTTTGGTTGTTCCAAAATGCCTGGGCAAAGTCTGTCGCCAAAGTGGTTGAGTATAATTATCTTACACGTAATTATCTTACACGACTGCATTTCCAAACAGCAGTCATTCACTTTCTTTTATCAGACTATTTTGTTCTTTTCGACTGAATGGATGGAAACTGTGCTTTATTCACAAACGTTTTATATGATATTCCATGTACGATATTTGGAAACATAGCTTGTGGGGTCATTATATACCCAGTCATTTTGAAGACAGACTTTGGCTCAGGCATTTCAGAATGAACAAACCAACATTTGAGATGATGTGGACCAGTTATCCAGTCACATCCACTGTTGAGGAAAATTCAGAGGTTTTTTTTATTCTGGATTTATTCGGTAAATGTGTTTCCTTGTAGTTTATGTGCACATTTTCTTATCGGAATTTTTTGTTTTTTTTATTCACCTAAATTAAGTATGATTTTATACACATTTCTAGAATTTATCATACTGTTTCATCCAGACTGTTCTCCCTCCTTCCCTCCGGCAGGCGTTTCAGGTGCCTCCGGACCAGAACCAGCAGACTAAAGAACAGTTTCTTCCCCAGAGCTGTCTCTTTACTGAACTCTAACCCTTGCTGACCCCACTCCTCTCTCACCCCCACCCCCACCATCCCACTCCCCTCATAGACTCCTCTCCCCCCCACCACCATCCCACTCCCATCCAGACTCTCCTTTCTCCCCCCCACCACCATCCCACTCCCATCCAGACTCTCCTTTCACCCCCCCACCATCCCACTCCCCCCAGACTCTCCTCTCACCCCCCCACCATCCCACTCCCCTCATAGACTCCTCTCAACCCCCTGCCCCCCACCACCATCCCACTCCCCTCATAGACTCCTCTCTCCCCCACCACCATCCCACTCCCCTCACAGACTCTCCTCTTACCACCATCCCACTCCCCTCATAGACTCTCCTCTTACCACCATCCCACTCCCCTCACAGACTCTCCTCTTACCACCATCCCACTCCCCTCATAGACTCCTCCCCTACCACCATCCCACTCCCCTCACAGACTCTCCTCTTACCACCATCCCACTCCCCTCATAGACTCCTCCCCCACCACCATCCCACTCCCCTCATAGACTCTCCTCTTACCACCATCCCACTCACCTCACAGACTCCTCTCCCACCACCATACCACTCCCCGCCACCATCCCACTCCCCTCATAGACTCCTCTCCCCCCCCACCATCCCACTCCCCTCATAGACTCCTCTCCCCCCCCACCATCCCACTCCCCTCATAGACTCCTCTCCCCCCCCCCACCATCCCACTCCCCTCATAGACTCTCCTCACTCCCCCACCATCATCCCACTCCCCTCATAGACTCCTCTCCCCCCCACCATCCCACTCCCCTCACAGACTCCTCTCCCCCACCACCATCCCACTCCCCTCATAGACTCCCCCCCGACCATCCCACTCTCCTCTTACCACCATCCCACTCCCCTCATAGACTCCCCCCACCATCCCACTCTCCTCTTACCCCCCACCATCCCACTCCCCTCTCCCCCACCACCATCCCACTCCCCTCATAGACTCCTCTCTCCACCACCACCATCCCACTCCCCTCAACGACTCTCCTCTTACCCCACCACCATCCCACTCCCCTCACAGACTCTCCTCTTACCCCACCACCATCCCACTCCCCTCACAGACTCTCCTCTTACCCCACCACCATCCCACTTCCCTCACAGACCCTCCTCTTACCACCATCCCACTCACCTCACAGACTCCTCTCCCACCACCATACCACTCCCCCCCACCATCCCACTCCCCTCATAGACTCCTCTTTCCCCCACCACCATCCCACTCCCCTCACAGACTCTCCTCTTACCACCATCCCACTGCCCTCATAGACTCCTCTCCCCCCCCACCATCCCACTCCCCTCATAGACTCCCCCCCACCATCCCACTCTCCTCTTACCCCCCACTCCCCTCTCCCCCACCACCATCCCACTCCCCTCATAGACTCCTCTCTCCACCACCACCATCCCACTCCCCTCACAGACTCTCCTCTTACCCCACCACCATCCCACTCCCCTCACAGACTCTCCTCTTACCCCACCACCATCCCACTTCCCTCACAGACTCTTCTCTTACCCCCCCCCGCCACCATCCCACTCCCCTCATAGACTCCTCTCCCCCCCCACCACCATCCCACTCCCCTCATAGACTCCTCTCCCCCCCCACCACCACCCCACTCCCCTCACAGACTCTCCTCTCACCCACCACCATCCCACCCTCCACTACACCAGACTCCTTCACTGCCCCCCCCCACTACTACCCTTATAGACTCTTCGCTCACTCTGTTACTTATTTGTGCCATTTGCACTGCCGACTGTTCATTACAGTAACAACTGTTTACTGTTTACAGTAACAACTGTTTACACTTGCACCTTGCACTACTGTACTTTAGCTGGAACATGCTCATTTGCACTACCAACTGTTCATACAGTACCAACTGTTTACATTTCGCATTTCACTTATTTGCACTGTCCATGCTCATTGCACTACCTTAAATCTACTGCTTACCTTAAGCTAACAATTGTATACATCTACCTGTAAAATTCTGTTTATAGTTAGAGACATCTGTATATACATTTACATTTAGCACATATTCACCTGTAAATGCTGTTTATAGACACCTGTAATTATATTTATAGCACACACTCACCTGTTATAGTAATAACCATCTGTATATTTATATTCATTGTACATATTACCTGTAAATCCTGTACATCTCCATATCCTGCACTTATGCAACCATTGTATATATCCTGCACTTGCTGCTATTGCACTTCTGGTTAGACCTAAACTGCATTTCGTTGCCTTGTACCTGTACTTGTGTAGTGACAATAAAGTTGAATCTAATCTAATCTAATCATTTTATTATTTTGTATTTATTTATTTCGATTTTGCAAAATCCCAAAATTCGTATGAAATCATACATGCAGATAATAACAAAATCTGATGGTAAATATTGAGTTACTTTGCAACCAAGTATCTTAAACGGGCAATTAGTCATTAGATTGTGTTTGGTGTATCAACCTGATCAATTGTTAATGGAGCTCATTGTGTCTCTTAAGTGTGTCTGACAGTTGTATAAAGCCAGGCAGTCTTGTTGAAATATCAACCAGCTCTTGCCATTGTTGCGTTCAATTTGCATCAGACAGTCAGTAAACACGTCCATGGCCAGTTTTTGTACCAAAAAATATTATATTTTCAAATAAATGCTGTTCTTTTGAACTTTCTATCCTTTACTTTTGCATACTTTCAAAATACTGCACCAAAATCTTAAGCAGCACAACTGTTTTCAGAATTGATGATAATAAGAGATTTCTTGAGTACCAAATCATATTAGAATGATTTCTGAAGGATCATGTGACACTGAAGACTGTGGAGTAATTTTGATGATTAAAAACAACAACTCTGTTTTGATCTCAGGATTACATTTTTAAAAATATACTCTAACGGTAAAGTTATTTTAAATTTGAATAATGTTTCCCAGTATAATTTTTTTTTCTGTATTCTTGATCAAATAAATGCTTCCTTGAAGACCATATGAGATTAAATACATATTCTTTAAAGAATATGAAATATCTAACCGAAGTCTGTATGGTACTGTGTATATACGGTCAAAAGTCTGCTTACACATATCATGTAGGTGGATATGACCTTCCCTATTGATCTAAATACATCCACCCACACTCGTTTAATGACTTTGAGTCACCTTTGAGACTCATGCAAGTCCTGTCTTGATTGGAAGTGTTCTGAATAAAAATAAAAATAATGTCTACCCCTTTAACACTGCAGATCTCATATCTCCAGAAGTCTCTGAGGCTGTGCCATTTGGAGGGTGTTATGCAATGCACAACTCAACCAACAAACATCAGACACACATTAGGCTTGAATAAATATCACGAACACAACTTCATATTCACAAGCTCTGCGACGGGTCAGGACACGTGAAAGGTTAGTTGGGTGTTCATGTATTGTATAAATATACACTGAAACTGACAACTTTATGCCAAGTTCTTATAGATCTAGGATCATTCTAGAAGCATTATATGCATGTGTTTCTGCAAGTTTTTTGCTTTACTTTGTTCCCACAGATGGATCGAGATATTTCACGCTTATACCTCCTACACAATTTTCATAGTTTGTAATCAGCATATGTTGTGCACACCTTCAAAGACGTGCTAGTTTGCACATAACAGTCAAACAACTTCTGAGCAACACAAAAATCGGTGGATGCGTGCCAAACATTGTGGCAGACAAAGATGGAATGAAACGGTCTTGTTTGCATTATGCAGTGGCGACTCAAGACGTTCCACCATATTTAACACCAGTCAACTCAAGTCACTAAAGTTAGAGTGTCGAGTTTTGATGCACCATTTTAATGTACACAAATGAGATTTGAGACCTCTGGTTTATGGAACCCCCCGTGATAGGTGAAAATCCGAAGTAGGATTGCCCCCCTAGGAATGTCCATATATGTGTGTGTAGGTACCAGAATTTTTAAAATATGTGTATTTGGATTTTAAAACCTTAATATTATACATTTACTCTCTCTCATAAGATACGTATTATGGTGTTCTACACTCATCAATGACAGTAGTATCTTAGTAGTAGTAGACTCCAGTAATGACGACGATGACAGTGCAGTTCGATGAATATGATGATGGTGTTACTGCACTGGTATAATGAGGCCTTTAAGTCCGTTTGGGAAGCGTCTTATTGTCAGATATCGGCGCTGGATCGTCAACATTTGCTTCTGAGAGACGCGAAGAGGCTCCCACTCCACTTGTGCTCTCATTGGTCGATCTCGCGCCGGGAACCAATCACATGCTTGTCTGAGTGTCGTGGGCGTGTACAAAGCCTCTGAGAGAGTTTTTCTCTTTGTCTGGCATCCTGGGAAACCGTTTCTCTCGCATCACGATGAAACAATGCTGCTTTCCACAATACGGCTGCCGATATGGCGATATTTTTTAATTAGAATTTTTCGATGAATATTTTAGAAAAATCCGCGATGCACTGAGGCCGCGAAACTTGAACCGCGAAGTGGCGAGGGATTACTGTATATATCTTCACATCTCATCACTGTTTGGATTTAAATAGGCAAATACTTAAGAGTCTATGATTGAATCATTGTTGCAGTGATTATTATGTTTCTAGCATGTTATATGTTTCTAATCCTAATTGATGGAATGTGTGGCTTTTAATTTCTTACACCAACCATGTGCTGGAGGAGACTTAACAGAGTGATTGACAATTATGCAGCTTTTGATAGAAATATCATCAAGATTTATTTCCATTAAGATATGCAACAACATTCCTGCAGAACTGTTATCTGATTCTCCCATGCTAATGTTTATCTCTTTGATGGTCTATGACAGGTGCCAAACAGGCTTTATGAATGTGTAGCGAGTTTATGAATGCAGCCTGAAGTCATGATGAAGGGATTTAGATGGGTTTGCAGCTTTAAACTTAATCCTAAATTGGAGGGTTTCCTTCCAAACCCCCACATGGCCCAAATCTCTCAATAAAACATGAGGCAGCAGAGGAGCCTGGATACATATTTAAACAGGCAATTGAATATAAAGAGAATGTTTCTTTGTATTTAAATTTGTGTTTTAACAACTGTGTATGCATGTGTGTGTGCGTGTTGGTTTAGCAGCCTCATTGTCGAGGCACTTCCTGTGATTTTTCTTTCCTGTGTTCTTTCCATACTTGCTTGAGTTTCAAAAACAGCCTGATTCAAATATTCCCTTTTTCTTCTTCAAAAAACCCATAAAGTGCTGATAAATGGTTTGAAGAGAGAGCCACTAAAAGGATGAAACTTCACAGAAGAGACAGTACGGTATCAGGTGTGTGTGTGTGTGTGTGTGGGACCAACCCTGTCAGTTGTGTTGGATAAATGATGTGACGGGTGAGAGTGTGCTGGAGTGTTTGAGAGGTGGATGAGCCTGTCACACTGATTGATTTTCTTTCTTCGAGCGGCACAGGCGTCGATGGGGAATGCAAACAAGTGGCCATCTCACTCTCCACCATCTGTACTCTGAAGACAGCTTTCAGCGGCCACAAGCATTCTTCAAACGCTCTTTGGAGACCAGTTTGGAAAGTTTGTGCTGCTGATATTTCTGTTTTAAATTCTAAAGACCAAACTTTAAAGCCAAAAGTTTTTCAAAGATTTTTAGAAGTTTGATTTATTGCGCTTTTGTGAACTATGTCTATATTCTACGCAAGTATGCAAACATAACCGCCAGTTCAGTTTCAGTTCGCCCGATGCATTGCAAGTGCTCATTATTGACTTTACAGTGTGTGTGTGATGTTACTCCGATACTCAAGGGGGCGCTAGATTTGCTTGTTTGACAAATGCAGTTTGTTTGTTGTCTGTCATGATTTGAGCCTTTAGAAACACAATTTAGGAGACCGTTGTTGTCAGATTTCAAATTTGGTGATTTTTCAAATATAAAATGTAATTTTTCTAAATATGTTTCTATGAACTTTAATTTTTTATTTCTGTTATAGTTTTAGTACTTTTATTACCTAAACTTAAAAAGCTTAAATTCTAATTTGAAATGTTATTTTGGATGAAGTATTATTTCATCCACTGTTTAGATTTCGCTTTAATTTCCGAAGATTATTTTAACAGCGGTAGTTTTAAGTGGTATCATCAATCAAATGAACCTACATTTTTTTTCAGAACGAATGCTGTGTTCTTTTCAGTGTTATGTGTTGTTCCTACTGGATATTTCCCACTTTCCCTCACAGGTGTTCCAAAAGTGGAGGTGCTTTGTTGGGTTCGACTTTTGACAAAGAAGTCTCTTAGCATCTAAACTGGAGAGTATGAATGGCATGATGCAATAATCAAGAAATCATTATAATTATCAGAATTGCTCATTTTCTAGATTTTACACACTTGCCTCTGCAAAAAGGTTTTATTATCATGTGATGTTGCAATTTTGGCTCATTGTTACATTTAATTTTATATTAGTTGAAACTGTCTTCATTTCCTGATAGCAGTCAATAGCAGAAGTGGTTTAACGTGCACATGTGTCTCTTGTGGAAGTCTCAGGACCAAAAAAGTTTGCCCAATCATTGCACTTGGACTGAGTTGCATGACAACAAACTGCAAGGTCGTAGGTTTGATTTTGAAATTAGTGGGGACTTCTCCAGAAGCTAAGAATTCAAGAAACAAATAGGATGATGTATTAAGGTTTTTAGTCTATATTGACCTTAAGAATGAATTCTGTAATGTAAGAAGTAACTAATAATAAGGATGCAGTTTAACAGAGACTTAACTTAACTCTGTTCCTGTTGCAATGCAAATGTCAATGTGTCTACTTTCTTGTTCTTTGCTATGTGAAGAAGCCTAACTCATGTCTACGTCTGTCATTAACAGAAATGAGCCGTTGACAGATTTGGTTCACATCAATATTGTCCAGGTTGAGCCATTTTTTTCAGTCTCCTAAGAGCACTGAAACATCTTTCAGCCTCAGCTGATGAGACTGGGATGACTAAAAGGAACCTGACAAGGGTTTAAACTTGATCAAACAGGCCTCTCACTTCAACAGACCAAACCCCACCCCTAAACATAACCCTCACAGAAACCTGTGCAAAACACTACATTTTCATAGAACCGTGATTTGGCAACTTTATAAGCTTTTAAACTAGTGAGCGCACACAAAATATCTGGATGTCAATATATTTCACTATAAGTGCCCCTCAAAAAGAGGGATACAAACACACACACACGCATTCTAAAGTTTAGGTTTGCATCTTATCCCGCGATTGTCATATATTGTAAATAAATTTAAAAAACTGCACCGTTCCTGAATCAATATGTAGGGCATCGAACTGTTTATTTGTCCCTTACTTACCCCAAATGAAGCTATGGCCTCTCACAAGTACAACAGAAAAAAACTAAAGCCAATTGGGTTAGCGATGTGGATTTGGGAGGGTGGGATTCATAATAGAAAACAAGATCTATTAATCGTTTGTGTGTCTTGAATTGCAAATTTTTCACAGAATGTACTTGTAAGAGGTTTTAATCTCAATTAATTTGTTTCCTGGTTAAACATTAAGTTAAGAAATACATAACTGCAAGACGCAATCAAACAACGGTGGTTGGATATAACAATAATTACATTTTTGATCGAAATTATTCCTAGGGATGAATCAGTGGTCATTGGATATTGGTAGGCAATGTAGATTTATAGATGGACCATCACCAAACGCCACAAACAAACTTTTACAGTTCCTCCTGAACCAGCCGCAGTTACGAGATGTTGACAACCAACCCATGACATGCTACCCGGAGCTGTTCACGTCCTCATTCTCGGATTTATTCGCTTCTATGTGTTTTGAAGGAGGCGAGGCTTTGCCGATGCACTGATGGGACGGTGGGATCTCATGCTTTCAAAGTTAGTTTGCTATTGCTTGCCTCAGAAATTGCCTACCCTATCTTTAAACTGGGTGTTTAACATCAGTTGTGCTCATAATCCCTGGGTTCTGTCATGTTCATGTACTTTTATACACCCGAAGCTTAGAAGGTCTTGCAAAGACTAGAAGCCTGACTTCAAATGCTGTTCTATTGCACTTTCCAAATAGGAAGTCTGACTAGCAAATCAACGAGTTTTGGTATACATTAGTATATATTATTATTATTATTATTTGTGATTGTTTATTAAGCTGAGCCATTCAGACATTTTTGAATGTCTAAATACAGTAATATCCTGAGATACGAGCGTCCCAACATACGAGTATTCCGAGATACTTCGCAAGCCTTCACGCACATTTTTTGCTTTGTAATATGAGTAAATATTTGAGATACGAGGCATTCATAGAGTGTTCGAGCACTCTGAGTAGCCCACGCGCCTCACTCCTTCACTTCACGTGTTCGTTGTCTTCCCTAAGCATCTCCCGTGAGCAGTGTTGCCAGATTGGACTGACGATTTACAGCCCAACTTGAGCAAAAAACCAGCCCATTTCCAAAAATTCCCGCCCAAGACCAAAATTGTTGACGGGGGGGGGGGTGTTTTAGTGGATATGCATTTGTAGGCTTGTTTTAATAGAATTTATATGCATTTATATGCATTTGTAGGCTTGTTTTAATGGAATTTATATGCATTTTTATAGGAAATTTGGGCGGGTTTGTCATCAAAAACAAGCTCAATATTTATCGACCAGCCCAATGCATTTTTTTCCGGTCGGACGCGACCAAAAGGAGCCCAATTGGGTGGGAACCCGCCCAATATGGCAACACTGCCCGCGAGTCTTCTGTGGTGTATTTTATATACATATATGGGGTAATTGCATACAATCTCCACTTTGGTTTTACTCGGGGGCAACGAGTGATTCACTAGTTTTAAGCTGGGAGCAGCACGAGTTATGTGTGTTCAATAATAATAAATATGAGGTTCTGAGGCATATACAGTACACTCATTACACTCTATCCAATACACTACACAGGAAAAAACACTTCACTTCCGTGTTGTGATTGCGTTATCTACTCCTCCTCCTCATCCTCCGCACATGCCGCTACTATATCGTCTGTCTCCAAGGTAAGAACTCATAATTAAAACCACATTTTATTTTATATCACAGGAATCCTTATAAACTATAATTGTGTGTGAGTGTGTGTGTGTGTGTGTGTGTGTGTCTTTATAGCAATTAAAATCATGTTTTTTTCCATTAGTAATTAGTGTTATTAGCTCTAATTAGGGAGTTTTTTTAGAGGGCCGGAACTTTTTTTCAGGTTATTTCTTATGGGGAAAAAATTATTTGAGATACGAGCAATTCGAGTTACGAGCTCAGTCCTGGAACGGATTATGCTCGTATCTCAAGGCACTACTGTACTTTGAGGAGCACTGAAAAATTACAAAGCAATATATGAAAGTGCATTATCTATAACAGTTCTTTTTCTAATTTTTTCCTAGGAGATCTTGGATGGGATGCTTCGGGATGTTCCTCTGAGCATCCTCCTGCCCTCCGGATCACACGGCTCTCTACAGCTGGAGGTGGTACCCGCAAACATGCCTCTTTCTGACAGGCCTCTCACCAAGATGAATTCATCGCCAGCACGGGTTGAAATACTCTGGCCAAAACAAGTAATTTGATTGCCCCGACCGCAAATTAAGTTAGTGTGATTCAATTTTCGATTTGGAGCTATCCAGCTACCATACATCACAGCAGACATATTTCATTACCCAGCTAAAGCAGGTGGGGGGCGGGGCCAGGGGTGCAGGTCTCCACAGGAAGGCATCATAGCATTGTTATGACACACGTTCATGTCGCTTACTCTCCTTTCCTCCCAGCTACAACGGGTCTATTTATAACATGCAAACACATAGGGCTGTCACTGCACACGCTCAGGAGCGCATCAGATATATCCAGATAATTGTGATCGTCTCTGTCCATTCTGTGAGAGATGATGTAAACAGCATTATCGCCACTGTTTCGGAAAGGAAATGTGTGTGTGTGTGTGTGCATCGGTAAGATAAATGACACCCTACCACTGGGTGATGCAAAATGGCACTTCTCACAGTTTGTGCCTCTGATAATTGTTGTCCGTTTCCTTGGTGACCGGTTGTCACACTGATTGCACTGACATGAATAATATTCCAGTGCTGTTCATAATCTGGTGACGGTTTTGTAAAAAAAAAAAAAATCTATTTGTTTTTGTGCCTCTGTTTTTCTCCTGGTTGCTTATTATTTTATCATTAACAGTGTTATTGTAATATTGGTTATATGCTAATGAATTTATTCATTTTTTTTAATTACCTTTTATTTTATTTTGTTTTAGTCATTTTAATACATCAGTGTCCCAATTTGCGTACTTATGCACTATCCTATGCCATTTTGTAGTATGAATAATGCAAGTAGTGTGTTCACACTGAAAATTGCAAATAGAAAATGTGTGCTTTAAATACCCGGATGACGCACTTAATTAGTGTGGAATGTTTTACACTTCATGCACTCGACTGTCACAGTTTTAATTATATAGCAGAGAGACTACCAAACTCCACTGCGGAAAAATTGATTCACTACACAGTTGAGCACATAGTGCATGAGTAAATAGTGTATAGTGCATCATTTGGGACACAGCTTTAGTTGCCAAGGCAACATTTTCAACAACAAAAAGCTGAATTTTTTAAAACCGTTTTACTTCATAACAACACTGATTGTTAGCTATAAAGTGGCATCTGTAAACAAATCTATAATTTCTTTTTATTTCAGTTTTACTTTTAGTCATTTTTGATATAATGCTTTGTTTTTTAATGTGTATGGTTCCCATAATTTACTAATCCGATAACACGTTTTACTAATTTGTTCCTAAATCATGTGCATGATATAATAATTAATTCCCTCATTTTACCAAATCATGTGCACAATATAATGAATTCCCTTGCTTTACCAAAACATGCACACGGTATAATAAATCCTTCCTCTGTTTTACTAAAATATGAGCACAATATAATTTTATTCCCTTGATTTGCTAAATCATTCCAAGTGGCATCTGCAAACAAAGCTTTAATTTATTTCTATTTCAGTTTTATCTTATTTCTTTTAGCTCGTTGCCCAGGCAACATTTCTAATTTTCTTTTGTTTGTTTTTTACATTTTTATTTCATGTCTGCTTTATTTAAAATACCAAAACCATTTGTTACGCTTATGATACATCAATCCAAGTGGCTTCTGCAAAGCAATTTTCTGTCAGTTTGAGTCGTGCAATGTTACAAACAAACTCTGAAGTGTGCACTTTAGTGTTCTTATTCAGCATGCTAGCTGACTTTTGAATAGTCACTTATTGAGGGATTTGTAAACAGAATATGGTGTTTATATCTGTTGCCCCTTAAGCTGAATGTGGCAATCTATGTGGTGAGATTGGGCCATTGAAGTGGAAGTAAACAGACTGCGTTATATTTCATTATCCTGATCATTTCCCACAGATGTATCTATAAAAACATTGATTAAAATGCGTATAAAGATTTTCCATAGCTCTAGGGAGGGGGAAAAAGGGGTGTTTGAATCACAGCTGAGGCCGTATTGAATATGTGGTCAATTAGGAAGATGAAAACCCATTTTCTGAGCACATTAAAATAAGCAGAACCCAGTAAGGGGTGAGAGCTGTTTGCATGTTTCTAGTTTGTTAGACTCGAGGGGAGTCTAGTGGAGAAGTCTTGCTGCAGTCCATGCTGCTAACCGGTTTAAATACAGCACAAATTTCCTGCAGATCTCAGGCGGTGTAATTGGAAAGGCGTGTTATTGATTGCATTGGAGACTATGGCTAATGAATAGATTTAGCTCGAGTTCCCGCTCCTGTTTTTTCCGCTCTCAGTCAATGACAGCGGCGCCTCAGAGCAACAGGCCGAGATTACTGTAGCAATCCTGTTATTCTGTCCTCTAATTAGGACGGGTCACTCTATTTACCGGTATGATGCAATTCATGTTGTGAATGGAGCTCGGCCCATTTGCACTCAGTCATTATTTTCCGATTTAATGGGGGTGTCGAGACAGGGTGTTTTTGTGAGTCTGTGAGGCGGTGAGCTCTTTAAAGACAATTGGACTTGTAATAGACAGAGAAATGCTTGGCTGGTTCATTGCAGCTGTTGTCAATTATAACAAACACCTGAACATGTTAAACATCAATACTTCTGTTTCTACCGACACATTACTATTATTATTGTATTATTATTCTATTGTTAGCCTTATTTTTAAACCTCTCTGTCTAAGTGTTTTAGCACACCTTGCATATCTGCCTGTCAATTATTTTTATTCTTTGGTTTGCTGACGTTGGATTGGCCAACATGTCTTTGGAGGGTGGGGTTTTGGTGAGAGAGAGCCAATGGTTGAAGTTAAACCAAAATGTAAATTATTACCAGTCTTGGGGAAAGTCACTGTAGGGGATTTACAGTTACGACCTGAGGACCAGATATGTTGAATGAAGAGCAGGAGTCAGAAGTGCAGTCAATAGAAGACATTTAAGTGAAGTTTAGTTTGCAGTTTCATCAGCAGAAGCTTCAGCTCTCACAAGGAGTTCTTAGGCCGCCCCACATACAAAAACATTGTTACAGCAATTATACTCTAACAGAGGGTACTAACTACGTCAATGATGATGGTTAAATGATTCTGATTGGCAAAGAAAGAAAGAAAGATAAACAAAACTAGCAATTTTCCACACAAGAGCAGACAGTGTGAGAGACTCTCAAAACATTCTGATAACATCCTTCATCCTTACTCTATGGAACAATACAGAAAAGTAAAGAAAGGCTTTAACTAATAAAAATATCTAACTTGATTATAAATCACTCTATAAAAATCATTCAAATAAGAAAAAGGAAAAGAACATATGAAAATAAGAAATATATACAATACATATAAGCGGCAATGGATTTCCAAATCGTCTCTATCATTAATTTGAAAAGTAATGCATAACAATATTGTGGTACTATTGTGCAAACAGAGCACACGCGCCTCTTCTTCAGATTGAGGTTAAACCGCCGGAGTGACATGGATTAGTTTAATGATGTCTTTCTAATGATTCTAGACCTTGAATGTGTAAATTGCGTTGCTCTCAGTGGAGGGACAGAAAGCTCTCGAATTTCATCAAAGAAATCTTCATTTGCGTTGAAAATGAATGATGGTCATGAGGGTGACGACATGCGGATGAGTAATTAGAGACAGAGTTTTTGGGTGAACTATCCAAGGCTTTCTAGTCAAGTATTGGAACGCAAGCACAAGCACATCCATTATTTGTCATGACATGAAATCTGACTTCTTCAAACCTGATCCAAATCACGAATGTGACTTGGATCTGTTTAGATGCATCCAGACAGGTTTTTAATTTCTTTATTATTATTATGCATTTGTGTTTGGTCGTTTATTTTTATTTATTTGTTTGTTATTTTATTCATTTGTCTTATTTCTGTATTTAATTGTTTATTTATTGATTCGTATACACAGTAGTACCTCAACTTACGAAAAATCCAAGTTACGAAAGCAAAGACGAACATTTTTACTGCTCTACATACGAAAAGTTTTCAAGATACGAAAGATTTCTGAAAGTCCGAGATTCGCCCCATAACAATTTTGAAACTCGCGCCGCACGCCGCCATCTTAGTTATAGTAGACTCGCCACCATCCTCCTGCTCTCCCATTGGTTCCTGATGCTAGCCAAGCCATGAGATCCTTCTCTCTAATTGGACAGCATCCCTCCCATCATGCATCTTCTATACGTACGTGCTGGCGTGCTTTAGCTAAGCCACTCCGCACACGAAACTTTACATTTTTTATGTGTTTTTGTAAAGTTAAGTGTACGTACGTACGTTATCTGCCGTTTGTCCTCCTCCTCCTCTGCCGCCACTTTCGGAGATAGCCTCACTCAAAAGGTAAGCTTCGACATTTTACGTTATTTCATTGTTTATAGGTCAATTTAGCTTTATTATGAAATTTAATGGGGTGTTTTTAGAGGGCTTGGAACGGATTAGCCATTTTACATGTAAAATGTGTTCCAAGATACGAAAAACTCATTATACGAAGGCCGCCTCGGAACGGATTAATTTCGTATCTCGAGGTACCACTGTATTTGCTTGTTCATGCACATTTATTGTTAATTATTTATTCTGTTTATTTCCTTATGTACTATGAATAGTTAAAGGGGTTTTTGAGTTTCATACGTCGATTGTGTGTGTAAATCGGATTGTTTTTTTGCTGTTCATACTACAAAAAACTACATGCATTTAAGTCTGATTCTTTTGCACTCTATTGCTTTAGTCTTTGTGGTCTTAAACAAGAAATGCAATACAACCGGTTTACTTGTTTGTGGTTTGATTAGTAAAATTTCACATAGTAGTTTTGTTGTAGAAGCCTTTGTCCCCCCCCCACCCCCACTTAGACATGTCAAAAACCTGTGTTTCTGCTGTGTGAACAAAGCCACTGATCTGGAGTTTGTCTGAGATGGTGATTGATGCATTTGAGCAGCAGTGATCTAAAGGAACTCTCGGCACATTCTCCTGCAAATGATGATTGCTTTACCTCACTGCTGAGGCAGAAGCCCTTGCTGGAATACCAAATTATATCTGTACGTTTTTGTAGATTGTATTCACGCCTGATTATGTCTTATCTGCTCTTTCTCTTTCTCTCCCTGCATCATCTCACCTCTTCCTGTCCTCTCACTCGTCTGGTTCCTCGCACTCTTTAAAGCAGTTAGATTAGTTCTACTGTTCTTGTCTCGTCTCATTATTTAGTGAGTGCCGGAGCCGAGGAGCTTGGGCTGTAACCTCGAGAGACGGGGGACGCTCATTTAAGTCGTCCTCGTCTTATGTCTTCCTTTAGAACGATCGTCTCTCATCTCTCCTGTTTATCAAACTGTCCATTTAGGCGCATTAGCCTTAACGTAAGATTAAGACCTGTTTTGCAGGAGCCCGTATGCAAAACAGAGGCATCATATCAGTATGCATGAGGTTGTCACGTCTTTCTGAAAAATTCATCGGAGCAAATGGAGCTACAATGCAAATAGTTCTCCTGCTGTGCAATGATTTCTGTGCCATGCCAGGTGCCCTGTTCAAACAAATGTAAATGAAAAGAAAGCAAAGGTTCCATTATGGCGTGGAAAACAGCGAGACATACTCTGGTCGATGTATAGCGCGTGTGTGCACGCCGAGGAGGATCGTGGGACGTTCTCTGCGGTGAAATTTCATTGCACATTTACATCTCATCCTTCTCTGTCACAAATGGAATTCTGATGGGAAAATTATTTAAATGCTAAACCAAAAACTGTCACCTAGAGCATTAGATGCGTTCATAAATAGTCAGAGAGAGAAAACAATATGACTTATTTACTTCTTCTCCATAACTCTCGCTCTACTTTTCACTTCTTTTTCTCTCTTCTTCCTGCTCTGATTTTCGGAAGGCGTCTAATGATCAAAACATTGACTGTTTGAATTGCACGAAGCACAAGGTAGTTGCATTTTAAGGAGTTACAGCAGAGACCTTTCTGTGATCAAACTCTCAAGACTGATAACAACTGATCTGAATACAGTTTGATTGTGTTTTAGGTGCTGGTTCTTATGGGACAGAGTGTTCTGGCATCTTTGCTTCCAGGTACTGGGCTCAGAGTGATGTATGGACTGAAGGTTTGGAGAGACATTGCTGTCAAAAATCTAGATATTTCGAAACGTATTGATAGTGAAATAACTGACACTGTTCCAATACTCAATTTCTGCAGTAACGATACACAGATACCAGCTGCGCGTTCTTGCTCTCTCCTCTCCGACAGCGAGTCTGACACACACCCAACTCCCGTCACTCACTCGTTTCATTCTCTCCGGTTGAATAGAGTTGGCGGCGTAGATGTTACAGAGCCTGAATTTTGCCGCATGTTTGTGGGTACTTTTAATCATTCTCGCAGGTTTTGCGATCACTCCCAGAGCGCGCACATAAAGCCGCCTGTCAAACATTTTGTGAGTCCTAAATGGAATTTTTCTCGTAGTAAATTGCGCTTAACCCGTCATACACACACAAACGCAGGCCTATGTCAAAATGCCTGTCTTGGCATAGATGACTGTTTACTTTTTTGTAAATGTAATTCAGTTTAAAACAAGCTTCCTCGTGCTGTGTGTCAGCTATTGCAACGATTACTCATGGTGAGTAAGCAAACATTTCGATGAAACTATTGTAATGGTACTTGATCAATGTAAATAAAAGCCCAATTTAAAATGTGTTCATCATATTAAGTGAACATGTCTCTTCAGAGCTCTGGGACTAAACCATTCCATTTATATGGATTACTGATGTGTGTCATGTGCTTTGTGAAGCTTGAAAATAATGATTGCCTAGAATATCTTTATGGCATTATATATGGCAGTTTTTCCTTTCCTCAAGGTATCGTATCAATGTTAGAAATTCCAGTATGGTGACTATATACTATATACTTCATTAATAAGATAAAAAGGTGTTTTGTTATTAGTTACTGATAATTCTTTAAATATCTCCAGCTAAAATGTTACTAATATTCTGCATAGGTTTTGGTACTTTTTAACACCAGTACTTTTACTAGTATTGAGTATTAACTCAACAATGTAATAGTACTTCTAACCGAAATGTAAAATAATGTGATATGCAATTTAATTTCTATTAATACGTGTTCATGATTAAGAAAAAATGCACTGTAAAATTATTTTCTATCACTTTTGCAAATCGCAATGCAATCTTTTTCTCTATATCACATGTAATCTTACTAAAAACGAAGCTTATGCATTTAAATCTATAGATTTATGCATTTAAATAAATAGATCTGATTCAAATTAACTGAATTAATTAATTATCAATCATTTTGATGATTGGTATAAATGTATGTTCAAACATTTTGGGATCTTTAAGATTTGTTTGTTTTAAAAGTCTCTTATGCTCACCAGATCTACAATAAAAGCACTCATATTGTGAAATAATATTACAATTTAAAATAATTGTTTACCATTTGAATGTATTTTAAAGTGTAATTAATCCTGTGATGCAAAGCTGAATTTTCAGCATCGCATGATCCTATTATGATTTTCTGCTCAAGAGACATTTCTTATTATCATCAATGTTAAAATCTGTGGAAACCGTGACAACAAAAAACCTGCAATTAGAACTCGTTAGTAGCATTATAAATGTCTTTAGTCAGTTGATCAATTTAATGCATGCTTGCTTAATCTTATGAACACAGAGTTTTTGAATGGTACTGTATATATTTGTTTGAATCCTATATTTGTATATTTATTAGTAGTAGCCTACATTAAAAATACTATAAATGTTTGCAGTTCCTGCTTTCCCTAGGAAAGCAAGACCTGATTAGAATGTCAATGTGTATCTTGAATGCAACGTAAATCGCTTTGGATAAAAGCATCTGCCAAATGCATAAAAACTAGTAGCATTTTTCAGTTGTGACTATATTCGTAATAGCATGGCCACTCATAGCTTTTTGCTTCAGTGTATTTACTGTGCTCTTGGTCACTGGGTACTGTGAGAGTCGTACCAGCTCATTGGCTTGGACTTGTGAGTTTGTGACGCTTATTGATACTTACAGTCAGGGTTCCCTACTAGGAAGATACTAGGCTCTGAAAGAAACTTACTAATGGCACAGTTTTGCACTCTCTAAATTCAGTGAGCTGTGCTAAAGCTGGTAGTGGATGAATACTGTATGATTAATCTATTTTGTAGCAGCCAAAACCCTAGACGCATGAATGAAAACATGAATCAGAGACTGGAGTTGCAAAATGATTCATGCACGGCACTACGAGTCAAACCCAGAGATGTGCACAAACAGGCAACAAGCTCTTTTTTTGATGTTTACTCAGGTACGCCTTGCGGTTAGCGGATATGTTCATCACACTTACTGTGATTTTGCCAAGTAGGACATGTTCCTGGATCAGCAAATTGTTGTAGATTCACTAATCATTCGCTTTTAGTTCAAAGCGTGCTTTTTATTGCGAGTAATTTTCAGGTTTTTGCTTTTCCATCTTTAATGCCAGTTTCAGAGACTCTAGTGTTTAGCGCCAGCTGCTTTCATAGTTTTCAGTGCATTAGTGCCGTAAAATGCTCTGATATGTGTAGCTTTAAGCATTAACTACTTTAATTTTGTTACAGTACTGCATAAAGCTTAATGCATTATATATAAAAGTTCACTCAAAGATGAAAACTTACTCAATATTTTGAAGAATATAACATTTCAAACAACCAGCGTTGGGGGTAAAGGTAAAGCATTATTAAGTATTGTGTGTTACGTAATCTGATTTCTTTTCTTTTTTTTTCAAATAGTGATTAAAGAGACACATTACATTTAAATGTACAAAATATGTGTTACTTTTTCAAATAAAAATGCAAGTTATTGACAAACACCTGAGACAAATCAAGAGTAAGAATTCACTTTTTGTCTGAAATTGCCATTCCATTTTCCAAAAATAGAATTTTTTCCTGCATACTTTATCTTTTTCAGAACATTCCCCCCCCCCCCCCCCCCCCCCCCCCCCCCCCCCCCTGAAAAATATTTAGTTGTATGAGTGGCTGAATACGCAATATATCAAAAGAAATGGAAAAACCCTCTGCTTTTAAACAACAACAAAAATTGATTCTAGCTTTGTGCATTCCGTTTTTATCAACAGGTAAAAGTTTTGTTCAAAATTGCAACATTTTGAGCAAAAAGCTGAGAAAATTGCATTTTTGTCAACGACTCCATCCAGTTTGGATTTAGTTATGATCAAAAATAGATGGAGCAGATCGAGTCCATCAACACCCCCAAAGCTTCACAGCCCTATAGCTCATCCTAGGTCATAATTTCATTAAACAAACATTAGCCAGTTTTAATTTGTATGCTATTTAATGTTGATGATTGCGTTATTTTACATATTCATCTGCTTACATATGCGATCGCTTGTTTCTTCTGCTTCTTCACGTTGTTTTTGATCAGGAGATCCAATACTCTTTCAGAAGATGCGTAATTGCGCTCCCTACCATATAAAAATTTCCATCAATGGCAGAAAAAGAACTGCCAAAAAAATAAAGAACTGGTTCTGGTGTTTGGCAAGTCAGTTCCTACAATTAGAGACGGCTGGCTAGCTTACACCTTGTTAATCACTCTGTGATTGACACATTCACAAATTTTATTGTGCACAGACAAATAAAATAATGATGTTTTTTAGCACATTGGCTAACAGCTTACACTATAAAACAAATCATATTTTCAAATGTTCAGACATTCAGAAAATGACAACATTTTTGAGAAAACAGACACTGTCAATCAGGAGAAGATGGGACGCTCTAGAGGTGTTATGACCCACCATGACAGACCAGTACATTTCTTATCAATAGTTTTTCTCTTCTTTCACAAAGTCCTATTCTTATTTGATATTATGTGCTGGTCATAGAGGTACACAATTATTTGTTAAAAGATTGTGATCTCAATTTAAACACGTACAGATTTAAACACCCACCCATGGTTTGTCTATTAAAGTTTTGTCAAGTTCCTATAAGGCGGAACATAAAAGTCTGTGTTTGACCCAGAGAGAGCAGTTGTCACGTATATAATTTTACTTCAATGGCAGGTTAGTTCTTTTTGTGAATTGTTGAATAAAAGATCAAAAAGGACAGACAATGCAGATTTATTGATCATATTTACCATGGATGCCAATACTTCTGACCACAACTGTAGTTATTAAAAAAAATCTTCAGTCTTTAGTCTTTTCAAGGATATAAGCAGTAAAAACAACTAAAGTACCGGTAATCAAAATGGTTTATTTCATACAGTGCATTCAAAATTCAATTAATGCAAAGTACCATAGGTATTGGTTTGTTATCCAATAATCATGAATGAAATAACTGTACTGCTTCAGTTGGGGTGGAAAACTATCCCTTTAAGTAAAGTTGACAAACATACACACAAAATGTTCATGACTGTTGGGAAAGCAGTTTTTTGCAGTATGACCAGACCAATGTGATGCACTGAGTCTTGGTGCCACAAGTTTGAATCCGGCTTGCAACTTCACCTACTAGTTTCCCTGTCTTTTTTAGTCAAGTCTTTTACTTTACCGTCTAAGTTGCAAAATAATTAAGAGGAAGGATTCAAATGTCTGGTTCTGACTTACCAGAGCATAAATTGAATTGACACACAAAATGTTCCTTTTGTGGTTTCTGCTCTATGTAATTTCCAGCTGCTTTAATTGGCCAATCAGTATGCGGCATCCAGCGAGCAAAACCATGCTGGCAAACAGGGTTGTTAAAAATCTATCGTAAGGCTCCTGTCAACATAATTTAATAGTCGATAACACCACTTTATGATTTTGTGCTCGGTCACAGTCATGTGACCAGACTTCAGGTTCTCTCTTCATGTTACAGTATGTGGTTATCATCAGAATCTGCACGTTGCTTAGCAACCCCACACTATTCATTTTGTGAGCTGGTATTCGCCCTGTCAGTGGAGGATAATGGTGAGATTTGATCATAGACTCCTTTTTCATTTCTCTGCAACTCGATTTAGTTTAGTTTTTTTTTTTTTTTTTTTTGACTGTTAAGCTTGGAATAATAGAAAGGAACGGTAATACAACGGTAGAATAAAAGTCTCACGAAAGTAGAAACATCACACGGCAGTTTCTAATCGCTCCTCGCTGTTGTTCCAGGGACATGTTCGGTCTGTTGCAACTAAGGGCATCTCGCAGTGCTATCACTCACAAGCCTAATGTGAATGGGAAGAACTTTCCAGAACAAAAGAAGCACGAGCCCAGAGAGCAGACAAAAGGGGGAAGGGTGTCTCGAACACTATTGTGAAACCAAAGTCTGTACAGGTAGCACTTCTCAAAAGTGGAAGACACTGTTTCTGTATCTTCCTGATGAGGCAGCGGTCCCCAGAGAGCAACACATGAGCAGAATGCAAGTTAAATGAGAGAGGAAAAACCTGCAGATTGCAAGAAGGGAGGTTGTTAAATATACTGTAAAAAATTATTCTCATTTTAAATGGTAAAAGACTGTAAAAATTATATAATAGAAAACCACCACGTGGTGCTATATGTATGTGTATGCATGCATGCATGTATGTGTATGTGTGTGTGTGTATCCATGTATCCATGTATCCATGTATGCATGTATGTATGTATATATGTGTGTGTGTGTGTGTGTGTATATGTATACACGTCATTTCGTTATACTGTACTTGTACATGTGTAATGACAATAAACTTGAATCTAATCTAATCTAATATATATATATATATATATATATATATATATATATATATATATATATATATATATATATATATATATATATATATATATATATGTATATGTATATGTATATATGTGTGTGTGTGTGTGTATATATATAGCACCACGTAATGGTTTTGTAAGTGTATTATTCTCAAAAAATACAGATTTCTTTATACATATTGATACTGAAAGATATGAAACGCTTCGAATACTAATTTTCTGCAGAATATACACAATACCAGCTTCGCTTCATCGGTCTCATATCTTTTCAACAACGAGATACACACAAACTTTCCTCCCTTTTCTCACTCATTTCATTTAGTCTAGGTAAATATTTTTGCTCTTTGAGGGCTTGAGACATAAAGCCGCATCTCAGTACTAAATTGAGTTTGCCGCTTATTGCACTTAAACAGTCAAATACACACAAAACAATGCAAAAATGCTGGTCTTGGCAAGTGTTCACGTAAACACAGTTATGTTTTAAGACAATGTAAACAGTTGAGAAAGATGTGTAACAGAATGATGCATCTGTGTGTCAGGTCAATATATATCTGCTGAAAAAATATCTCTATGGTGTTTTTCCCCTCATGGTTTTGGTGTCAAAATTGTGGCCAGGGAAAATGCTGAGTGGTTATTAACTTTGGAAAATCACTAGCCACAGTGACTGGTGAGCTAAAAAATGTCAGGCCTTATCACTGGTATATTAAGCACAAATGTAAAAAAAAATTATAATAGCTTATATATACAGTCTATATAATGTTATAAATTATATATAACGGCCTCAGGGGGTTGCAAAAAAGCATTGAGATAACCGATGATTGAGATAACCAACACCCAATATGGCGATTTGTTTGATGAAGCGATCAGCATGCGATAAAAATGTACATACACTGTATATGTTTGCTAACAACAAAAGGCATATGTGCACCAACTAACAGCAGAGATTTACCAGTATACAATAAAAAACACCATTCTCGATACAAACCTATCATTTATTGGATCACTTGAGTAACACAAATAAGTTTGAGGACTCTGAAGCAATGAAAACAGCGCGCGCTGCAATACACGACGCGCTGTGAAAGAAAGAGAAGATTAACGTAAAGAAAATAATTTCAAAGAAGAAAAATAATCAACGAAACATTGTGTATATCACAAAAGTGCTCGAGGTCACAATTATATAACATGAAATCATCAATTACACAACATACGGCCCTTATGACATGACCACATGAACTAATGAGACCTACCGCTGTAAAATCACAATTTGACTGGGCAAGCGGCCGGAAGGACCGGAAAGACCAAAAATGGTCATGGCATGACGTGCAACACGAACTCTGCACATGCAGTGAACTCGGTACGATCATTAGTCACGGGATCGAGATAACTCCTGTGAAGTGTCGAATTTGTCCCTCTTTTGTGCTCGAGATATCAGGGTTCGGCAACATAAAAGAATCTACATAACCAATAAGAAAATGCTTAGACAATGAGGGAGTTTGGCGGTTCCACTTCAAAAACGTCAACTTAATAGGGTTGGCGAGTTAAAGTGGATTCCACTGTATTTCATTTTTAAGTTGACTTGCCACTAGTGGCTTCAAGCAGTATGTGATTGGTTAGACAAGCACATAGTGCCGTCCCAGACGGTGATCAACCTATGAAGTGAGCATGTGTTTGTCAGTCTATTATAAAGGCACATAACAGATTTTAGTCCCATACTTCCGTAGGTTGCTACATTAACATTATTTCAGTTACTTTTTGTACTATACAGTTAAATTCGTAAAACCTAAAATGTGTTTTATTGTAGTTCTGGCAACAGATGCCTTTTTTTACAGTTCTCCGAAGCTCTAGGAAGCAGGGTGATGCTCTGCTTTAAACTGGACTGAAATGAACAATATTTGGTGTAGGGCTTTAGGTGTGTGGTTAGGAGTTGTGGCTTGTGTGCACAGAGCTTGGAGAACCGAGTACATGTAAGGTTCTGATGGTGTGTATTCATCATTCACGGAGAGCGGCGTGATATCCATCTCTTATCAGCATTGCTCTAACAGAGCCAAAGCTTTACCTAAAACAGTATCTCAAAGGCAGCCGTTGGAAAGCAGCAATGTATCACACCGTCAAAGTCTCCCAGGAGTGGTTGTTTGAGAGCGACAAGCTTAAAGCGGCGAGTGCGACATTCACCATAAGTGCGTCTCAGTGTCGAGATCCCAGGCAAACAGCTTGTTGCAACTTTAACCTATGTTTTAAATATGAGACATGTCGGAAAGCTAGTCCGAGTGCATTTATAGTGGATGAAAATTGCTCTGAGACCAAACGCTGTCTATTATTATGCTTTTATCCTCTCAGAATTGCTGTCTGTCCGAAACGAAAGTCAATTTGTATTCAAATTTTATTCCGTCCACTATGGCTACTCGCAAAATGCACAATTTCTTGGTAGTGGTTGATTTTTAAAGAACGTCTACTGGGAAAACATCCCAATGAAAAATGGATGTTTTGCTCTGTGCTACCTGCGCTTTGAGTTGGCCGCGAGCCGGGGAACATTCCTGCCGCTGTCAGGGTGAAGCTGCATTAGTGAAAACGACAGCGACAGCCGAGCGTTCTCTCGTTCGCTCCACCGCCTGACAATCTGACAATTCTATACAAGCTCTGCACTGCATCTTTTATGTGCTCTGCTCTCCAGACTGGCCTAAAGTTTTGGGGGGCAATGGTGTGGATGCTCTGACGAGACAGGAGACAGTGTGAGGATAGATAGTTCAGTTGTGGTGCTACAGTTTCAATGTTAATCTTTGTCGAAAAGATAGATGTTTGTAAATTCTCTTGTTACAGAGCGATGTTGAGGTGTCACGCAGGGGAGCGCTCACTACAAACAACAACAAGGCAAATGCATGAGATTATTGGACTGCATTATGCAAGAACTGTGTCTGTTTCTGTGCTGTGAATCACTCCAAACATGAAATGTCTGTCCCAGGGCTTTACAAAACAGTCAAAGTTAATAACACAAACCATGAAAACCCTTATGAGCCTTTGTTTTTTCATCATAAATATGGTGTAGATTCAACAATCTGTTCAAAAATATACCGTTTAATTACTATTATAAATGACCATAATTAGCCTATTATTCTTTATTTCCTTTTATTATGTTATTTTAATGACAGTCATGCTGTGAATCTTGTATATATATATATATATATACACACATATATATATACAGTGGAGTTCACTTATCTCGAATCACGGTTAACTCGCCAATCCTATTATGTTGATATTTTTGAAGTGGAACCGCCAAACTCCCTATTTGTCTTAGTATTTTCTTTTGGGTAGATTCTTACCACTGTAATTCTGTATTTTACTGTATTCTAATAAAAAATACTGTACTTTTCTCTTAAAATGAGCAAAAATTTAAGACAATATAACTAAAGTATTAATATTAATAATATTAACAATATTTGCCTTGTGACAAGTGTCACATTAGTGAAAGGAAAAATGTAATGCTTTTGGTAAATATTGTAAAAATATTTTAAGTATTACATTATATAGATTACTTTATTAATATGATAAAATATTTACAAATTTATCTTATGTTTCTTTGCATTAGGGTAATATAATTACCATGGAAATATAATTGAAATCATTATCAATATCATTATTTATTTTAATATTACAAATAAAGTAATTTTTACAATTAATAATGTTATATATTTACAAATTATTTAAAATATTTAAATTACAGTACAGTAGAGCATGGTGCTTGCATGGTGCTTATCTATCAAGGTCATGGGTTCGATTCCCAGGAAAATAATTGATTAGAACGTCAATGTGTATCTAACGTGTGTGCCAAATGCATAAAAGTGGATATTTATAATCCTTATTCTGCTCTAATACCCTTAATCATCATTAAGTATTGTTGAATTTGTATGGTCTTAAAGAAAGCAACAAAGAGAATCTTCCCACAATGTTTTTTACTTTTACAATACATAATTTGAGCAAAACTACTGGTAGCACACAACGGCAAACAGGCATTGCTGATCATTGGTCACTCTTCTTGAGGAATCCTCCTTTAGCATTGTGCATCATGATCTGTAGGTGAAGCGAGGACAGTATATGCGCTTTTCTCTGCAGATCAGTGCACGCTTGAACTGCTTCCATGAGCAGCACTAAACAATTTTAAGGCTGTCTGTGCGTGTTAGATGCTGAGACCAAACCGTTTACTTTGGGGGGTATCCACAGAGACCAGTCTGTGCAGGAATGTGTGCATGTGTGTGCTCGCGCATGTTTCAGAGAGAGCAAAATAGACTGTTTGTGTCTTCTGGGATCAGCGCTGAGACCACACGTGATATGTTATCATGCTTAAACTGTGCTCACTGTTTCTGGTCCTTTTTTACTGGCTTTCCTCTCAGAATCTGAAATGTAATCAGTTTTATCCTGAAGCAGATTTATATGACAGCCTATGAAGTGGTTCACTTTTATAGTGTGTGTATGTATGTATGTATGTATGCATATCTATCTGTATATAATATCCATATCATTATACCTCATAAATCATATAATAACAACAACACACACACACACATATATATATATATATATATATATATATATATATAAACCACAAGTATGTCATGTCATCTTTATTTATACAGCGCTTTATACAATACAGATTGTTTCAAAGCAGCTTTACAGTGGTAAACAGGACAATTATGGCTTTTTTCAGCTGGAATCAGTTCAGTGCTGATTCAGTTTCATTGTAAAGATCATCAATTTCATTTATGAAGCAGTTCTGATGTCAAATGACGTCCAGCTCAGTTCAGTTCTCATAGAACAGCGTCAGAAGAGATCAATAATATTGTTGAATATTAAGTGTTTGTGTGTGTTGTTCTCGTACAAAACGTCGAACAAATCATACTAATTGATATTTCTTGATAATGTAAAAATGCAGAAAGTTGTATGTGATGGGTAGGTTTAGGGTTAGGAGAGAGAATACACAGTTTGTACAGTATACGAATATATGGAATGTCCCCATAAAACATGGAAAGCCGACATGTGTGTGTGTGTGTGTGTGTGTGTGTGTGTGTGTGCATTGAATCTGCTCTTGTCTTTTGTACATTGTTGCCTGTCTCATGCTAAATGTTGCTCCAAAGTAACTAGAGGAACATTTTGTTCTCTTTTCCACAGATGAGCAGCAAAAAAACTTTGATTTGACACCTTTGAAACCTTTATTTAGCTTTTATCATGACAGAATCTCCCCTTCCACCCAGTGTGAAAGACGATCAAATAACTTTTTTAACTTTTGTGGGAAAGTTTTACTACAGATTAAAAGACTGTTGGAGACTACAATGATCATTTAAACAGTATCCTTACATTTCTGGATGCATGTGAAAATGCAGTGAAATGGACGCAGTTATTAATGTCACATGTAATTAGCTATTGTTGCTCTGAGTGTCTCTGAGCTCCTCTCCAGCACTTTTTAACCATCATTTTTGTCATGTCTTCCTTCTACGAATATCCACTCTCTGTTTAGTAGGGTTCACAGGCAGTTTAATGTTTTTACTGTGACAGACAATTTTTTTTAAGTATTCAGTGACTCAGTTAAGAGTCCAATTGTTGCGTTAATCTCACCAGCAAAAAAATGAAAAGCACTTATAGAAAATAATGTTTCAGAGACATTAGCACTTGATGCTACATGACTGTGTATAAACTTTAAAGCTGTTTTAAGGCTGGATATTAACTTGACCAAGTTTAAGGATAGAGTATTTTTGTAAATTTAATGCAAATAATGTATTATAAAAATACATAATGGAAAATTTTGGTTTCTGAGTGTGAGTGAGATTTAAAAAGGGTGTTGTTTAAATACATTAAAAATCAAGGGTTTGGGGCCATTAAGAATTTTTCAGAAAAGACATTAATTTGATCAAAAGTGACAGTAAAGACATGTATAATGTCGAATAAATGCTTTTCTTTTGACATTTCTATTCAACAAAGAATCCTGAAAATAAAAATCTATCACAGATACCCCAAAAATAAGACTTTTTAATTGGAAATGTTTCTTAAGCTGCAAATCAGTACATTTCTGAAGGATCATGTGACACTGAAGATTGGAGTAATGATGCTGAAAATGTAGCTTTGATCACAGGAATAAATTACATTTTACCGGTGTGTATATATATATGTATAATTATAATATTTTGTAATACCTTTCCATTGGTCAAAAGGTTCTTTATAGTGGAAAACAGATTTTCAGATTATTAAAATATTCTTCACACTAAGAAAAAAATGGTTCTTTTAAGATTTGATCACTGAGACTTTCTTTGGGGAACCAAAAAAAAAGTTTTTTTCTATGGCATCTCTGTGAAAACCCCCTTTTGGAACCTGTGTTTTCATGCTAATTCTAATGCTAATATTTGCTATTAATGAGGGGAAGTACAATTTTCTTGCTTCCGTTAAAGCATGAGATTTTGTGTTCCATGAATAAAACCAGATGATTGCATTCTCCATGCAGTCATCAGGTTTTATTCATGTCCGCTCCATTGCTTATTTTCAATTCCAATTAGCATTAGCATCTCTGCGTTGCATATTTTCAGCTGCATATGTTTTCATTCGAGGTGAAATCTAAAGATGAAATGCGGGTTTGATGTCGTTTGGAGGCAGCTAGCTCTTATTTCCCCTACAAAGACCCTAGATGCTATTTCAGTGGCCACATTGGAATAGAAATACCACAGGATCACACAGAACATTTGCGCAGGGCTGATGCTGCACGCTTCATGTTGTGTAGGAGTATGGCTCTGGATCAGGTTGTTTTGTAACGTTTAAAACATAAAGATGTAAGGAAATAGACGCGGAGGGAGCGAGAGGAAATGGTTTTACCTGAAATACATTAGCATAAATATGTGTATGTGTGTGTGTGCCATCACACACAAATCAGTTTGCCTCCTGTTGTATGTGTGGTTTTTCCTCAGAGGTGGAACGTTGTGTTCATAAAGTTTGAGTTGCTGAAACTCACAATTCCTGGGAAGGTTTTTGTTGATGTTATTGTTTGTGGAAAAACCTTCATCCAAATTCTGTTGTTCCAGCAGATTCCGGAAAGTAATGCAGTCAGTGCGTTGCCTGAAGCCTTAAAACCATTAAAGCTAAGTAAACAAGAGGTGCCTACAACCAGACCTTCTGATAACAACAATTCAATTTAAAACAAAGACACAGAAACCTGTTGTGCTGTTTTGGAAGTGGCTGTGCTGTGAATCAACATGCATCAGAAATGTGAAATGTATTTACAAGGTTGTTTTTGCAATAATAAATATTTGTGTATTTTTCATCTTCTTCTTTTCTCTTTTTTTTTTATTTAGAACATTTACATCCTCAAGAAAAGAACTTTTGCTGGATTGCATTTTTAACATTATAATCGAGGCAGAAGCAGTAGGTGAGTCCGGATTGAAAAAGCAAGACAAGCTATTAAAAAAATAACTACAAAATTGCTCAAATGTTTCTACCATGTGCACAGTACTGTTTTACAAATAAGTTAATTAAAGCACATTTAAAATAAGCTATAAATGTATACTCTGTTCTATTCTATATTATAGTGTATTGTACAGTAGTACCTCAAGATACGCTCTACAAACGAAAAGTTTTCAAGATACGAAAGGTTTTTGAAAGTCTGAGATTCGCCCCATAACAATGTTGAAACTCGCGCCGCACGCCGCCATCTTAGTTATAGTAGACTCGCCACCATCCTCCTGCTCTCCCATTGGTTCCTGATGCTAGCCAAGCCATGAGATCCTTCTCTCTATTGGACAGCATCCCTCCCATCATGCATCTTCTATACGTACGTGCTGGCGTGCTTTAGCTCAGCCACTCCGCACCCGAAACTTTACATTTTTTATGTGTTTTCTTAAAGTTAAGTGTACGTACGTACGTTATCTGCCGTTTGTCCTCCTTTTCCTCTGCCTTTGTTATAAGTTATATATAATTATTTCAGAGTAAAGTCCAGTAGAACTGAATTTGATCCATTTGAAGAATTATATCAAAATAAATATAAACCGTAATACCTTGAGATACGAGCATAATCCGTTCCAGGACTGAGCTTGTAACTCGAATTGCTCGTATCTCAAATAATTTTTTCCCATAAGAAATAACAGGGGAAAAATTTATCCGTTCCGGCCCTCTAAAAAAACTCCCTTATTAGTGCTAATAACAATGGAAAAACATGTTTTTAATTGCTATAGAGGCATACACACACACAGAGAAAATTATAGTATATAAGGATTCCTGTGAAAAAAATGTGGATTTAAATATGAGTTCTTTCCTTCGAGACAGACGATACAGTATCGGCTAATGGCAGCATGTTCGGAGGAGGAGGAGGGATAACGGAGATAATTCAAACACAATATGAAAGTGTGGTGTTTCATCCCGTGTAGTGCATTTGATAGCCTCAGAACCTCATATTTATTATTATTGAACACGCATAACTCGTGCTGCTCCCAGCTTAATACTGGTGAATCACTCGTCTCCCCCAGTAACCCCCGCTGTAAAACCTAGATGGCCCTCTAGTGGAGATCATATGCAATTACCCCATAAATGAGGCGGCTTGAGCTGCTCCGAGTTCTCGAACACCTAGCGTCGGCGAATGTAAGTATGCTCGTATCTCAAATATTTACTCGTATTTCAAAGCAAAAAATTGCTCAAAGGCTTGCTCGTATCTCTGAAAACTCGTATGCCAGGATGCTCGTATCTCAAGGTATTACTGTATTTAAATTTTATTATGTTTTTTGTTATATTATGTGCTATGTTATGTTTTCTCACTCACCTGTCTCATTATCAATCACCTCTTGTCTTGTAAGATGTGTCTCGTTCCCTCATTCATCCTGTGTATATTAACCTTCTGTTTTCCTCAGTCTTTGTCCGATTTTGTTTTCAGAACGTCAATGTACGTCTAAGTATTGCTGTAGTTTTGTTGAATAAAAGTCTATCCCATTAATTCTCCTTCTTCTTGTGCGCTTCCTACACTACAGAAACCATGACACCCATACTCACGCCATTGAGTTTCTGTTTAACTCTTCGACGTCACTGGCTGTCATGTTATATGTTACCGTTATGTTATGTTGTAAAGGAAATATTTTTGACAGAATTATTTAAATTGAAGAATTTAATATATCATTAATCAATAAATCATTTAATAATCATTGCATTACATATCTCATTACACAACTCTCCATGCACAATGACTGCCATTGTCCAGTTTAAATAGTATTCTTCACACGACTTTGAGCTCCTCCGCATGGTTGTACTGAAATAAACAGTATATTTTTCATTGTTTGGGGCAATAAGTATTCTTCGAAGCTTGACGTTAGAGTTTAGTAAATATGAGACCTGGTCATTGAGGTGTATCAGAATAATGCCTCTCTGATCATTTCATTACCTATTTATAAACAGATTTATTTTTCAGATTAGACTAGATAGGAAAAAACTTAATCTCAACTCCAGAAGCACCATGTGACCTTGAGAGTCATCCACACGGTTCTTTTCATCCCCTGTGATTTCGAGAAAATAAGTGAGAGATTTGGTTCTGTATCAGTCTTTACAGACGACTGAATCGCTACATTTTAATGAGAAGATCTCACCATATTCTGGAGCGTTTGATGAGCATATTGTGTCGAGTGTTTCTTCTGTACAGAACTTCCTATTTACTGCTATTAATGCAGCTGTAATTATTCACTCCCAGATTACTCACTCCCAATACTTCCGCAATAACGAGCTCAAGAAGATTAATGATTGGACGGCCATTGTCCACAAAGTACGTTCACTAATCATTGGAAGTGTAAGAAGAAAAAAAAGCTATTAAACAATGCAAATCAAACCACATTCCTCAAACCAGCTCGGTTCCACTGTTCGGGCTGATAGCGGAGAAATTGCAGATAACTCCATTAGGGGAAAGAATTGAAAATACGATAAAGCAGAGAAGCTGATGTATGATGTTTCCTCTGGCTGCAGGTTCCGATAAAGAGCTCATTTCCAATGAAAGAAGCACTTGACAGAGGCAATTTTGCTGTTTTAACGAACACTGTCGTTAACAGGCGTAAGATAAGAAACACAAATGATTACCCATAATGCCATCCTCAAAACGCATGCTATTACGCTCTGTCATTAACAAAAATCTCATCTGTGTGATAGAATAAAGATGTAACGCATAACGTTTTTTTTTTAACATCTGAAATTTTGTATGTACTGGCTAAGTTCCTTTTGATTCTTAAAACAGACCTTGTGTCACTTTATTTCTCTATTTATTGTGCAAAGTTTTCCAGCATATCTGTTTCTACCTACGTTGTTTGTGGCAACAGAATAATTCCTCTCTAAGTCAAGTGACTGGAAACACATTTTGTGTGTCTAAATGCGTTGATGTGGATCAAAGTTGCTTATTAAAAAATGTATATTATTGATGACTTTATAACAACATCCAGTCTTTTTTATTTGACCTTTATTCTGTTGTTTGTCAGTCTGGACGCCTCCTAATTACAGATGGTATGCTGTCGCCATATTACCATCCCTTAATGAAAGTAATAATTCTGGCTAAATCACAGACCTTTCTCATAAAGTAATATGGATGCATTATAAATCCTAAACTGTCGTTCTTATAATTGCAAACACAGATGGCCAATACAGAACCCTGTTAATCAAAACCAATTTGCATCTTATATTACTTTATGTGCTGGGTGGGTTGATGACGAGTTTCATAGATTTGACCCTAGTTTGTTTCTCAAACATGAATGGAATAAACATTTAACATAAGCACACAATGAGTAAACTTAACAATTTTGTTGGTCATTACTTCAAAATGTGATATTAAACCATATTTATTCTGATTCTGAATCTGATTGGCTGACAGCCTTTTTCAGCCATGCGATATTCTACCAGTATGACTACTGGAACCGTTTCATTGTTTGTATCCTGATGGACCATAATTTTACAATTACTACTGTTGTTTTGTCACGGATTGTAGTTTTTTTATGCAAGAACATAGTTCCAGTATGCAACGAATTTGTTGCGTGCTCATGTCTCAATAGTGTTTAAACATGAGGTATAATTCATTTTGACTATATCAAACAGGCAATCTTTGGTCTTATTATCTTTTGGTCTATTATTTGTTCCAGAGCAATTCGATTTGGGCAAGGGCAAAGTTAAGTTTCATAACTTTCAAGTTTTCTTGTTTATTTCCTATTGTACAAGCTAATTTATTATTTTTTTTAATGGTTAATATTGTTCATTTCATATTTTATTTCATATTTTATATAAATAACATGCCATATTTGTTATTGAGAAAGGGTCCGTTACTGATTGTAATTTCCACTTCAGTTAAAGTTACATTATTGCGCCATTAGATGCAAAACTGTCTTCATGAGACTTTTATATTGAAAGGAACTGAAACAATGTAGTAAACATAAAGAATAAATATTCAAATGCATTGATCAGTGCTATCATGGGAAATCGTCTTGCTTCTTGTTTATTTATACACTTTGTGCCATCAAACTGTCGTATAAACACAATATTTCACGGCTCGAAATCAGAAGGACTGTAAATACCAGTGACACATGGTGTGGGCTCGTGCCTATGGCGAATCTCAGCCATGCTGATATAGAGCGATATCGCATAGGTACTAGTGGAGTATTGCTTATATTTAAGTATATTTATTTTTACAATATATTTATAATCATCATATTTAGACAAAATCTCACATTTGGTAGAAATGTGGTTTATTCTTTCGTTCTTTCTATATAATATTAGTAATACATTTTAACAATAATATGTATTATTAATAATATATAGCTAGATAAATACATAAAGAAATAATATTTGTGGTAAACCATTTTTCATTTATTTATTTCTAAAACACCAATTGGAAGTAATAATAATTACTTTGCTTTTTTCCCCAAACATTTAACTGATCATATTAAGCAGTTGATTGCAAAGAGATTAATTGTGTTTACTCCTTTCGACAGCCCTATTTTTATTTTAAAGCCATCATTTTTGTTTTGTAGGTTTAACAAAACTGAAATCTCTCCAAGTACCCACAGCGAACGCATACCCCTTGTTGAGAGTCACTAGTGTAGCTGACATTAACTTATACTATATTCATATATTCATTGCAGAAGAGACTAATAGCATCCATTATGTACTTCTACATAATTGTTTTTTATACAGTAATTGGATTGCATTTATTCCCACTTCTTACAAATTGGCAGAAAATGTCAGTGTACAGATTGTGTTGTGGCAGCACAGTTCCGCAGAACCATAACTGAGGACCAGAACAGCAGAAAGTGATCAAACTTGATGCAAAAGCACGGCCACAGTTGTAAATATTGATTGCCGTAGAGTGAGTTCTGTTCTTACCACACACTTGCAAGAGTAATGATGTTCCATGGACAGACAAATAGTGGCATTTCTCTCAAGGCACGAGGTAGAAAACTAAACTAAAACTAACCATATGCCTCTGCATGGATGAAATGCCGTGATTCAAAGCAGCTTATTCTGTTCGGTTGGGTATCCAGACATCTGCCAAAGAGACACTGGATCAGCTCACTTCTGGTGACATAGCTAAAGAATGCACTTCAAATCTCAGGCCATTAAAATGAAGGATGATCGGCCTGGGGCTGATGACAGAGGGTCTTTTTTAATAGACTTTGGTGCCAAAGGTCTTCCAGTGCTGTCACGCTCTCTCGTCCTGAAGAATAACCTGCATCACCTTTGTGAGATCTTTGGTGAAGTTGTCATCGACATCAGATAATTACATTCGTGTTCACTGTGAACATTTTCCATAGGACCCTGATGGCGCGAGCGTGTCCCCTCACACTGCAAATGAGGCTTGTGGTTGTAGGGTCTGGGTCTGAATTATTGATATGGTTCTGTATGAGTGGGGAGTTTTTAACGACGGTCATTTAGAAGATGGAGAGGCATCAGCAGGGCGCTAAATCTGACAGCGTGCTCCACAAACAGCGACTTTATTGGCCGCACAGATGGCCCGTGTGTACTGACTTCAGAGAGCCAGTACATCTCACACACACACACAACGAGGGCTAGAATACAATATATGAAATTAGATTTGTGTTGATGTGTGATAATGCATTTAGATATGTTTCAAGGATTGGGTCAAAAGAGAGCATTTTGATGCATTTTTTCTTTTCTGAGAGGAATTGAGTGGTGCTGGTTTAAAATTATTGCTTTTTAAGGCCTGCTGGTCACGTTTCTGAGCTCAGATGCTCTCTAAAATATAGCTTGGGTGTCATCTGTTGTTTACTGTTCTGCAGCCCATCCTAAAGAAAACTGTAGAAGAGGACAAATCGATGTAGAAAATCTGCCAGAGTGACTTCTGAAAACGGCTTAATGGTCATTTAAGGATCTCTATAAAGCTATGACATGTACTGTCTGAAATATGTGAAAGGCACACTAGAACATAGAAGAATTAGTAAGTCTTTCAGTGTACTTAGTTCACCCAATAATTAAATCATTTACTCACCGTCAGAATCAACTTCCATTTTTCTCAGTGATATTTGGCGCTAGTTTATCAGGAAGTGACAACGTTGCTCTCTTCAGTTTGAGTGGATGAAAATAATGGTTTATTCGCAAATGTTTTATGTGATTAAAAACCAAAAGTTAAATTCGCAACTTTGGATTGAAACATAGCTAAAGATGAGGGAATAAATGTTTTGTTGAACTATCCCTTTAACGGCCTAGAGTTTACCCATTAATAAAGATTATATCACATGCACTCATACACGTGTAAAGCTGTATTTTAACTGCAAACTATGATGTTTTGACTCTGTTTTTTCTACTTACAGGTGCCAGCGGCCGCCAAGCTCCACAAATACATAAAAGCCTCTAAAAGAAGAGAAACTTTATATCACACAAGTCGTGCGAATACTTTTATGTCTTTGTGTCCTTTTTTCATTCTATGAAAAGAAAAGAGCAACATTTTTCAAGATGTCATCTTTTGTGATCCATGAAAGGAAGTCAATCATACATGCTTGGAAAGACACATGGGTGAGTAAATTATAATTCTTTGTTTCTTTTTCTTTCATATTGCTGGTTAAGAATGCGAAATTCATGGCATTAGCAAAAGAAGGGGGAATAAAATGTCTAATGGTGGTTTGCCATGAACGTTGAAAGATGCGAATGGATTGTACACCAGCACAGTGCAGTGCAGAATACCAAAATATGGAGATGAAGCACTGTACCTGGTCTTATCTCCCAGGGAATGACGTGCAGATTTTGGGAGGGAGAGAGAGTGAGAGGAAAAACAACACAATGAGAGCACAGTAGAATTTACAATGAAAAAAAAATAACTTGACTCCATTTGACATTTTTTTGTGGTATTTTTGTGGTATTCTCGCATCAATCAATGCAGCTTATAGAAAATTGCTATGAATCACCTGAGGTATGTGTCAGTTAATCTCTTTATGATGTGTGATCTTTCTTTTCAAATGCTTATTTGTGGGATTGTTGCATATAACAATTTTTAAAGCCGTATTACATAATTGTATACTTATTCCTACTTTATTCTGATAAGTTTGATAGATTGTGACCCTGTTTAATAAAGCTCATGCAAATGCTGTTGTTTAAATCATCCTGTTTATTGCATCCATGTATATTGCAGAAGAGTTTTTTATGGGCTGATATTTTATGCATATATTCACTAATATAAAAGAAGACATTCCTTCATTCATTTATTTATTTGTATCTAATCCTGTATAGTATTCACAGATTTCATATTAGACTCTTGTTTAGTTGCAATTCCAGCCACAACCCTATACTTTGTGACAAGACTTTGTAATACTTTTCAAATGTTGCTGGGTCATTCCACAAAAAAATGGGTTTTGTGTAAACAATGACAATTTTTTTTTTTACCATGCTATTGTAATGTATCTATACAATTGAAAACCAGGTGTCTTGTGTTTTGTATCCCTTTTTAGTTTGTTTTTTCAGCAGTAGATGAAGACAGATTTGTCAACCTGTTTTGAACGGTAAACCACTGATAATAGAAAACTAAATATTTGTGTGTAGAAAAGCATAGGCGAAATAGAAATATCAGCACAAAATCCTTGTACTAGAATGGCTATGACTAAATGAACTGTAAAACTGTCGGTTACTTGTTTAAGGCATGGCTATGTGACTATATTAATATTTAATTTAGCTAAAGACTGTACAATGCAAATCATTGCTGTTTAAAGATCGTCTTTGTCTAATAGAATGGCAAAATAATTTTAAAAAAATGAAAATTTACTTCAAAAATAGCCTTTTCAATATGGAAAACACACATTTTGTGGAACGAACCAGTCATTCGGTATTACTGTTTAAAATAGACCTATATGTCCGCAGTCCCTAAGGAGAGATTCAAATGACCAATTCGTTTTAGTTACTCAAACACAGACGACGTGACCAATATAGTTCGATTCCCTCCCAAGGAAGTGACTCTGAAGAACCGGTTCTTTTTAGTGACTCGAACACAGACGACGCGTCCAATATACTGTAGTTCGATTTACCAAGGTAGTGACTCTGAAGAGCCGGTTCTTTTTAGTGACTCGAACACAGATGACGCGTCCAATATGCTGTAGTTCATTTCTGAGTGACTCTGAAGAGACGGTTTTTGTTTTTTTAGTGACTGAACACAGACTACGTGTCCAGTATAGTTCGATTCCTAAGGGAGTGACTCTGAAGAGCCGGATCTTTTTAATGACTCGAACACAGATGACGCGTCCAATATAGTTCGATTAGGAGTGACTGAATAGCCGGTTCTTTTTAGTGACTGAACATAGACGACGTATCCAGTATAGTTCTATTCCCAAGGGACTGATTCTGAAGAGTCGGTTCTTTTTAGTGACTCTAACAAATAAACGACAGTCGCGCGACCAGTATAATCCAAATCCTACGGGATTGATCTGTTCCGATTCTTTTCACACATTCAGCGCGACAAGCATACTGCGATTCACGAACGAATAACAGTTATACGAGTCCTTATGTAAATTAGGCTACCATTGTCTTGCGTAATTGGTGTAGTGCAATACGTGAAAGTCTTTGTTAACTTAACCTTGCTACTCACAAATCAGAAACAGCCATTTAAATCCCACAGAAAAAAAAAGAAAAAAATATATATAATTTTTTTACTTTTTTTTCCAAGTTAACTACAAGCTGAACAGTTCAACTGCATTTTTTTGCCAAACATTATCCTTAAAAGTACTAAAACGTTAAGCAACCGGAATAGTTAAATTGCTTACGGTCTACATCCCTTCTCCGCACATATGTGTGCGCGCGCGTGAGTCCGGGTGTGTGTGTTGTGTTGAGTGTGTGAGCGCGCGTGCTGGAGGAGGGAGAGCTCAGCTCTGAATCCAGCCACGAATCACGGAGAATGTGCGCGAAATGCTTCATTGCTGTTTTCTTTAACTCCAGAGGGCAGATTCTGCATGATATCACTGAACGGACGGATTTGGGAACGTCGGAGGGACATTGAAGACGCAGAACCGAACCTCCCTCTCGAGCTCATCTACAGTCAGCATCCGTTCATTCTTGGACCTGTTACCACCGGACTGGTACCTCTGACCATTTCACCCTGCGTGGATACTTCTCCAGATCGCAGAGGATTCGCGCAGTTTCCAACGGACCACATTATGACTCATTTTACTTTGCTTGGATGAGTTTTCCATCTTTGCTTTGCTTTGCGATCATAATACATATTACATTCTCTAAAATTTTAATTAATAAAATAACAATTAAATAATGACTTTTTAATGCCCCTCCCTTCAAATTCAATATTTAAATGCGTTTTATGAGATGCGTAAAATGGAAACCACTGCGCGTAAATTCACGTCGGATTAACTCTCTCCGCATCCCGACATTCCCGTGAAAATCTATGGAAGTAGCCGAGTTTGTTTTAAACTTGCTTTAGGCTGGGTGCCGGGAGTATTTTCTGCGGGACGTAGTGAGGATGCAGTCGGGGATGCGGACGCTCTGTGCCGGCGGAGGCGCGTCTCTCTGCTGCCTGTTCATGCTGTGGATGATCTACACCCACATCCTGAAAGAAGGCAAGTGTCCAGCATCACAATACAGTACTTTCACTATGCTAACGGGGTCCAAATAACCTCCTTTCTTTTCTATGCGTATGCTCACCTCTGATTCTACCTTTATTATAAAGTAAAAAATACTACAGCAGTCAGATTTCTCTGAGCCAAGCTCATGGGAAAAATGCCATCGTGTGTAGGACAGAAACAACTCTCTTGAGAGCCCCTGGAGAGCTTGTGACATTATTATGGAAATCTATAGTATAATATAGAGGGCATGCTTCACAACCCAGAAGAAGAATGTATTGCTTAGAGGTTTCTCGTTCATACCTCAGGAGATTTATTGGAGATGCAACTTTGTCTCAGAGGTTTCTCCTCAAATTAATTTAGAGAGATAAAAATCGAGACTTGCAGTGAGATTCTATAGGTGTACCACAAATGTGAAGAATTTAATGAGCTCTTTGACTGCAGACTTGAGAAATCTGAGTACAATTTGTGTCATTGTTGAGATTTCTCCGTGACAAGCAGCTGAAACCTGATTTGTTTTCCTCTCCTTTGAATGGCTTTTAGGGGTGCATTATGTGTATGCCAGAATACGCTTTCCTGTAGCTTGCAACACCAAAGGTCATGGTTCGATCCCTAGTGAAAGCAAGAACTGATTAGAATATTAATGTGTGTCTTGAATGCAATGTAAGTCGCTTTGGGTAAAAACGTCTGCCAAATGCATAAATGTATTTGTGCTGTGGGTCTCTGAAGTTCTTGTCTTCTGCTTCTAACGCGGTGAATGATTTGTTTAGGGACCAGTGCTTTTTGCATTCATGCGTTTGCATCAATGCCCACTGTTATGCATCACACACTTGTATGTGCATGTCTGTCCGGCGTTTCCCTGTGTGTTCTAGAGGTAATGAAGAGGATAGTCATGATTTGAGTCAGGGGTAAGAATGTGACTCACATTTGATAAGCTAACTGGCCTAAAAAGGCACTGGGAGGCATGTCATACGTGGCACAGTGTTTGTGTGCTGATGTGGAAGTTTTGCAGATGGCTGTTGGTGGGGGTGGGGGGGGGTGCATGGTTCTTGTCGGGTGGGGGTAAGGGTTTAGTTAAAATAGGATATAATAAGAGCTATTACAGACATTAACACTTGATCTCACGGTGGCGTCTTAGCATGGTAATACTACAGATTTATGGGCTCCCTGCTGCACAAATCCAGAGACACTCGGCACTCTAAACGTTAGTAGGCGGGAGATGGTGTCTTGTATTTGAGGGATCAAACATTTCTTCTAGATCCTCTCAGTTAATGGCTGAGCTTTGTGGTTTGTGGCCTCCATCTCAAACTAGAGAGAGGCAACTCCTTTACTAAAATTCTTTATTTTCTTTATTTTTCCACATGTTAGTATAGATGTATGTTTTCCTCTACTTCATTTCTTCATGTGCTGGGCTTTTTAATATACATTTATGCTTTTTACATACTTTTATCCAAAGTGACTTACGTTGCATTGAAGAAAATGTATTTATTTTTATTATAGATGTTTCTTTATATACATTTATATAAATATGCAGGTTTGGAATGACATGAGGTTGAATAAATGGCAACTTTTGATTGCTGTGATGTTGTAGTGTGGTGGCTTTTCATTTCTATAGTGACCCTCTTGAAGTTGCGGGTGAGAAATTGATTGATCAGTGTGTGTGACTGTTGACCTTTGCCGCTGTTTGGCTCCGAGTCATTTACAGACGAAAGCTTGTGGCTTCGAACAAGGCCTTGACCCTTCTAGCGCCATAGGCATGTGATTAAAAACCCTCATCGCTCTTGTCCTTCCCATGGTCTTTTAATAGATCCAGCATCCAGATGCACATTAAAATACTACTTTAATTTGGTAAGATGTAAGTTATATGGATTGTATGTGTGTGTGTGTGTGTGTGTGTGTGTGTGCCTTTTTGAGCCAGCAGCGTGTGTGTTGTAGTCGTGATTTAATTATGCCATCCACCCAGGCCAGAGCTGTCATCCAGAATGGCAAAAGAGCTGCTGTGATGACATCACCGATAATGCACAGAGCGTTTTCATCACTGATGTCCAGCGTAACGAGAGGCACAGTGACGAGATGAGCGATTTACAAGATTAAAATCAATTGTCAGGAGTCCAATTAAAAATTCTCTGTTCCGTGGTGGAATTCCCCGGAAAGCTCGGAGCAAAAGATTAGTCGTTTGTTAAATATTGTTGAAAGATTTCAGTTTCATTGATCACCTCCAAACCACTGAGCATTCAAACTAATGCCTGTGCAAATTAGATTCAGCTGCTTTGTCTTTTTTTATTTGTTTTTTTACGAGATTCAAACAAGCTCGTGTCGCTGACTGACGTCTCCCTTTATCCATCAAGTGCTCCAAACGCTGCGCCTCAGAGATACTGCTTGGTTTGGTTAAAGGTGATGTGTGACATTTTTCTGATGTTAAAGCACTTTCTAGTTTCTAGCTTAATATGCAGAGACAACTGTAAGCCGCTTGCAGGTTGACTTCATGGAGTTCTAATAAACCTGGAGACCATCGTAATGGTCGTTGCTAGTCTGGTTGATGCTGCTGTCTTTGCTTCAGTTCCAGAAGGATTTTCTGAGCCAATCACCTGAGCCATATATATTTATGTCTCTGATCGTTCTGTATTAGACGCCTTGCAACAGTCAGGAAAAGACATAAGTCTGTTTCATGCTGTTAAGAACCCTGTGAGAAAAATAGGTCACTGGTGAAACATGTACAATAAAACTGAATGCCTTTTCAATGGCCATCACAGGAATATTACATTTGGGACATTTTTATTTAGTTTTAATTTCAATATGTTTTTTTTCAATGTGTCTCTTTAATTTAGTTTACTCTGTCATTAATAGCTTTTTCTAATTTTAGCTAAGAAGTTTTTTTATTTTAGCACTTTAAGGCTTCATACCAAAGTCTAGTATAAAACAAATACTTTTACAGTTACATAACTGTGTTATTTTTTTAGCACAGTCTGGTGGTATTTTCAAGGTTCATTTAGTTTAATTGCATTTATGTGCAATTATGAATTTAACATTGCATTGAAGACATTTTTATCAGTTTGTAATGATTGTATATATATATTTATTTTATAATAAATTATATTTTTTATGTTTACTTGTTTAAAATTACCATGCTTTTTTCTTTCTTTCTTTCCATTTTTATTTAGTTTTATTTTTTAATATACAATATATTATAACTTGAAATTATTTTTAACATGAAAATACCAATGGACTACTGAAAAAGTTGGTCATGTCAGTTTATTTTAAAATTTTCCCTGATTTTTATTTCAGTTAATGCACATGTTTTTAGTTTTCATTAATTATAAAGCGAAGTAAGCGTACTTAACATTTTCACTATAAACCTTTACAGACCATATAAGACCATATTTTAGTCTTTTAGTAAGCTAAAAGCTAATGGTCTCCTTAATGTTGTCTCTTTTATAGATAAATGCATTTAAACTGTACAGGAAAACAGGCCAAAAAATCTTAGAGTCATCCTGTACTAAACAGAGTTTTGTCCAATCAGATTCTCTGTAGAATGAGATTGTCCCGCCCCCTGATGTTCATTGTAGCGACAAAGCTAAACCTTATCGACTAATGTACCGCCAACTTTGGTTACACATTATTTGAATATTCCACTTTAGAAATTCTAGTAACTCTAGTAAGTTGCAAATCTTAACAAAATCACATTGATTTGCAACTACGTGTCAAATAACTCTCATTTGAGTATTGGTAGACTTAGGTTAAGTAGAATAAGTTGACATACCTTATAAAGTTTCTTATAGTCAGTAGAATGTCTGTTCGGGGAGCATCAAAATAAAGTGTTTGCAAATTTTAGGTAGACCGCCTACTAATACTCTAATGACAGTTAGTTGAAATGTAGTTGCAAAGTGACTTATAGTTGGTAGAATGTCTAAAGTGGACTATTGAAATAAAATGTTACCTAAACTTCTTGCTTCAATAAAAAAATGTCAGCACAGAAGACAGAAGACCCAGACAGTTTCATGAGGTCTTTTCTGGACGTTCACTCAAGAAAGGTAATTTATCTGTTGATTCTTGGGCAGGTGAAACTTCGTAACCACCAGCAATGATTTCAAATGGCATGATCTGTAGATATTGTTCCCTGACGGTTATCCTAAAATCCCTCTACAGACGAGAATAATTCAATTTAGTAAACGAGACAGATGGAGGGTGTTTGGCTTAGGAAATGGATCTACAGTACAAGAGAGCGATGTAATAAAAGGGCTACAGTGTGCTTTTTAAGACTGGCCCATTACTTGCAACACGTGCTTTGGTCTGTCATGCCCTTTTTGGGGTTCGGTAACAAAGAAATGTGTGGGTCGCTTCGAGTGGCTGTGAATTCTGCCCTGACAGCTCACCCACAAAGCGCCGCCATTCGTCATGGCAAAGACAGGAAATCAAAGTGCGCTTGGCTGTGGGTGTGCACTCTGGGCCACAGAACAGACAGATGGATGAGCTGTCACCAACATCAGCGCTGCCAGTTTATTTAACAATACATTTGGAAATGTCAGTGTTCCCTCTGCGGACTTTTCGCCATGGCACCGCCGACACCTTTCGGCTTCCACTGTTAAGCTTGGGTATCAGTGGGTGGGAAGGGATGCGTCTAATTATAATGCAGCAGAAGTTCTCAGCACATTCGCACGAAAGAAAGACTCCAATAGCTTTCTGTTTGCTTTCGAGTTCTCAACAGTGTCTCAGAAGAATCAAGAGATTTTAATATGAACTCAAACATTACATCAAATCGTTCTAAGACCTGATTATTTGAGCAATGCTTTTCTCATTCCACATTCTGTCTGTCTGTCTATCTGTCCGTCTGTCATCCTGTCTGTTTTTTGTCCACTTTTCCATTTATCCATCTACCTATCTGTCTTTTTGTCTGTCCTATTTAATCGCTCTGTTGTCCTGTCTGTCTCTGTTTTTTTTCTGTCTGTCTGTCTATCTATCTATATGTCTGTCTATCTGTCTCTTTTCTATCATTCGTCCTGTCTCTATCTATCTATCTATCTATCTATCTATCTATCTATCTATCTATCTATCTATCTATCTATCTATCTATCTGTCTGTCTGTCTGTCTGTCTGTCTGTCTGTCTGTCTGTCTGTCTGTCTGTATGTCTGTATGTCTGTCCTATCTATCATTTAATTCATCTTGTCTGTTTGTCTGTCTGTCTGTCCTATCTATCATTTGTCCTGTCTCTATCTATCTATCTATCTATCTATCTATCTATCTATCTATCTATCTATCTATCTATCTATCATTTCATTCATCTTGTCTGTCTGTCTGTCTGTCCTATCTATCATTTAATTCATATTGTCTGTTTGTCTGTCTGTCTGTCTGTCCTATCTATCATTTCATTCATCTTGTCTGTTTGTCTGTCTGTCTGTCTGTCTGTCCTATCTATCATTTCATTTATCTTGTCTGTTTGTCTGTCTGTCTGTCTGTCCTATCTATCATTTAATTCATTTTGTCTGTTTGTCTGTCCTATCTATCATTTCATTCATCTTATCTGTTTGTCTGTCTGTCCTATCTATCATTTCATTCATCTTGTCTGCCTGTCTGTCCTATCTATCATTTGTCCTGTCTCTATCTATCTATCTATCTATCTATCTATCTATCTATCTATCTATCTATCTATCTATCTATCTATCTATCTATCTATCTATCTATCTATCTATCTATCTATCTATCTATCTATCTATCTATCTATCTATCTATCTATCTGTCTGTCTGTCTGTCTGTCTGTCTGTCTGTCTGTCTGTCTGTCTGTCTGTCTGTCTGTCCTATCTATTATTTAATTCATCTTGTCTGTCTGTCTGTCTGTCTGTCTGTCTGTCCTATCTATCATTTCATTCATCTTGTCAGTTTGTCTGTCCTCTGTATTTCTCTATTGTCCTGTCTGTATTTCTGTCTGTCCTATCTAATGGTGCACAACCCTATTGGAGAAACATCTGGGACAATTGATACCTAATAAAAGATAACTGAGAACTCCATTAATTCTCTCGAGCTGTGAACGAACAACCCCTGAGCAATAAACGTGTCCTCTGGGATTACTTGGCTGAACAACAATTTGAATTCCTGGTTATTTTTGCACTCTCCCTAAATGCCATTGTTATAATGTTGTGTAGGTGGGCAGGACAGATATGTCATTTCCAGCAGCACAATTTGCAAAATGCAATTTCTTCCTCAACAAAGGGCACTAGCTCCCAGCATGCCAGATGTTAATGATGGCCCGTATCATAAATTTAGTGGCGAGAAACCACTTGTGCCTCTGTAGGTAATGAAGGCGTAGAACTGAACGGATGTTTATGGAAAATTCAAAAGCTTTTTAAGGCAAAATCAATTGTGCAGCATTGTGCCACCCATTTAAAAAATATATTTGCTGCTGGGTGTATATGAATTTAATTCATGTCAAATGCCCTCCTGCTCTAGTTCGTTGTTCTCTCTCTCTCTCTCTCTTAGCTGAGAGGAATTCTGGAGTGTCTAATATATGAAGATGAATGATATGATTTTTTGCAGTATTTTAGCTTCACTGCTTTCTCTCGCCTGAGAAATGCCGTCTGAATTTACTATTATCAGATGTTGTGTGAAGTGTGTGACCTTTGTTCCCTGGCTTGTTGCTAACTTGTATCAGTTTTTGTTATAGCCATCCACTTTCCACTTGAAGTTGATGCTAAATGACATGGATGTTTAAACAGGTTCTTAAAGGTTTATGGAGGGTTAATTAGCTCTTCCGTACACAATGCAGAAGGTTATAGCCATCTCTATTGCTGAACATAACTGTTAGCAGCAAAGACAAACTCTAACTGCTGCTCAAGCCACACTCCTTTCCATTCGTAACAAAGGATTAGCTTGGCTGTCTGTGGACTGAAGAGATGTATGAATCTCACGATGTTTGTCAAAAACATCATATTCCAACACAAAGAAAGAGAATTGTACATTTGACTTGCATTTACTCTCTAATGTCATTTGTGGCGCACCGAAGAGGATGTTTAACACAGTGTCTGTGAAAGTGGATTGGGATCAGGATCTAAAAGCATGGAAACAAGCATCATACAACATCAGGAAAGCAGTTCATATGACTTTTCTGATACAAGAAACAATACAATAGCTTTGTGTGACTGAAATGCAAGCTATTTTCTGAAAATCTAGCTTCGTTCATTCCTCTGTATCCATCTCTTTTTGTGGTGTATGACGAAAGAAAATCCTATGGATTTCAAAATGCATTTTATTTAATTGCATTTCATAACTATGCTGTTATACTTTATTGTAGAAGTTGTTGAACTGCCTTAAAACTTTTACTTATTACGGTTACAGTAATTAGAACACAAAATGAATTACATGAAAAAAACATTATTATTATTATCATCGTGATCATAATTTTTTTTTTACCATCCCTCCACCCATTTTCCAAACCGTATGTTGCATTATTTTTGTTATTATTTTGCATAACACTAATGACAACTGATAAATGTTCTTAATTATCATTAAAAATGTTGGAATGCAAAAACAACTCATTATTAAAAATTGAATTCAGTGTTTTCTTTATACAAGAATATACTTCTTTTTTCATTCTTTATTCCTATACGATTCAAATGATTGAAACCCAGAAAGATTTTTCAGTGAAATGTTTTGTCTAGCCCTTATCTTTTATTGCAAACTCTAGAAAGACACAAGTGTCATCCTCCTGTCAGCTGTCCTGTGCTGCTGTGTTTGGAGAGGAGGTGGTGTTTTGAACGCCACTAGCTTTGAGTTTCATGTTCCCTTGCATTTGTACCTACATCTTCAGGCTGAAAGTGACACTGCAGACCTGAATCTGCTTTCTGTGAGAGAGGAAGTAGATTCTGAAGAAGAGCAGAGCTGAGTTTGGTGACCCGGTCTCTGCTCCAGCACGCTCTGTGCTGTTCTCTGCCCAGGTGCATGTAGATCTTTATCGTTTGATTCGCTCTGTAGTATCTCGACTAAACAGGCAGAAAAAACTCCTGTCATATCAATTAACTTAACAACCTGTGATGGAATGGCTGTCAAGTTTTTGGCACATCCAACCCTCTGACTTTATCTCTCTCTCTCTCTCTCTCTCTCTCTCCATCCTGTCTGCTGAGGCTTATCTCCATCCATCCCCATTCATCCTCTGGCTGTTAAACATGGACAGAACGCTGGTATTTCATGCCATTCATGACGTTTCTGGCCAGCAGCACACAGCTATTTTCGTGGATGTGTGTGTCGTTTTGTGGGTGTTTCTTCAATTACAGGCACATTTATGTCTCAGGGGTTGGTTTCATTAAAATTAAAAATACATCACTTTTTTTTGTTATCGCTGTTATATGAAGGTCGCACTCGTTTGGAAATGTATTTCTAGTCTTTAAAATGCTTGTGCCGATTGGGTGTAATTGTTTACCTATTTAAATGAATAATTGATATAAATTTGTGTATTTTTAAACAAAGAGTCAATAAACCCTAACAGTTTTATATTTATTAAGAAAATTATTTTTGTCCTTTTTTTACACAGATTACATCTGTCGATTTCACCACTAATCATTTTTTAAAGTTAGTGTTTTTGGTTTCCAAATGTGAGCATAGAGCATTATTGAAATAAAACATGAAATGTGATATGCAAAGAAAAAAAGCACTTTTTATAATACATTTATAAAAATATTTGTGTTGCAGTTAATTTCCAATCAAGCTCCGTTTTTGTCAAGTTCATGACTTTCAGAAATTACAAATACCAGAATTCATCTGCAATCCATGTATACTTGCTGTCGGTAGACAAATCAGATTAACTAGCGCAAGTGTGTAAAGTAAGAACTTGTTTTCTAACCGAGCCAGAAGCACCCGTAGTTGAAGAAACACCTCAATATCAAATGAAACAGAATGAAAAGGGGCAAACAGAGAAGCATCAGAGGACTGAAGGAGGGGTTAATTCTCTTATCTAAATTCTGAGCTGTGGAGGATTAATGTGGGCCGTTATGGAAAGAGGTTGTGGCTCTATTTTGGAGGAGGCTGATCAGAGCGAGTGAGCGAGCGAGACAGAGAGAGGTGACCTTCAGCATTCTCTATAGTCTTTACAATAATGATGTCTGCTGGGATTTCTCATCTCCACTCAACAAGATGCCCCCATCGCATTCAAGGTTAAAACAATTTCAATAGACTTTGCATCTGACACGTTCGGCCTGAAATTGCTTGTAAGTTTTACTCTTGGTGTGCAGTGTTTGCAAGAGAACCACTTTTCCACATCACACAATAAGTCATAATGCAGTGTTTTAGACACTAAATTGGCAATCACTAGTCTAGTTATATTAACAGCTGCAGGCGTTTAAAGAAACATCAAGCGTTTTCACAGTTGAAATGGGACTGACTGTCTGTCCGTTGGATATTGTCTTCAGGTTTCTTCCATGAAAGACAGGTGACTTCTCCTGCTTGGTTGACCTTGACCTATTGTTTTGAAAAAGTAATTGTTCAGGCCGCTGGACTGTGAAACCAATTGGTCGTCCTGTAGGGAGTACAAGTTTTGCCTTCAGCACGTCTGTCTTAATCAGCTCAGTCTGTGCCGACTGTTGACCAAGCAGGAGCAGACATCAGCTCTACACTGCTGTCTTTGCATTTCCATGGGTTAAGTGCTAATGCCACGGGAGGGTGGGTTTGCTTTTTTTGTACATGTTGAGGTGGGGAAGGGTGTATAATATGATGAATAGCAATAAGCCGTTCAGCCCTGCAATCAGCAGCCGCTTAAAGCTAAAATCAAGGCTGATGTGTTGACTATGAGAGATATGGAGAAAATGAAAAAAAGTGACTGATTTCTTTTCGGCTGTCTTTAGTCCAGTGTTGATTAAAGCTGTCCTGATGCAGTGTCACTGCATTTGGAGACAATAGTTAGCCATTTTGCTTTGAGATCCTTTCGGTCTGATCGGAGTGAATTATTGCGCCCTTGAGATGAGCTTCCTGTGAAAAGGAATCTTAAAGCAGGAGTCGGTGGTGATTCATCACTGTTCCCGAGCTCTATTACACATATAAAAAAATCCCCTTTCATCACATCTCTGTTGGCTCTTCAACAGTATCACATAAGATTAATTAATATTGTAAATCTGCTTTTATTGCCATTTTAAACAGCCGGCTTCATAGAGTTGTACCCGGCCACTTTTCCTTTTTGATCTAACACAAAGAAAGAGAGCGAAGACAGGAAGTGAAGGAAAGAGGAAGACTTTTCTCTCTGACTTGAATTATGATTATGTATGAGTCAGCTAATGTCTATAGCCAGCATTTTTGAACTTTTTGTTCTTTTTCTTGCTGGTCATTGTGGTCACTTGAATAGAAGTTGTAAGCTTTGCCAGCACACTAAAAATATAAAAAGTTCTCAGCCAAGCATTTATGCTTGTCAGAGAAAGCGTCGAGAGGAAGTGGTCTCTGAGGACACGAGAGAGAGATTTTGCTTTATAAAAGGCTTGAACAACAATGAATACCTTAAGAGAGGTAAAAAGCTACCATTTATAAAGAGTGACATTTTAAAATGTTCTCTTCTTGTAAAGACATGATGAGAAACCAAAATGAGAAAATGACTTTTACCTCTCTCTGATTCTATGCTACCTTGCCTATCCTGGGTTATTTCAGATGTCCAGTAAATTGGTTGTCTTGGCATGTTTGGAGAGATCTAGTATTTTGTGTTATGTGATTTTCTTAGTATAGGCAATGAGAAAATGAGATCTCATGCTGGTATTCAGAGCGATAGCACTAGATATATACGCTATTTTAAAGAAATTTTACATCCAAAACTAAAAGGAAAATCCTGTCAACCTATTCTTTTTGTTGTAATAATAATGAAATCTGACTGCACTTTCAAACTTCAAAAGAACAAGAAAGCACTGTTACCCTTTGTCCTGTTTGTTGTGTCACCTGTGCACTTCCTGTGTGTAAGGTCATTTGTCACTTCCTCTCTGTCGCGTCGATGTTTCACTTCCTGTGTGTAGGTCATGTGTCACTTCCGGGTCCCTTTTGTGTATCTTTCTGTGCTCTTCCTGCACCTGTCTTGTAATCAATCACATCGTTAATCCACCGAGGTGTTCGTCATTCCCTTGTGTATAAAACCCTCTTGTGTTTCCCTTGTCTTTGTCGGTTGTTCACGTTGACTGTGTTCTTGTTTCCAAGTTTTGCACCAATGTTTGTGCTGTTTTGTTTCTTATCTAAAGTGTGTTTTGTTTTTGTTTTTTTTAAATAAAGAGAAGAGTTTAAGTTGGAACCTGTTCTCCTCGTCGTGACTCTGCATCGCACACGTTCCCCTTTGCTAATCCAGTTTTCTGATGCACTGAAAATAAAAAAGCTGTAGAAATGATTTTCACAATGAATTAAATGTCAAGTAATGCCTTTAATTAAGGGTGAAATTTTGAATTCTTCTTGACAAACAGACTCTAATAATCTTTGAAAAATATATTTTACAGTGTGTTTGTTAGCTTTGTGTGATTACACAAACATTTTTGTTGTTTAGTTCATTCAGACGCTTGATTAACCAATTCATCATCTCAAAGACTCAAAAAGAATGATTTGTTCACAAAATTCCTATTTTATGACTACAGAAGATTTAGATATTTGTCCAGTCAAATGTGCTACTTTGGAGCTTGACTCAGTTCACTTTCATTATATTGATTTACAAATCACTTTATGTTTCGCAGAAGAAAGAAAATTACACTGGTTTGGAATGATTACATGGTGAGCTTGAGTGAACAATGACAGTGCTCTTTCTTGGTTTAAATATTTTGTTCTATTTCACTGAAAGTCATCCACGTTTATTTCCTTCCATGATTGCTTTGGCAGACTGGTACATAACAATGCACTCAAAGATAGGGTCATCTTATTGGATATTAAACCTTCATGTTAAAGTTTTTGAGTATTGATATAGCCATGCTTTCTGAAATGTGTGTGTGTGTGTGTGTCCTCCACAGGTCAGTTGGCAGTAGGCACATGTGAGATTGTGATGTTGAATAGAGACAGCAGTCAACCCAAGCGCACTATCGCCAGGCAGACAGCCCGCTGTGCCTGCCGGAGAGGACAGATCGCTGGCACCACACGGGCCCGACCAGCATGCGTGGACGGTGAGATGCAGCCCACACACACACACATTCTCACATCGTGTGCATGTGCACACAGACATATATCCGCTCACAGCATGCAACAAGCCACGTCATGTAGTTCAACTTCAGTGTTGAATTTGCATTTGTCTTGTGTCAAAATCTTGTAACACACAATATAACACAATAGTTAGACTTGCTACATGTAAAGAGCTTTTCCTCTCTGCTGTGTGTGCTGTGTGAAAGTCGAGGACAGCTGAGGATCGGTAAAAAGGGAACGGAAAAATGTAATCTTTGGATTGTTATTGTCACTGTGGTTTAGGAGGAATATTTGAGCTTGTCTGTTCTGCCGAGCGCCGGATATGGCGGAGAATCTCATGGGGTTGGAAGCTTTCAGCATTTCTTAGGTTGTAAACCTGAAAATGATGGTAGTCGTTGTTTTGTAGCAAATAAACCCAACTCTCCTGACAGCTGGGGTCGTGTAGTTGGTTTCGTCTGCGATGGTGTTTTTGGTAATGCTACAGCTTGAGCTCTTCAACGACACATTAGTAGCACTTTGTAACGGCAAGACCAGAGTAATTAACCAAGAGAGTACCATAATTACAGCTGTGGGAAATTGATTTTTATTGGCTTTCTCTGCTGCCTTCATGCTCCATTAGTAGTGGATCCATTAAAGATGGACCTGTTGCGCACATGCATGCTGTACACTTACAGACAAGCCCATGACAGCTGTACAGAGACAATTAAAGACTTAAAGATGGAAGAAAATAAAAAAGGTCTATCCATTAACATCTAGTCAATCAAACTAATACCTTTATATCTCCTGCATTTATAGAAGGGCTATGAAATTTCAAATGGAAGTTGAATTTGATTTCAGCTTCATTTACTTGGAATTGGAGCACTAACACACACACGGATGTTTTTAATTTTTTATGAAACTCACATTAATGCTGCGTGTATTTGATCAAAAAATGGTAAAAACAGTAATATTATACAATATTATTTTCAATATTATAAAAAATTAATACAATTTAAATTTAAATTTAAATGAACTGTTTTCTATTTGACTACAATGTAACACAATGTGTAATAATGCTAATGCTGATTGAAAACAATTGTGCTGCTTAATATTTTTGTGGAAATACAGTAGATCCATTATTTTAAGAGTTATTTAATTAATATAATATAAAAACTGAAGTTATTTGACATAAATCTTTTGTAACTTTTCAATTTAATGCATCCTTGCATCCAAAGATTAATGGTTGTGTTTGTCTGAGGATAGACAGCTATTTTTAGTGGTGGTTAGTGGTTAGGGACTGCTTTCTTAAGATTAGTCAACAGATGAGTTGATATTAATAGTTACCTATATTTATAGTTTTGCAGTCTTTATGGAATGATTTTCAAAAACAGAGAAATTGAATGGATGTATATTTCCTGAACACACTGTGCTGAAAAAGCGTGGGCTCGTTCTTGTGCTCTATCCTGTTAGATGTCAGTCGGCAGGTGAGGCATTGTCTGACAGATGAGTCCGGGGGGCAGATGGTCAAGGGTCTCGGGAGGGAAGGGAGGGCATGTGCGAGTCGGGTCCCTGGAGACGTCTGACTCAGCGTAGGTGTGCTGGACGGAGCCGGCTCAGGTGTTGCATGCACACAAAGAGACGAAATTGAGTCATGATGCAGAACAGAGGTACCATGGGACCAACGGTGTGTGTGTAGGTGTGATTCATCCTTTTTGAAGCTGGACTCGTTCTATCTGCACAAACGCACTGGTCAGTGGGTGGTATCTTTTTTAAAATACAGGGAGGAACAGGAAATGATTTGGTTTCGTGGGCTGCTGCATGTTTATATTGATTCTTGTTCCACTGCTTTTCTATGTATTTCTGGGGGGGATTTTGCATATGCCTGCCCCATATACAGTGACCCTGAAAGAGAAAATATTCTTGTTCTATCTATTTGCAAGCAGTTAATGATGAGTGAGTTTGAAACGGAGGCACACGGCTCCCCAGGAGGCCATGTGTTCACTGGCTGCCTCTACAGCGGAGAGCGCAGCTCAGGAGCCTCATCAGGCTTCACATGAAACAAATAGGGTACGAAAATATCTGCTAAACTCCATGTGCGCTGTAATCTGCCGGTCTCTTCTCCCTGTGTGGCCTAGTTAGAGCACTTCACCGTACCCAGTGAGACGTGTGTGTATTTGCATCTCACATGCATTAATGATAATTAAGGCTATATTCTTATTTTACTTTAAAGGCTTGTTTTTAGATCAGGGCTTTAAAGGCAGCGATGGATCAGCACCTTTTCTGTTTTGTTTATACAAGGTGTTTCCATTTTAGGATGAGATGAAAAGGGAAATGGATTTTTCTGGAAATTACTGGGGATAACCGGTTTTGAATATTTGAGAAACTGAATGTATAGAGTCTGCTCTTGTTCTGGGCCAGCAGATATAGTGCATGATTGAGTACTTGTTAAAAGTCAGTAAGAATGAGTTAGCATGAGCACCAGTGTAAAGTCAGTAGTGATTAGTGTACCAATTCAAATGCACTTTAGTGCTAGTGTAGGTATAATTCGAAGTTATTATTAATGCTAGAATGAGTGCTCAATCAAACTCAGGATTGGTATTAAAAATTTTCAAAATCAGTTTTGTTTCTATCATGTGTACTAGTTCACAGTCAGTATTATAGCTAGTAGGCATAGGTCATTGCAGGTATTAGTCACCTTTATTTATGTAGCGGTTTATAAAATACAGATTGTTTCAAAGCAGCTTTACAGTGATAATTATGCATTTCGGCTGTTGTTCAGTGTTGATTCAGTTCTATGGTAAAGAGCATCAATTATTAAATTAGTTTATGTTCAAGTTATATCATTGTCCAGCTCAGTTCAGTTCGGCACGTCAGTACAGTTGATTGAATATTAAGTGCTCCCAACTAAGAGCGACAGTGACAAGGAACCCAAACAGAATAGAGAGAAAAAACCTTGGGAGAAGCCAGGCTCAGTCAGGGGACCAGTTATTATCTTTATGATTCAGGCTGCATCACAGGTCAGAATTCAGATCTACTATTACTCATAGTGATGCACCAAAATTATTTAAAATTTTCATTAGCCAAAATGTAAAAATTAAGTTAATTTAGTAATCAATTAATAATAAAATGTATTTAATAATCAGCACTGGCATTAATCTGGATATAAACAATATGAACATTTAAACTGCATATAAGGTTCGTTTTTTATATCAACCTTTTAATTAACCTTTTAACCTTTTATTTGTGTCAAAGAAATGTAAACATTTAAGTGGTGGCAGTAATAACTTGTTTTCATGACAAATTTATTCAAATCTGCATTGAATATTGAAGACAGTATACATGGGATCGTTCAAAGTTAATTTTGTAGGCATACTAATTCGGCTCATTTCTAGTGCAAGTATGAGTACTAATTCAGGACTAGTACTGGAATCAGCACTAGGATTAGAAGTCCAGTTCTAGCATGCATGAGTACTAGTTCAAAGTTTTAGAATTAGCATTAGAATGAGTAGTAATTTCAAATATGTCCTAGATAGTACTTGATTTACCATGAAAAATCGACCGTATTTTCCCGCATATAACCCGCAGACGCAGATAATCCGCACCCTCATATAGCCCGCAGGTGTTGGGGGTTTGTGTAAAAAATCGTTGGCATAATCCGCACCCATAAATTGATGAACTTTTTTGTGTAAGTTCACATTTCGAATTTCAAATGTTGTTCGCATGACGTCAATTATCCATAACTGTTCAGGCTCGGTACACAGTGCTTGTGCGTGAAATTCAAACAATAAGAAAACAAACAATCAAGTATGAATCAGAACAAAAAGCGGCAGCACGTCCCTTAAGAAGCGATTCTACAGGTGTTGATCATCGGATGAGATGAGAAGAGCCCGCCCTCATGGCAGCACAACCAATCACGTCTTCTTGAATGATTGACAGGTCAGACAGCCTATCAGCGCCAGCTGTCAGAGTGATAGTACAAGCGCCAGAGACAACAACCCTCGCAAGAAAGAAAAACAGAAATAACGTTAAAAAAAACGTACGTCCTTAGGGACGTAACAAATATATTGAAATATTATTCTGTGTAAAAACTGTGATATAGCCCGCACCCGTATATAACCCGCACCCATGCGGGTTTGTAAAATCTGGTATAACCCACGGGTTATATGCGGGAGAATACGGTAGTTCAATTTGCAAGTGTAAAGTAAGTCTAGTGTTAGTATGAGTTCTAGTTCAGATCAGCATACTATGGTACATTATGTGTACTTAGTATGAGTTCAGGTTCCTTATCAGCATTTGTACTACACTGGTTTAAAGTTTCATTACAAGTCAGATCTAAAAAAAATAGAGTAGAGTAGTAGTTCAAAGTTTTACTTGTCACATGGATCTGGAACAATAGCAACATGATGTTTTTCAGTTAATCTGCTTCACATGCTGGGCCAAGATCATGCCCAAAGAGAGCATGCATCCTCAGGTGCTCTGTGTGCTTTCAGCAGATATTTCTCACAAGTGTTCAAAACGAGTCCCTAGTACTTTCAACTCGATTCCAAATGGATTGTGTTATCACAACCGTTACTTCAATATAGCCATTCCTCAGCATGAGGCATCGTGGCTCAGACACCCTGACCGACTGTGCGCTAAATACCTCGCTGGAGCATTCCAGCGTCGTTTAAGCACATTGATTTTCTTTAGTGCTCTTTATTTTCTTTCTTCATGGCCCAGTTGTATTTGTGCTTTTGAATACTGTCCCTCGGAGGGAGGCTTGTTTATGTGATGTGGGATGGATTTGATTGTTTTCACCCCCCCGGGGACGGGAGGACTTGGATGAGATCAGAAGAGCTGGCTCGGCCATCCACAGCTTTTGCTCCAGATCCGTTTAAAGGCATAATCCTTTATTTCAACGCCGCAACTTTACTTTGATAAATTCGGGGATGGAGCTTTGATAACGCTTTCACACTCAATATTCATAAGAACTGCCATGAAAAACCTGCTGTGTTTCAGATCAGGAAAATGGTTGTAAACATATCTTAAGCGTCTGGTGACAGGAAATTTCTAAAAAGAAACCGAGCCTTTGTGCGCAGAAAATTGCATGGACAGAGTAATCAAGGAACGGAGGTCTCACAGGGATCGTCTATTAATGAAATTGAGGATTTGGTAGAGTTTAAGGATAATCTAAATCCTGGAAATGTATTCCGTGCACATCCATGTTCAGTTTCGTTGCAACTTCCTTCAGGGAAATAAAAATGGAGAAAAAAATGATTGTTGTTGACTCATAGTTGACTCATATTATATAAAATGAATATGCATATTGTAACTCATTTAGCTTTGGAAGAATATGATGAGAAATGTTTGGCTTCGTATTGACCTTGCTAGTTTGAGATCTTTTCTGATTTCCTAGGTATTCAAGAGATAACTCTAGCGTTTCTTTCAGTGAGAATTTGCTCTCTTGGAGAATCAACTGAGATTTTAGAGGAATCTCATTTGTTATTGTTCTTTCTCCTGGTGTGCATGCGAGACGCAACCATCTTCTGATTGTCTGATGCTCTACATCCTCTTTGACCTGTTTTGTTCTCATCACCTTCTGAACGTTGGTTGATCTGTGTCTGAAGCAACAGGAACAGCAGGGGTTTATGGGATTTTACATGGATCTACAGAGCAAACAAGAGAACTGAAAGCGGGAGCCTCAGTGCATACACATGTCTGATGTAGCTCTCTTTGAGTTGTTTGATGGTTTCAGTTCTACAACGTGAAGATAATGAAGTGTGCAGTGAATCAAGGCCTGCAGGCTGCTTGCTGAAACATGCATGACTTTGCCATAATCTCAAATCCACTTTCATACACAAATTCATATTTTATGTTGAATATAAAGTTTTGTGTGTGTGATGCCTGTTGGATCTCAAAAGGACGTAGTAACAAAAATCTTTCAGAAAAACCCATTAAAAGAAAAAATAACAGAGGTTATATACATGCTGCCGTTTTCCAAATTCCATTGTCTCATTTTCGTTAAAGAATATAGAAATACTGCATTGTTTTCAGCTTTGGAAACTTTGTGTCAAGAGTATATAAACAAACAAAGCACATTTTCATTATTTTTTAAATGCCTTTCATGCCTTTCTGCATGTTATGCAGCTTTAAGTGGTTGCGTAAATTATCAAATGTGTCCTGCATTTTCTAAAACTTTAGCCTCACATATGTACTATTATTTATAATGTTGTACACTACATGGCAACAAAAGCCAGTACAGCACTGAATACCTCTTATAGTGCAGTAGATTATTGTGCATACGATTGCATTTGATGTGTTTTGATGTTTAACATGGGTTCGTATTGATTTATTTTCATAGCAGTTGTGTTACTCCGTTATACGGAGCCCCTAAAGGGATGGTAAAAGAATTAGATGTCAAATGCTTTTGCGTTCTCTCCCCAGAGAAACTTTGTGTTCGCTTACAAAACTTTTGGGGTTTTTGCGAACGAGCGCAAAGTTTCTTAGGGGAACGCAACATTTTTGCGAGGAATTGCAAAGTTTCTAAGGGGAATGCAAATCATTTGAGAGAATCCAAAACCATCTAAATAAAATCTCTGAATTTAACATTATTTTTATTCTGTTGCTGTCCAATTTGATCCAAGAGTTTGGGATTATTTCACCAAGAAATACAAATTCTGAAGAATGAAATGAAAAATATATTCTGAAGAATGTTTGTAACCAAACCGTTGATAGACCCCTTTGACCTCCATAGTATTTTTTTCCATCTTCTTTTGTGATCAGCAGAACAAAATAATCGATACAGGTTTAGAACAATTTGAGAGTGAGTAAATGATGACAGAATTATGATTTCTGGGTGAATAAAAAAAACAAAAAACGTCTGTGTTTGTATGTTTGTAGCCCGGATAGTGAAAAGCAAGCAGTGGTGTGAGATGTCCCCATGTTCAGAGGGCGAGATCTGCGGACTGCTCTTCAATCGCTCCGGATGGACCTGCACCAAAGGCGGCGGGCGCATTAAAACCGTCACGGTGAGACACGTTCTAAATATCTGTAACATTTCATTTATCCGCTTAGCTTACTCAGTGTTTCATCATTCACACCACCTGTGTTTCAGCTCATTGGATAACACGTTCTAATGACTTTCATTAACTGACAATATTTATTTATATAATGCTTAACAGATCATTAGTTAATGTGCATTCAGATAGATAGAAACATCCTAAGACATCTTACATATTCTTATATATTTATGTTTTAATGTATTTAGTATTACAGCTACTCATCTGTTAAGCAGTAAATAATGTTAGCACATTATGTATTAATGACAGTTATTATGTAAGGGTTAATGTAGAGTCAGTATATGCTTATTGCAAAATAAACCCTGAGGGGGGGATCAGGATCTCAAGGCGATGTGTAGGGGTCTTGTATGACCCTGGACGGGTTTCTGTTGTGATAATTACCACCTGACTGTACCATATTTCATGTAAATGGACACTTGAGTTATGCAAGTGACTACTGGGATAACAGTCAATTATAGTTTAATGGTTCTTATGCTAAAATAATTGATACCAGAATGATTGCAGAACGATTGACCAATCAGAATAGTATTTCAGTCTGCAGTGTAATAAAAAGTAGAATACTGAATGCAAAGCAATTCATCTGACAACATTATTTGGCATTACTTTTATTATTTTTACTGGTTTTATTTGGCTTTGCAAAAAACAGACTGCATAGAAAAAACAAATGCTAACAGGAAAAAGCATGCATTGACTACAACATTATTATGTTGTTGGTTCTCTCTTGTTTTTGTATCTGTTCATCATTTCTTTGTATGGCAACCTGGACAAAATGTTTGGACAATTTAGCATATTTTATTGCGTTATCGCAAATAAAAAAATGAACTCCAATCACAACTATGCAATATGTTTGTATATTTAGCTAATTGTTTATATTTAAGTAAAGGGTCACGGTGTAAAATTTCTTGTCAATTTTGGCCTCTACTGTCTTTATATGCATTTACTTTTATGCATTTGGCAGACACTTTTATCCAAAGCGACTTACATTGCATTCAAGGAACACATTGAATCAGTTCTTGCTTTCCCTGGGATCGAACCCATGACCTTGGCGTTGTAAACACCAATGATCTACTGATTGATCTACAGGAAAGCTAGATAGTTATAGATATATACAGAGAGAGAGAAAGAGAGAGAGATAGCATGCATATACCGTTCAAAGGTTTAGGGCATAAAAGTTTACTTTTCTGAGTTCCTTGTGTGCTTTCAATTTAAAAAAATGTTTGTTGCCATAAGTTTGCCTGTATGCGTTGAGCAAATTGTCACATTTTTATTTTGTGCGCTTGCCATTAATTAAGATTCAAATTTGTATGCTGCAACAGAAACGTGCAGGGGACAAAGTCACCTTTTTTAAATTCATTTTGACAAGCTCCTACTTGTGAGTGGCTGTACAGGAGATGGATTGGGCTCTGTGGTGTGATTTGCTGTTTGTAATGCGTTGCGTACATCACAGGCATAAGTGCTGAGCTCAGGGGGTGTTTGGGCTGTGCTGACCCTGCAGGCTCCCGCCCCGTAATGTCTCGAGTCATTTTGTTTTTTTGAGTTGCTTTGCACAAAATGACAAGGAGCAATTATGCTGAATTAGAGGGTGTTTTTGGAAAGAAAAGGGATATAGAGGAAGAGAGGCTGCACATTATTCATGTGTGGTTATGTTCGGGTTAGAGGGGTTACGAATGTTCATGGCTGTGTGCATTTTTATGGATTTATTTGCAAAGCTTGCATGCGTGCCTTTGCTTGTTGGGGGGGGTTCTATGTTCATTCACAGTTGACATGAAATCAGAATTGACCGTTTACTTTAAAAAAGTAAAAGAAATTGGAACTTGCGCCACCCTTTTCAACATCCACATTTCACAATCAATTGCTAATGCATAAAATCAAGTCCTTTCCCACAATTTTTTTTTCTGTAGAATATCTTATTTCACTTAGAAGTTTTCAAGTCGACTTTAAGATTATCTTATTTTTTCTCCGGTATCTAATTCTTTCTAACTCTCTCTTTCTCTGGGCCGCTTCCAAATTGCATTTTTGCACATTTGAAGGTCACTGCGGAAAGGAGAGATTCTTAGTGGGCCTTTACACAGGGCCGTTAGCAAAGTGCACATGCAAAGGAAGTCGTTTTGTCATTTATGATCACATGATAATGATGCAATTCATTTTAAAAGCTGAGCTAATTTAATATATTACCTGGTATTCATTGCACTGGACGTCTGCATGCACTCAAGGCTTAACTGAAACATTCCTTTCTGTACATCTTCTTCATTTTTTATTTTACCATGTGCTACACGAAGAGGAAATATTTTACACTAGTTTGATTTGCTACAGCTGCAGGTATAATTATAAAGAATTCATAATAAGTGGCATTGACATATGTCTTGCCCTTGGAAATGAGTTTAGGCGCAGTGATGCTCAATTTTGAATGGAATTCGCCTCTCTGGTTCTGACCATCCTTCTTGTGTGTCTGTCCGCTAGCTAACACAGCATTGGTTAGTGTGTGTATGTCGTTGCGTAGGCATGTGTGTGTGTCTAATCTCTGTGTGTATGTGCCTGCAGTCTTGTGTCTCTCAGCCTGGGGCAGCTGCCGCAGATTTCATGCCCCTGTTTCCTGCACCATATAATCTAGTCTGACAGCGGAGAGGAGTTTGCATGGGAGTTGTTTACTTATATGAGTGTGTATTGAGTTGAAATGCGTCTGTGTGTGTGTGTGTACAGATTTTCAGGTCTGTGCGTGATTATGGATAAGTGTCCATTTGCGGGTGTGTGTATCCTTTCAAAATGACACTTTTTATGGTGGACTGAATGCTGCTGTGTTACAGTGTCAGCAGAGGCAGTTTTCGGCAGATTTGTGACAGCTATTCTTCAGTACAGAAAGATAGATATGCTTCTGGAAAAGTCGTGTGGTCGTTACTGTGAGGTCTAGCAGGAAATTAGCAAGATAGTATGATTACCAAGTGAGGCAGGTGGTTCATAAATCAGTGGACCTGGAATAAAGAGGGTTGTAGTTCCTAACAAAGCAATGAAAAATGAGATTGTTGCAGTGGCTGACCCATATGGGTTTTTCAATAGCTGATGGTGATATCTAGAAAACAGGGCAGTCAGTATAATGCTGATTTATTCATAATCCATTTAGAACATTTTTGCCTCGTATAAAGTAAACTTAAAGTAATTTAAAGATGAACATTTACTGGTCTGAAGCAACTTAGTTTAGCTTATTATTCATACATTGTGTTAAAATGTGAACATTACATATAAGACAACAGGCTTTTGATCCCTCAATCATCTTTGTATTGCATTGCATCATACATTTTGCCTCCCACAACAAAGACTACAGATTTTATCATAAAACTAAGCATTTAAATATCTTAATAAGACATTAATGCATTTAATTCAAGTTATGTTATAAATATCAGAATTTCATCGTAAGTTTTGCTGCACAAAATTGCATATTTTTACTCAGTATGGGCCTCTTAAAACTTGGGAGTATGAACTCCATGTTCTCACTTTATTATATTATATGAGCCATAAAAGAGAGATGTATCAGATATAATACAAAACATAAAAATAAAAAAATTCTGTCTAAAGCCTCAATAAACTTTTCCATCTTAAAATATTACATTATGTCTATTATTCTGAAAACCAGGCATGAAAAAGATGCAATTAAGATTAAATGAACTGGTCCTTATTACAAAACAATTTTCAACACAATGGTCAGGACGCTGATGAAGGACACAAAGATCAAGGGTCTAGTATCGTCCTAAAGGTTTTTTTGTGCTAATGCCTGAATGTAGATTATCACTTATTACATGACGGCTTACCACATAAATAAATAAGGGGACATGAAATATTGTTTTGAGTTTTATTATTTGATTATGTAAGATGAAAAAGACCACAGAGTGGTTTGAGAAAAATGAAACTAGCACAGCTATGTAGGAAATTGGTTACTTGTAATATCTGGAGAGAGCTATCCATTAGCATAGCCATTCATCTCAATGGCAGCTGCACGGCTAAAATATAAGTTAATGTAAGTCTATTTCATAGCTTTGACAGCTTTCCAAAACCGTAACACTGGTAAAACTACTATATTATAATTAAAAATTAGCAATATGCATGTTTCTCGCAAAACAGATTTATTTTATTTATACAGTCAATTTTTAAAGGCTTTCATTCTAAATCGGTTCATCATAAAATGATTGTGTTCATCCCGAAAATAGTTTTTCGATCTCTTTGTAAATATTTTCAAGCGTCAAAGTGGTAGTTATGAGGGTGTGTAAATTATGTTTTTGAGTGAACTATCTGTTTAACTTTCATAGCAACTAGTCATAAATACTTGTATGTCACAAATTGCACTGGGACTGCATCTGTGCATAATGCAATTTGCAGAAAGCATTTGTGTAACAGAATCGCTGCATTCATATTATGACTGAATAGCGAATGAATCATGGTGGGCTGAAGTAACAGCAACAGACGGACTACAATCACAGAATGCAGTTACTCGTAGGCACGAGTCCAGAAAATGTGTTCTAACGGAGTGCGTTTGCCGTTTATGTGTGCATACGCATGTTGTCTTTCGTGCACACACCTGCAACTTCCCTATATCCAGCCCCCCCAGCATGCAGGGGATTCAGGCAGAGCCAGGTTCTGACCCACTAATGGAGTTAGCATATGCAGCATGCTGAATCCCTGCCAGGCATTAATACAGATCACTCACGAGGCCCCCTAAACACGCCGGCCATTTGTCTTCACTAGTGAACTGCTGAAAGGTTCAAATTTGCCATAGTCTCAGGAGCCCACTGCTTTGGCATGTCATGCGCTGTGGAGATATTCGCAGAGATGGATATGAATAGGAAACAAAGAGGACGAGAGTGTGAATGGGTTCTGGTTTTGGTTAGCGAGGCTGGGGAGAGGGGCTTGAGAGTGGGTGGGTGGGCGGCATGTGAACTCTGTCCGGTCACAAACCACTGAGTCACGCTGTCATGTCATTTATAGTCCCCGTGAAAACATAATGCTTTTGCAGGAACAAGGCTGTTTCTGAGGAAGAGTCATTAGATGTGCTTACCGGATGTTCGTGACATGTGGTTTTCTCTGTCAGCTTTTCTCTGTCAGCATGAGTGCCGATTTGATAGATGACGTTAAATCAAAATGAAAGTCCCCTTGAAAGCAATATCGACTTGTTTTTTGGTGGCATATTGCAGTGTTTGTTATATATTGTTAAATGTGCTCTCGTAATCTTTAATCAAAGTAACTTCCCCTCCCTCTTGCAGTGACATCTCTTCTCTGATGACGTGTTTTTCGGGGCAAGGGCGGGACAACCTGTCACTCACGTGAGATCGACCAATAGCAAACCACAGCAATGCTAAAGGCTAACGATCCAGTTAAATCCCAAATGGGCAAAACCATGTTCTGCCCTTCATTTTTCTCATTCAAGGAGCCATTTATACTCGGATATATGTTGCAATAGTGAAGACTATTGCAACACATGATTCATGTCAAGTATTAATCTATTAAAGGGATAGAAATTCCTCCATTCTTTGGACAAAAAAAACACAAAGAATTGAGGAATTTCTCCACATACAGGTTTAGTCGTTTTATATATCTTGCGTTCTAATATTCGAATGTTCTTTCTATCGTTGTAATTCTGTCCGTCTCTCTCTGTAAGGCATTTAATCTTTATTAACATTTTCAAACAATGCTTTATCAATCCAGAGAGGTTTAAATGCACAGTTTGCACTACTTGCTTTTCTAGTAATAAAAAAAGAACTTTTATTTTGTTGTCTCAATTCAAATGAAATTCAGGAATTTAACTGGGGGGAAAAAGACATTCTCAATTCAGTTTTGAAAGCAGCACAGCCCTGATGTGCAAACGTGGAAGTAGGAGTAAAATGCATGTTAGAATAATATAATAATTTGATGTACTGTAAAATTCAGATACTTTCACATTTATCTCATCCTAAGAAGCTTTTCCTTACTTGTTGCCTTAGGCTTTGTCACTGGGGCATTATTTTCATCTTCTTTATTTTTCTAGTTTCTGTAAATGCTGCTTTTAACTATTTGTATTATTATATGTACTTATTATATTGCAACAAACATATTTTAGTCAAACACCAAAAAGAAGTTGGATTTCCCTCCAAATCGAAACCTGTGTTCAAACCAAAGCTACTCCTTTGCTTCTCTGTCTGTCTGTGTTTTTTTTGACAACTTGTCTTAATCTCTACTTCCTCTCGGTTTCTTCTGAGTAATAGCATTGCTCTGTCACTTCACGGTCATCATTACCGAGAGAAAGCATGAAGGAGACGTACAAAGGGAGGGAAAGTGCGACAGAGCGATGCAGAGGAATGAGGCGATTGTTTTCAGCCAGCCGTTGTATTTAAGGAAGGGGCCGACTCGGTGAGATCGGCTGCGACAGGGTCAGAGCAAACACAGCGTCTCATCCACGAACTGTGTCTCCCCCGCTCCACCTGCTCGCTTTCCGCTCACGTCCGCCTCCGTTTGCTCACGCCTGCACTGTTAGAGGCCACTAAATATCTGACACACTGGAGGATTGGCAATCCTTTGAGAGTCTGTACCCTTTTCAACCTCTCTCCTCTTCTTTTTATTGAATACATTTATGGAGCCGAGCGCGTGGCGCAGCGGGTCGCCTGATTTGATTCTGCTTCGCCTCATCTGTAGGGAGGAGGGCATCCAAATTCAGCTCTGTGGGTCCTCAAAGGACCTGTGTGACACAGCGGTGTGTGCCTTTATTCATAATTGAGAGAAATACATTAGTCGAGTGCCAGCATGGGGTGTTTTTTGTAATTGAAGTGGCAAGGTGTTAGCAAAAAAGAAAACACCCTTAGTCTCAATGGAGTGATGCTAGGAAATCTATCTAACTTGTTATCTTCTGTTGCAGACGGTGGATTTACAAAGCCTGGCACGGGTGCGATTTTATTTGTTTCTTATGATATGATTATATTCACAAATCAAAATTTTCATTGCTAGCGCAATTGTTATGCATTCAGCCCTTGTAATGAAAGGCTAATTTAGTTTTTTTGCTGTTGTTGTTGTTTTTTGCACCTGTTCAGTTGTGCATAATCACTAAATAATTAACTGAAAGCTCATGATCCTTTGTCAATAAACCTCAAACAATGCTTCAAATAGGCACAGAAAAAGAGTTTCATGAACCAAGTTGATGACAGTAGTTTGTGCTCGTTCTTTTTTTCATCATTACTTGCTTGAGTTGACGTAGCTGTGCATTTTTTGCTAATTAAATGTCTTAAATGCCATGTATAAAAAATGTATGCTTTGTCAGTTTGCTTAATGCAGTATCATTTTACGAGAGCAAAGGATTTTTAAGTTACAAATGCTGTAGTTTTAGCATCATAAAGAAAGCTGTATATCCTGCCTCATTTTATAAAGAGAATCCACGTAGGATCATAAATTAGTAACTCATATAAATCGTAATGTGAACATTTAGCATTATAATAATCTCAGTTGCTATTTGAATGATTTACTCAATGATCTCGGTTTCTAGTTGCTAAATCTAGAAATAAGATGTTTTTTTGTCTTGTTTTCCATGAAAAATGTTCGATAGACACCCAAAACTAAGAATATTCTGTTATCATTTACACACGCTGTCATTCCAAAAGGAGATATTTTGAAGTATGTTGGTTACCAATTGGTTAACAGTGTCTTCCAAATTTCTTAAAATATCATCTTCAATGTTCCACAGAAGAAAGAAAGTCGTTCCGATTTGAAACGACACGAGGGTAAGTAAATATGACAGAATTTTAGGAGCGTATGTACCTTTTCGGATGAACTATCCTTTTAATAAAACCTTAGAATAGAATCATTTTTCTTGAGAAGCAACACGGCATAAGATATTTGATTTGTTTGTATTTGTAAAATAACATTGTTTTACTGCACTGGCAGATTTTTCACTTGTTTATACAACAAAAAACACATAAAAAAATCTTCCATTGTTGGAGAAGATCAAATTCATTGATAAAACGCTTTGAATGTCAAGCCCTAAATTGTTTGCTGTTGCTTTCTGCGGATTTTTAAATTCTTGTCAAGTCACTCATTAAATAAAATGAATCATATCAATTTTATATTTTAGGACAGCAAGTGAACACCTACGATGTCAAAACACCAGTTTGATTGAAAAGCCCTGAGCACATCCATGCAAGTCTCATTATGTATTTGATGCTCAAGAGATCGTTACGAGTAATTGCCTTATCAAAGAGGCCTCTAATCAATATCAAAATGTTTCCGTTTATTTCAGAGCGCAGAGAATGAGTGTAGCACAACACTAGCAATTACATCTAAATGTGCTATTTCTGTTCAGTTGGCTAGTCGACAGATACAGATTGCCTTGTTAAGGTTGGAGTGAATTAAACACGCGTTGTGTTTTTTGAGTTTTCTTAACACGTACCGTTTCTTGATTCCATAAAACTCTCCTCACCGCCTTTCCCTCTTCAAATGATTCCTTTATGTTTTTGGCATCTTCTCTTTGCCGTTAGAAGCCCCCTCTCAACCAGCCGCCTCGTCACTTAGACCACGTTTAGGCCATTTTCCATCTGACGGATTGCCAGGGTTTCTTTGAACTATGGTTTTTGCATCCCACATGCAGCGCTTCACATTTCCCAGAGGAATATTTCGGAGATGTTTGCTGCGGGTCTATCAGGCCATGATCAGAGGATGTCTAATATTGTCCTCCTTCTTTGAGGCCCCCGCAACCGTTTTGGATTTTTTTGAAGACATATTAGCATACCGAGACTAGAGTGTTAGCTCTTCTACTACAGGATAACCAACAGGATGAAAAATTCATTTGAAACATCTTCCAAAGAAGGTGCTTTTAATAATGCATTTGCAGTGATTGAAACTGTGATGCTTCATAGAATTTGAATGCCAAGAGCCGAACATAAGCAGCTGTGATAAAACGATATCTCTAAACGAGCAGTTCATATATGTGTCTGTTAATTTATTAATTTCTTTATTCGTTTTATTAACTCTCTTTGTCATGGGAGCCCTGAATCGAGCGGAGAACAAAAGCGTAGCATTTAAAAAAAACACATGAAAGCCAGAGAAATGCTCTCACTCCATTGTGGCCGGCTCTCCCACAGGCGCATTGAAACGCGCATATCGCACCAGGGAATCTAGCCTCTTTTTGAAATTCATTTCATTGAGGTTTTTTGATAAAGCCTGAAAAATGTCTCCTAACTATTCACTGACTGGAGTTTAGCAGTCATTTTCAAAGGCTACTCTATCAATATACGCTATATTACCCATCAGGTTCGTCCCTGCAGTTTGCCAGAGATTTATAATTACCTTAATTGCTCCTCTCACAGCCACTGAAGGAGATTAATCAATCCTTAAATTCAAAATCCAGCCGAGGCCAGTTGAAGAAACGGCCCTCGCCACCTCCCGCAAAGGGCATGTATTGCTTTTAATTCGTACCCGTGCCTGCGGTTACCGTGGAAATGGAGACTAACACGAGTGTGTTAATGCTCGTCTCCCACAGTTAGAAAATCACTAATCCCTGCCTGAACGGCATGAGGTTGAACGGCCGCACTCTTCCAAATGCCTTCCTTAGGCCTGCTTCACACATCATGTGTCTGAGGAGAAGCGTCGTGGCAAGCGGCGAGTTACCATGTGCTTTCACATGGTAAGCTGCGAAAATAAGCATCAGTGCATGTATTTTGAAAAGTACGTTTGTAAATTATCAATGCACCCCCAGATTACTAAAGGCAGGGAGAAAATGTTGCTCATTGTTAAGGGCCAGTCACACAAATTTTCAGGGTGTCGGGGGTAGAAATCACTGACAAATCACGCATGAATCACGCATGAACCGCGCAGGTATCATTTACAATCACTGACGAATCACTGACATATCGCGCACGTCGACGCATACGAGCAAATACGGTGCAGTATTCCACGAACATTCGACGCACGCCCGACGCATGAATCACTGCCGGAGCGCGTCCAAACACGTAGGCTTCGCAAACGTTCCACGTACAAGCACTTTTGTTCCATGGATGTCAGTGGAATGAACGTGATACGTGCGCGGTTCATGCGTGATATGAAGGTGGGGCGTCAGTGGACGGACGTGGATGTGCGCGGTTTCGAACCAGTTCCGACACATAAGCACTGACGGCTGAAGCGTGTCCCGAGCACTGACGTGACTCGACGCATGAACTACGCACGGCGACTCATGAATAACGCACACCGATGCACAGGCATGCGTAGAAATTTTTTTTAACCGTTCAAAACTCAAAATCACGCATAAACCGCCATCGACGCACATCCACTTACAATCACTGACGGTCCACGTTCGTTCCACTGACGAATTACGCATACGACGCACACTCCGCGCAGAAACGAAAATCTGTGCGTAATTCGTGCGTGATTCATGCGTTTTCGCTGTGTGACTGGCCCTTTAGTTCTTGATATAGGCAATGAATTATCTTGACCGGGTACTGATTTAACTTTTTTGTAAAGTTTCACCACGTAAAAATGTTTACATCTCAAAATGCTAATCTCATGATTGTGTAATGGTTTTTCAAGTATTTAAAGATGCAGTTGTTAATTCATCCACATATAATTTCAAACCTGAATGGCTGACTGACTTTCTTCTGCAGAATGTCTGGGGTTGTTTGTCCTTAAAATGAAAGTCAGTCAGTTCCAGTATTGTTTGGAACCCACTTCCAAACCCACTTTATTGTACTGACAAAAACAGTTCTTCAAAAAATTGAAGTCATACAGGGTTGGAATGGCGTAAGGGGGAGTAAACAAAGACAGATGTTTCATTCCTGGGTGAACTACTGTATATTCCTTAGAACTAGTACTATAGTTCTATATATGTTATATACATTACCTTCAAAAGTTTGGGCTTTTGAAGAAGTCTCTTATGTTCATCAAAGCTAGATGTATCTGATCAAAAATACAGTAAAACAGTGTTTCAATGTTGATATACAGTATTTTGAAATGTAACTTATTCCTGAGATGTCAAAGCTGAATTTTCAGCATCATTATTCCAGTCTTCAGTGTCAAATGATCCTTCAGAAATCATTCTAATACAGTAATACCTCGGTTTACGAGTTTAATTCGTTCCAAGAGCGAGCTCGTATCCCAAAATGCTCGTATACCAAAACAATTTCCCCCATAAGAATGCATTAAAAATCAATTAATTCGTTCCACACGACCATAAATGTCCATTTTAAATATTTTGTTTTTGTTTTACCCTATTAATTACAGTTAAAATTATAAACATTAAGATCTCATATAAATACTAATTAGTAATTGACAATTAAACTCTAAAAATACTTGACAATTTACTGTAACTCACTTTGAGCAGCGTCTGCTGGCATGAAGGAGATGAGAGACAGAGGAGGGAGGGGGAAAACACAAAACTTGGATTCAAGTGCAAATGAGTGAATTTATTATAATAGTGCAGAAAACAAACGAAGTGATAATCCAGAGTGAAAGTCGTGAAACGGGAGACGTGCGCGCGACCACCGCAAGCTCCGGAGTGGAGAGAAGTGAGGCAGATGATATGACAATCAGGTGTTGGTGATCAGTGACCACGCCCCCACTCACACACAGACAGGCAGAACTAGGAGACAATTGAATGAAATTCATGACAAATGAATTCATGAACCACATATATATTTCACTACGTGAACATTAGCGATCACAATTAATTCATGTTATCACTTATAAAAGTATCACTGTGGTGAATGATGCAGCCAAACAGAGCAAGGCTGAGAGAATGAATGATTTAAGGGGTGATAAAGGGGTTGGAACTGCGTGACTGTGTTATGAGAGGCTGTCATTAGGATATTTCCAGTAAAAATGCCTGCGACGATGGTGAGCGTTAGGACAAAAATGCGAGTGGGTGAGAGATAAAATTGCTCGTACACCGATTCGACCCTCCATGCTCGTACACCGATTTGCTCGTATACCAAGTCGCTCGTAAACCGAGGTACTACTGTATGCTGATTTTCTGCGTTTCTTGTTATCATCAATGTTAAAAACAGCTGCTGCTGCTGCTTAATATATTTATCAAAACTGTGATACATTTTTTCAGGATTCTTTAATAAATAAAAAGTTTGAATATATATATATATATATATATATATATGTATTTTTTTTAAATAGAATCTTTTTTCGCGTTTTTATTAATGTATTTACTGGAATGATGCTATTTACTGCATCATTCCTGAATAAATTTTTAATTTAACAATGCTTGTAAACAATTGTTATGGATGCTGAAAATAATGTGCAAGGGGGGGAGGACAGTTTGTAAAAGATAATGGCATGGCTGTATTTACTCTTTCAGCGAGTAAATAGTGTTACTGTTAATAATAATGTCTCTGTTAAGCACTTTTTACCTCCTGCAACGTGAACACCTGGAGCAGTAGCATCATTTGCGCTAATGATAGCTAATCCGCTCAATTAGCAAAGTACACATTTGTAATCTGGGCCTGTCTGCTAGCAGGCAAGTTTACATACTCTTCATCTTCCTCTTGCAGACTAATGCCCAATGATATTCACAGTACTGTGGCAGCACACAATCCCCTGTGGTAACATGCTAACAGAGGAGCTGTTTCATTCGATTGTTTGCAGAGTGAGTGCAGACACAAATGACTTCTGCTTTCCACACTTCCCTCTCCTCTGTCTCTTACTCGGTCTCGTTCTGCCTCTTTCCACCTTTACCACAGGAGACCGCTTTCACCTTTTTAGCCCATTAATTAGCATGAACAGTTAATAGTGCCTCCCACAATAGCTGCCTCAGCAGTTTTTTCTCAGAGTTGGTGTCACCAAATCAATATCAAGTCGAGCATAAAGCACTAGAGAAACGCAGGCCTGTGCGGTCATGGCTGCTTCTCTCAATGATTTTTCTGTTAGAAGCAAGCCATCCCTACACCAATATGCATAGCACCATGCGGTTTTGTTTTCTGTACTTTGTGATCGTATGATATGACACCAGTGTGATCAGATTTTTCATAACAACTGAGCACTGACAGGCATTTTACATCATCAAAAGAGCGCAGTCACGTTCCAGAAGTAAAAATCCATTTCATTTTCTCCTTAAAGGAACTGATTTTTGAACAAAAACAAATAAATCTTTAAAGATAGACCTACTGTGAGTTACGAGGTTGTTACGAGCATGGATATGCTTTTGTTCTGTCAGACTGTATTATTTCAACGTATTTTTTAAAGCATGATAAACTGCATGGTTCTGCCAAGAAATATCTACCAATCAGAGAATCGCAGCATTCAAATTGCCCCAAACCAACTTTTGAGCGCCCGCGACTCCCATGAAGCACTGCGAATTTATGTAATTGAGTCAGTTCCCCTACTGTATCAAACTTTCTAAATATTTGCATGCATAATATGCATGTTTTACTATAATAACTCAAAAGTTATTGTTCCTATATATTGTTCCCATAATTTTTATTTGATGTAATATGCAGTACTGCCGGGGTTTGTAGTTCTTTCCCTTAATAAAGTCTTGGTAATACTTTATTCGACACTGTGTCCTTGTTACGTGTTCTTAGTAATAGCAGTAAATTATTCATAATTACAAGGAACTAAGCCTAATTATATAATAAGTCCATGTTATTGATAAATATTACTCAGTCAGAACTTACAAATATATAATTAAAGTGTAACAAGGGCACCTAAAAATAAAGTGTAAACAAGTCATCAAATTCAGTCTTTTTGTATGATTTTCAAAATCCTTTTGTTTTTGTTGGTTGTTTTGATTCAAGACTTATAATTGTTAAATAACGACTTTAATCCTAATGGGAAAAGTGCTTCCGGAACCAAGGCCGCTGAAAAAAAGAGGGTGGGCACTGTTGTACATTGTGTCATCATTGATATGCTAATGATACTTCACACAACTAAATTACATTTTCTTGGCTCACTCTGGCTGATGAAGGATTTTGTAGACTAATCAAGGTCATTTCTTTACAGAAATGTAATTATTGTCATTATTACAGTTGTAATAATGGGAACTCTAATGAACAATGCATCTATCTTGCTTATCATGTAGACAAGTTTTTCATTTGACACTGGAGGACTGTTGCTCAAACTTGCAGACACTTCATCTGAGGCTAAGATTCATCGCCAAAGCAATTAACCCGCTGTCGATCATGTCACACCAAGCAATCAAAGATAATTCCCAAAGTTTGCCTCAGACAGCAAAGCTGTGACAAAAATCATATACAGTAGTGTGCACTGAGCTTACGTGATAACACTCTCAGAATTCTCCTCACATCTCGCCGAGAAGGAAGAATGTGTCTAGGATCTTGAAGAACAGAAATTGGAAAAATTCAAATAAAAAAAAGCTTGCAGCCAGTTGCAGGATTGTCTTGTTTGCTTTTGCTGTTCTTGTTGTTTTCATTTAACAATGCAGCATGAGTGCTTAGCATTTAGATGACATGTTTGAGGAGAGGTGCAACAGATCAGATGCACTGCGTGAAGGGTTTCGCAGATAGCGCCAGGCTTCCAGGGCGGAAAGGCATACGGGCAGGCGGGCACTGGAAAAACCAGCTCTACCCGTAGAATCATGGGCACTGTCAACACCATTGTGAATGACGCGGTGACGAGCCAATCAGCACGGGTGCCAATGAACAGCTTAGAGTGCCTTCTGCATGCCAATGAGTGTAGCGGCTCCAAGAGCCACGAGCTTGCCAATGAGGGACTCAGAGTCTTGAGGGGTTAAGAGGTTTTTATAAACATTGAATGAGCAAGTGGAAAGTTGGAAGTTTCTTCAACTTGATCTGAGAGTAAAGGTTTTAAAAAAAAAAAAAGCCCTGTGAAGTGCAGAATACAAGGCTGGCTAATTTGAGGCAATTTGAGAGCATTGAGAGTATTGCACACAGTCAGGCAGTGTTGGGCAGTGACACACTAAAATCACTTCTAACTTGGGCGTATCTTTCAGTGGAAACGCTGTATTTGATTGGATGAATTGATGGATGGGTTGATTCATTGGTTGAGTGCCTTTGGGGTTATTCTCAAGAAATGTTGATTTTCTGACTTACAAAATTCCAGAAAGCTAAATGGTAAATATTAACATTTTGACATTGCTGCTATTCATGAAGGACAACTTGACTTTTGTTTTATTTTTAGAAAAGGATTGCAGCTGTCACGGTCTTGTCTCGTTGTTCACATCCAGGTCACTTCTATGTATCTTCCAGGTCCTTCACGCTCCTGTCTGTGTCAATCACTTACCCTAAGTCTCGTAAGCTGGTTCCCATCCCGTGTCTGGTATATTAGCCCTCTCATACTCCCATTTCCTGGTGGATCGTTAAACTGTTTGGGTGTTTGTTCAGTGTTTCATGGTCCAAGTTCCTAGTTTGCCGAGTTTGCACACGAGTGCCGTTTTTTGTTTATATTCAAAGTCTTTTGTTTTCAAGATTAAAGATTTTAAGAGTTTTATTTGTCACATACACAGTTATATACAGTATAAACAAGTTTTGAAACCTGCTGTTCTTCATCCTCTTCTGTTTGCACTCCACTCTAAAGATGTGACAGCAACACTGGTTATAAATTCTCATCCTTTTCAAGAAAGTATGGTTTCAATATAATCTCAAAACGCAAGCCACTGGTCAGACTCGGTTAAATAATTTAGAACATAATTTTTGAACCAACGAAAAAAAAATGTTTGGAAAACTCTAAACTTTGATCTTGGGAGTATTTTTCTACAATCTTTTAGTTTTAGTTTAGTGTTTGACATTGATAATTTTAATTTTTAATTTAAATGCATTAAACTTAAATTATTAATTACATTTTTGGGGGCAAACTTGTTAGACCTATACCCTGGGAAACCAAATTATTAAATAATACACAAATAAAAAACTGTAATAGAAAAGGTGTTCCAGATGAAGGGGACAAAAGGTTATTCAGGTTCATGTTCATATTATTCAGTAAACGTTATGTTATGGAATGATGCCTTTTATAGTTTCTTGACTAGTTTAAATAACCGTATTTTTAGAATCACCCTTTCACCGTTTTTCATGTTATTTGGTAGAATGTTTGGTGAAACATTTATCCATTCATATCTTACGTAGAGATTACACACAGTGAAATATTTCCTTTCTTTCTTTCTTTCTTTTTGTTATAGCCTCTGCCCAAGGAGCCGTCCTAAAGGACTTCAGATTGCCGTGAGGAGGTGAGTGGTGCTTCTGTAAGATTATCTGTTATCTTGCTCTGTTTGCTTTTCCTTAGTAAGCCATCATTGTCTCTAAATTTAATATGCGATGGCGGAGGTCGTCCAGCGAGCGGATCCAAAGCAGAACAGCAAGAAAACGTGGCGAATGACAAGAGCGCTATCACAGCGTTTGTTTTAAAGTAACATGACAGATACAGAGCAGAGGTACAGAGGTGGAATAAGGCAGAGCAGAAATCGAGTGGAAATCTTATCATTTATCCAGCCAATTGTGCCCAGCGGTGTTGATGAAGTTGTGTTAAGAGTGACGCACCTGATCAGCAGAAGGGCTAAAGCAGGATTAGAGGGCAGCTGGGGGCGCCGGTTTTGCCGCGGATCGGGAGATGAAGGGAGAAGATGATGTTGCGGGACGTGAGCTGAAACCCAAAATACCTTGCGCTCTGCCACAGTAGTGATTGCAGATGGGCTGATGGTAGCAAAGTAGGAGATACGGTTATATTTAACAAGATATATTTACATGCCAGCTGTTGTTTGTCTTTTCGTCATGCTTCGAGCGATTCCCGTTGAGTGTACGCGGCTTGGGAAAGACTAGTTTTGCAGTGCGGAGGACAATGAGGACAGAAATAAGCAGAAATGTATGTTAATCCTTGAGGCAATTAGCACCTGTCAGTTCCCGAGCGATAGCTTTCCAGTCTTTTCATTACATGGCAGAATAAAATGCTGAATATTGTTGGAAAACCAACACCAACAACAGTTTTTTTCTGTATTGAAAAGTATCCTTTGGGAAACAATGCCTTTTCACGCCTGTGTTATTCCAACAGTCAAAGCTATATTTGAGTTGAACATACCTTTATTTCTTTGAAAAGCACTTTATTAAAAAGCTAGTCATAAGGGAAGATTTCTTATTGAAAAGGTCCATTATAAAAGGGTCCAGAGTGAGCACTTCAGGAACATCGCAGAGGGAAGCTGTTGTGTAAGACTTCTGGGCTGAATTGTAGGCTTTGTGGACTCTACGGTGGTTCTAGAAAATGAAATTTTGAATGGCCGTTCTGGTTCATACCAGTGTTATCAACATTTCCAGCAGAGTGCGTCCTCCTCTCTCTAGAGAGCGCCACATGCATCGCAGACAATCACGTATAGACGGAGAAACCACAAAGAATGAGCGCCATAAATATTTACTTGGAGAGAAACTGGAATCTTGGAAATTGTATTCTGATTTTGGAGATTACATTGGCGTGCATTAAAAATGGATCTGGATAATGTGGGGAAATGTCTGATTTACAAATCCCGATTGCGAGTTGTTTATGAATTATAAATCCTAGTGATTGTTAGTTAAACAGCAATGAACCGATATGATTTTTTTTCTCTATCTCAGAGATTCCCAAACTTATTGCCATAAAAACTGAGATAATTCCATAATTGTTCACAGATTAAGATGAATGATGATAAATAAGTTTAGTGGAGATCAACATACAGTTTGAAAGCCAACAACCTCTTTCTTTTACGATTATTATTTTTCGAAAACACTTTCACGTTTCTAATAGTGTTTTATAAAATTTTAGACTGAACATAACTTCTTTTTTATGCACTACCCTGGAACATGGGTTTGATGAACAACTCATGGGTTTGATTCCCATGAATGAATGTAGTGATCAAATGTATAAATACATTAAAGTAAGTCGCATTGGATAATAGTGTCTGCTAGCTAAATGCATAAATGTAAGTGTCATCAATATTGCTGATGTTTAGTGTAAAACCAGCAACTAGCAAGGCATAGTAATCAGACAAAAACGTTTTTACTTGAATCAAAAGATAATATTATCTTTTGTACTATACACTTAAAGTTACAGTATCTATTGTATAATTTGGCATGGGTAGAATTCTTTATCTATAAAAAAGTTTTCTAAACGTTTATTCAAACTGTAAATGCCCACTCATCAGTACATTTTTTTAGAGTTTTATCCATAGTAAATGAATTAGTAACTTGAATGCAATAATGCACAATTATTTTTTTCATACCCACACCTCCAGTCGAATAATAAGAACTACCATATACAGGTTTGTAATTAATGCAAGTAATGTATAATTAATTTTAGATCATGGTAACCCACTATGACTCTAGTGTTACTAAATCCGTCAAAAGCAATTACAATCTGAAACCTACAAAAACCTCAAAAGCTTGCAATGACTTCAGTCGTTTCTACGGTGTTATCATGCTTTTCTGTTTAGGACACTGTTCTAAATATTTAGCCACTTCATTAGAAAGATGTAGTAACACTTTAGTCATTACTATCCTTACAAAAACCTCAATGACTTCAGTCAATTAGGGAGCGATCATTCTTTTCATTTTAGAATACTGTTCCGAATAAGTAATTGGTAATACTTGGGTCATTACTAGTGATCTGGTTACCATGATCTTCACTTTACAATCAATTATACGTTACTGCTTACTAATTCAGAGTTAATCAGAGTTTTTTGTTGTCTTAACAAACAAAGGTTCCAAAATGGGGGTTTCATAGAAGAACCAGTTTGGGTTCTTAAAAGAACCGTTTTTTGTGTACCAAGTTTCTTCACGTAATCATAGATGCCAATAAAGAAACTTTATTTTTAAGAGTAGTTACTAGAATGATAATATTGCGTTACATATTTGTCCTGTGTAGTTATTCATTAACAATGGAACAGTATTGTAAAGTGTTACCGAAAAATTAATTATGCACTTTGATTAAAATAGAGCTGAGAACTGTGCTAAAGCATGATTGTATTTAAAATAACTGAATATCTTAGCAGGACAGCAGCTCGGAGGAAATGATGCTGATTAGCGCACAGGCAATGTACATTTACATATTCAATTTTAATGCGAATTAACACTCAGACAAACAACGGGTGGCATAATTCTCCCATTAAAAAAACCTTAATGGTGCCACACGATGTGCGCAGCCACGTTGAAAGGCATGCGTGTAACAAAATAATCATTTTGCTAAGGCTTTCGTACTGAAGAACACAGGCATTCACCTTCTGCCATTTACATCTTTCAAAAGCATGTGCCTTTCAAAGCAGACACTCAGAATGCTGTCATATAAAAAAAATCATCATTCACTAAGTAAACACAAACAAAAGAGCCACACAAGATCAACAAACATGAAAAGACGAGGCAGGAAAAGGTAATACGTGTTGTTTTTTCTTGCCTTTGATCATGCCGCAAAATGCATTTCACTAATGTCCTCGCCGATGGTTTTCTCTTTTGTCTGTGCACAGGTTTGCTGACATTCACAGGAGTGACGCCAAACAGGAATCATCCATCAGCCCCCACACATTTGTGTCCATCCTCTCATCTCGGAGCTAAAGATATCAGCTGTTCACATCCACATCGCCCTCAAACAGGAAATGGAACCCGTGCGTCAGTCAAGCATCTACGGTTACATGCAGGTCATCGAGTCCCAGCGGTCGCCATCATCTCACAGCAGGGGACAGGCAACATTTCTTAGTGAAACCTTGACATAATTGAACTTTTTCTGTTTTGATCAATTGGCTAGGAGAACATTTCACTCACTTTCCAGCTAAGCAGACAGGGAAGACTGCTCGCGCACCTTTAAAACTAAGATTATATAAGTTCCTCGCGAACAGAGTGTTGCGTAAGAACGATCTAGATGGACCCAGGCTGTGTCTTCAGAGCAAGGACATGTCTTCGAGGAAAGGTCAAGGATGCACAGAGACCTTTAAATATACACCGGAGATCACTTCTCTGTAAAGGGATAATGTAATTTCCTTTACAATTGCAGAAAAGCAGAGAAAGCAGCAGATGACTGATGTATCCTGTAGATTTGACCTCACGTGGTTTGACCATATGGATTGTGTGCCGTTGAGCTCTGTCTGCGAATGGCAATGCACTGATGCCGTCAACTCTAATCATGGGTGATTTAAAGATTAGCAAACAATGTGTGGATGTCATCTGTCCCTTCCTCTCTGGGGCGTCTCTTTCACTCTCTGCTTTAAATGTCTGTCTCTAATGGATATATCATTTCTATCAATAGTTTATTTTGACTGTAAATTGACACTTGCGATGGGGTGTTGACCTATATAGGAAATAAAGGGTGCGTCCATGTAAATGTGCACAACGCTTTGGGGAGTCTGTCCTAATTCGCTGCTTGAAGTCAACATGAAATTTAGTTTATTGATTAATACTTCTGGTCTTATTCCAGTCGGTTCACATAAACTAATGGTCAAAAATCAATCTGGGGTTTGGAAGATTTTTTTATTATTTAAGAAAGAAATTTTTCATGCTCACCAAATTTAAGAAACATTTCTTATCGTTATCAATGTCGTGCCGCTTTATATAATTTTTTCGGAAACCATGATGAATTTTTTTATGAATAGAAAAGCATTCATTTGAAATTCACTTTTTTGTAACATTATAAATGTCTGCCACATCTGCTCAAATTAGTGCATCCTTGCTGAATAAAAGTATTAATTTATACATAAAATGAATGCATCGAAACTTGAGTTAAATGGTTTGAAATTGCTGATTTGTGTTTCAAAAATGTCAAAGTCGACCACCTTAGTCACAATTCAGTGGTGCATGTTCATCCACCATGAAACATCCTAGCTTTGGTCAATGTCACCAGGTCCGCTTATATCTCAAACAACAGGTGCAAGTGACAATTTAGGAGTTGAGTAATCCTCAAAATTTGAGCCATGTTTCACCATCCAATTGAATTCCAGTGGCTAAAATCTACATTTTTTCATCATGGAAATGCATGCTAGAACTTGAATGCTATTTCATGTTGACTTCAAGTATGTGAAAGATGCTTCTTTGTGTTTTGCTCTTTGTATCCTCTAGTACACAGATCTATTCTCAAATCGGTTCTCTTCATAGCCAGTGAAGAAGATCAATCCATATGATGAAAGTAACTGATTTCATGTAGCAGAGAAAATAACCACCGTCCCGCAAGATGAAAGAGTGAAAGAATATGGTCACTTTCGGTGAACAGTAGTAATTCATCAGTCTCACGGGCTAGGCCCGGCTCCCTGAGTTGTGAATTTTAATGGTGTTTTTATGGTTCCTAATAAAGTCTGTTATGCTTCTGGCAAATATGCAGAGCACGACATTGCTCGCTTCCAATTACTGAGAAACTCAAGGAGATTCAGTGTTCATTCGTTATGGCATATAGTTATAAGGAATAACAGGACTATCTCTCTTTCTTTCTCGAGTGTTCTCTCTCTACCGGTCTTTGTGGAGTGGAGTGACAGTCATTTCTCCTCCTCCCTCAAAGTGGTCCGTAATCACTCTTGTGCAGATCCATTTCAGGTTTTCTATTCTCAGTCCTGGCTTGCTCCCCAATCAATGGAGAGAGTTCAAGGGGTCAAGGTTTGGCTGGTTTAGCATGGTCCAGTTTGCCCCTGCAGGTAGATGGTATAACTACACTGGTCCTAAACAGCAGCTGCCTCCAAAGTCGCATACCCTCTTGAGTAGGGAATAAGTAATTACTTCACAAGTGCTAAAATGTAAGTACTGTGTAGTATGAGTGTGAGTGGTATAGATGTAACCATAAATGGACGTACTATCTCACAATACTGTTATTATCACATGACCTTTAAGTATCAGTTGTGTCACAAATCCTCTCCTGTGGATTCATGGGATAATGTCATTTGCACACTTCACAATCGTGCTGGAAAAGGAAGATCATCCTTGTGCTTTTTGCCTACTCTTTTATTCAGACATACGTCTTTTGTCACATATCGTTTTTCGCCTACTATATCATAGGGAGGTGTGCGAGTTCGGATGCAGCCGGCATCTTGTTTTATTGATGCCGTTCAAAATTTGTGTTTTTAATTATAGTTTTTTTGCAAGCAGAATTTAAGTAGTACATATTTTACCAGTGCCAGGTATTTTTGTGTAATGGGCTCTATATTTAATAATATTTATTCTATTTTTCTGTCTTTGATGCTACAGCACTGGATAGTTTCCATCTCAGAGTAACACTCACCAATTTTTGTTCTGTTATGCAAGCAACATTTGAATAGTAAAACAATTATTTTGTTGCAGTACATATCAGACATTTTTGTGAAATTAATTTTAATATTTATTCAGCACAGGATAGTCACTAATGAAGTCTCATTTTATAAATATATTTTAACTTTGTTTCTTTTCATTCTGATTTTATTTGACACAATTTTGACTTTTTTAACAGTTCAATTCTAAACTCTATTCAACTTCTTTCAAATTCCAACTTTCTATCCATTAATTGTGATTTTATTTACTGTGATAACAATACGTCTTGTGACTATATTTCCTATTTTATTTCTTGCACACTGACACATGTACGCTGTCTATCATTAATTTTCACTAAACAATTTCTATTTTTGTTAATTTTTCTTGAAGTAATATTTAACAGACATATTTCTTTCAGAATCCTAACGCTGTGTTTAATGCATGAAGGTATTGAAGCGATCCTGGAGCGATGGTCTGACTCTCAATAAAACGCTACTCGCTCCAGGCAAAAAATCACACAACCCTGCATCTCTCCGCAGCGCTCACGTACTCTACTGTCTTCGAGTTTATCCGTCAAGTGTTGGTGTTAAAGGCCGGATGTGTACAGCTCTGACAGCATCTTTTATATCTCAGATGACTTCCCAATGCGACCCTGCAAGTCCTCAAGGCTTCTGCCTCCACTGTACCTGTGATTTATTATTTATCAATAGGAACAACCTCATTAATGGCCTGAAAATCTGCAGTCTTTATTTTACTCAGACATCAGCATCATTCCTGTAATTCCTAGGTGACATTTATGTACATATTTGCTCATTGTGAGCGGTGCTTGTGGTTATCGGATCAATAAGGGCATAACATGAAATCACGAGTGCAGAACGGTCGTGAGAGCTTGCGTTATTACAGCAATATCTCTGCCGTTGGGCCACTGTATCAAGCTCCAGTACACTCATGTGGTCTATCTATCAATGTTAACCATGAATGAAGCCATCGTCTGTCACATTCTGGTGACTTAAGAGCACCGTATGGACACAGTGCATGTAATTCCCATGTAAATTCCACCAGGGCTCTGCTGATGTTGAAGGAGGTAATGTGTTGCTAGGACTTCTCTAGTAGTTATCCACCCGGAGGCATCTGTCATTAAGTCTATATAATACAAGCGTAATTGGGGTTTATGCCCAGATTAAGAGATCGTTAGACTTAATTACAACAAATCATGGTGCTCGATGATGTCTGGGCCAGCTGATATAAAACAACCGATAGTGGGAGAAAGAGTGAGGCATGCAGAGGCATAATTGACATGCTTTGCTGTCTTAAAGATCCTGATATTTAAATTGCACGTACAGGATCTTGTAATCCATTGAATTTTTGAGGACTCAAAAATGTCATGCAAGACTTTCAGACGTGTCTTTTTTTAAATATACAGAGTGTGAATTTCATTTCTGACCACCAACTGTGTTGCATGCATTTGCACCTGTGGTGGTGCGCTTTGCATCGCACTCAAAAGCCAAGACATTAAAGCAGCTCAAGCATATTAAAATCTAGCCAAGTGCAACAAAGAAATGACCTGAAATACAGAAAATTATATAAATACACAACTGCTGACTGGATTTGATGGGGAGGCTTTACATCAGATTTTACGTTAAAAAAAAAGTTATGAGCTCTGAGGGAGAGACTAAACACATGATTTCACTACCAAAACCTGTGTTTTCTTCACAAATCACCCCCAATCCAGTGCAACCAGCCACTAAATGCATAGAGTACAAACACGCAATTCAGTATAGATTGCATCTTCTTTTCAATCCTATTTGCTTGGTGCAATTATACTAATACCACTCAATCATGAGTGTGGCTTTCCTTTCTCTTGCTCATTAATTGGGAGTCTGGCTGAAAGAAAGGAAAGCGAGGTGCTTTTGTGAGTTTATTCTGTCATTGATTTAAGCAAAATACTATTTGTTTATTTATTTAGTTAGTTAAATTGTGCAATTACCTGGGGATTTATGGAACTCTTCTTAAAAATTCAGGATTTAATTAAAACATCTTAATTTTTTTCTTGAAGATACATATGTACCTTTTTTCTTTTCTTTTTTTTCAAAATTAACATTTAAATAATGAGTTAATAGATCATGAGTCATTCTTCAAAAACATGTTTTTGTCTTACACTGATTCATGATGGGAAGCGTTATTATAGGGGGCCGCTTCAGCATTTTGGGGGCCTGAAAACTTTTATAAATGGGATTCAATGTGGACGTTTTTGAAAACGATACCGTTATTGTCTCTGTGTAAACTACAAAAACACAAATTTGCGAAATTGGTGACATCACATGCATACATATTACATGTTCAAGAGAGAAGTCCGTAAATAGTTCCTCTGGCTACTTTGACTTGTGTATGGTGGGGGAGTTGCATAGGTTAGTTATTTAAACGAGTGAGAAAGGTTGACAGCACAATAGCTGTCTCAAACCTCCAGGGAATTACTCGTTATAAAAAACCCACAGAACAGAAGAGAGTCTCCTGGCAATAAGCGTATGTGCCAGAGCTTGTAATAAAACCTGAATCAACATTGGCTTGGCATCTCGGAGATGGTACAAACTGGGGGATCTTAACAGGGGAGTAAGGTTTTTTTAACAGATTAAATTTACCATATGTATCTCTATAAACTGAGTTCATTGTATACCATCATTCATTTTGAAGGGTCACTTCATTATGGTTGATGTAGCTGGAGTTAATAATCTTCCCTCATCTGTAGTGTCCTTGTGAAAGTGCCCACTTCCTACGGTTCGAATTCCGCTCGGAGCAGGTCTAGAAGGACCAGTTACAGAAGTGTCTTTTCATGCGTATAGCTAAAGTAACAGCTTCAGCTAATCTGCTTCATCTGCTTATTTAAACTGGTTATATTTCTTAAGCCTAGCATAGTGAATATTTTATGAGTAATAGGATAACCCATATAACATATTTTCCAACATATTATCCGCAGGCGCAGATAATCCGCACGCTCATATAGCCAGCGGGTTTTGGGATTTTGTGTAAAAAATCGTTGGCATAACCCCATAGATTGATGAACTTTTTTGTGTAAGAACACATTTCGAATTTCAAATGTTGCTCGCATGACTTCAATTATCCATAACTGTTCAGGATCGGTACACAGTGCTTGTGCGCAAAATTCACACAATACAAAAACAAACACAAGTCAGAATCAGAAGAAAAGAAAAAAACAGTCTCTTCTGCTGCGCTGTTTAGCAGCACGTCCCTTTAAGAAGCGTGTTGTGTTGATCATCGGATGAGATGAGAAGAGCCCGCCCTCATGGCAGCACAGCCAATCACGTCTTCTTGCATGATTGACAGGTCAGACAGCCTATCAGCGCAGCTGTCAGAGTGATAGTACAAGCTCCAGAGACAACAACCCTCGCAAGAAAGAAAAATGAAAATGTATTTATGCACATGATGTGAGTTATTAAATGAGAATGTACATGCTCGAGTTGATGAAGCGATCGACATTCATCAAAAAAAAATGTAAATACACTGTACTGTATATATGTTTGCTAACAACAAAAGGCATATGTAAAACCACCACAATAAAAACCACCTTTGATTCTTGATACAAACATTTAATTATATTCGCCAACAATGTAAACACAAAGATTGCTCACAAAATCACAAAAAACGTGCGGGACACTACTTTTGTAGCGTGTTATCCCTCAGACGAGATTAACGACAGGGAATGAACCGGATCCACGTGCAAGGCAAACTCAGCGCATGCGCAGTGAACTAGGTATGCAATTTAGTCACGAAATAACCATGTGAAGTGATGATTTTGTCCCTCTTTTGTGCTTGAGATATTAGATTTCGGCGACATTAACGAATCGACATTAAAGAATCGAAAATACTAAGACAAATAGGGAGTTTGACGGTTCCACTTCAAAAACGTTAACATAATAGGATTGGCGAGTTAACCGTGACTCGAAATAAGTGAAATCCACTGTATTATGATACTTTGTTGTCCTAAGAAAAAAAGTGAGAATATTCTTAAGAAATCTTTTTACAAATACAACATATTCTTAATTGTTATTATTATTATTCATAAAAAAAATTTGCGAATCAAGACTCTGGTTTGCATAAATTTGGTGCTAAAACCATGCAAATGAATGTTAGTGAAACACACCTCTTGATTGGAGCTATTGGGGATTATTTGGATAGAGAAAGAGACTCAGAAAGGAAGGAAACCCTTACAGATTAACCCACTGGCCCGTGAGCATGTGAGTGTTAGAAATCCTGCTCCTCACCCTGAGCATTCACTCGGAAAACACAGTCTCGTAGAGACGCTCATATATGTAACCATACTGGTGCCGGGAATGAAACCTGACATCTGCCTACAGCCAGACCCTCAGGACACTTCTCCCATATGTGTGTAGTCATTTTCTGACACCTCCATGAAATTTTAAATATATATACTGTATATATATAAAGAGCTGTATTTAGCATATGAAGATTTTTTTTATACTCTTACATGTGTGTAAATTTGCTCTCTTTGAATAAAGAGTTTCAGAAAACACCCATCCACAACAGTACACAAGCCAAACCTGCATCACAGTATACGAAATGGCTTACTCATTTTACTTCCACAGTATAATGCATTTCCAAATGAAACCATAAGGATGATTTGTCTTTGCATTCCTGTAGATCAGTATCACAGTAAAAAGTCCAACTTCTATTTTGTTTTACAAAAGCTATTTTAAAGGTTGACTGAACCATCGAATGCATTTCATCACATGTATTCTCCGATTTACATTTAGTATAAGAAACAAAATTTTTACAGTGACATTTATGCATTTATCCAAAGCGACTTACATAGCATTCAAGATACACATTGACATTTTAATCAGATCCTGCTTTCCCTGGGAAGAACTTAAAATAAGTTCATATTTGCCAATATTTGTTAGCTCTATACTGTTTTAAATAATATTGATAAATATTCATATTAAATATAAATAAACTCTGATCCACAAGTTTTAAAAGTGATATTATTACTATTATAATTAGTTATAATAATATTATTTAGATCATCAGATAAGCCCTATTATGAAAGTATTGACATTTTTTGAGTTGTAGTACCACTAACACAGCTACAATCTAAATTCTCTGGGAATTTCTGAATCAGTTAATAGAATGTACGCTTTGAATGTCAGAGTGTGTAAATGCAATCATTTGGTAGATTTCAGAAAGTTTTAATTACCTTGCGAAAGCGGTCTAAAACACTCACGTCTATTCATGCATTTGGCAGATTCCTTTATCCAAAACAAGGCTGAAAAATATCTGCTTGCTCTGCCTGGAGGATGTGCCAAAAAGGAAATTATGCAAATGATTACATTGTGATTATGTAAAATAATAGATGTATCTTTGCTATAATGTGCACTGATTATTTTTATACACTAAGCCGGGGAACATGCGAACTCCTCCGTGGTCTCAGAACGAAGTGCTCTTTTCCTGCTTCAGTTTACCCATGCAAAACAGACAGCACACTTTTGGCATCCTAACTTTACTTTAGTGCAATAACAGGATTGTGTAGCCTCAGGACATCTTTCAAAATGCATTTTCCTGGAAATACTGACGCTGTGTTTAATATTATTTGTCTTCTCCAGGGCACTCGGCCATCTTTGTGCTGGTATGCCAAATTGGATTGTACTTCGCGGCTCGATTATTTTCCCCTTTTTCTCCTGTTTTTCGTTTTTGATGTCAATCCTGCAGCAGCCGCAGAGACCGAGATAAAACGAAACTTCTGTTTTGATAATAATTTTTCACAATAGTATAAAATACATTTTTCAAGGCTTTTGACAGGGTGAATTGAATAAGAGACATTAAGCAGGCAATGCTAAAGAGATTGTTTATGTATTTAAAAACAGACGTGTATATTTCCCTGACATAACATCTTTAAATCAAAAATATGTACATCTTCATTGTTATTCCGGAGGGAACATCGGCTTGGGTAGGATCAAAGTGTAAAAACGCTTTGCAAAACAACCCCCAATGAGTGGATATGGAACAAGACATGTGATTAAAATCAGGGAGGCATAAATAAGACAGCAAAAAAGCAGGCTTTGCAGAAAAAAATCACAGAGTTGCATCGATTCATTACGCCGTGCTGTGTGAAATATGTGCGTTTGTACGCAGCGGTTCGGGCAGCTGGCTGCAGGGCACACACACACTCACACACACATAGCCTACAGTTTACATACATCATCAAATGCGAATCTAACTCTCAACCTCCCACTGCAGCAGAGAAAGCCAAAGAGAAGGACATCAGCTAAATTATGGAGCAAATAAGTGCTAGTTTATGTGCTTGTACTTTCTGCTGGTTTCAGAAGGTCACATGATTAGAAATTAGATGTATACAGAAATATTTTCAGCTCCAGGGCCTTAGTGGACATTATTTTTGCCATGGAAACAAAACAGATCTAATAAAAAATACCATCCACCGAGAAAATGCACAAAATGTGTGTTATATGTAAGCAACAGCAACAATATGGGATGCTCCAAAGCTCCAGTTTGAGAAAACGTTACCGCCTCGGTTTGTTTAGTCTTCAACAGCGACTAAACTAAGAACGAAAGCGGCTTCTCAGAATCAGACATAAGGCGTTCTGGATCACTAGTTATTAATCAAACTGAAGCGGTGTAAACGCATGTGGAGGGCAGCAGCTGGGGTTCAGTGATGCACGGCAAAATTCCTCCATCAACCATTATGCCACTCCCAGTTTTGCACTTTTTTACTCAAGGATAGGCACAGGTGCGCACGCTTTAGCAGTTATAATAGCCATAGGAACCTGCAATTGGCCAAAACAAGATGGATTTACATAACTTTCCACTGCCAATTGTCTGTAAATGCAGCCAAGCACTCGTTTGCAGCAAGCTGTTACTGTAAAATCAAAAGTGTGTGTGTGTGTGGCTGGACTGTCGTGTTTGCGTACAGTGGCAGAGGCTATTAGCCGTTTGAGGCTAGTCTATGTTGCTTAAACCTCTTAGCCTCACAGATCAATATGGTATAATTGAGTCTGTGAATGTCTATCAAGTTGACATCTCTCCATCGCACTGCCGCAGCGAGGGGAATTGCCACAGCTGTGTTTTGTTGGGTGGGGATTTTGAGTTTGGGCCACTTGAGGAAGCAAAATGTCAGGAAAATGTCAGAAACTCATTTAGAAAGTGGTGTTGCTACAGAGATAAATCTCATCTTAATTATGTGAGCAGAGCGAAAATGCCTTATGTTTGAGGACAGCTATAACGATGTAAAGGTTCTGTGTGATTTGGGAATTGATGGCTCACCTGGCATTACTCTTTACGCAAGGATGTGAAGGCAGATGCAACAAACTCCCGTACTCAAGGGGGCGATAAAGGTCCCTTCAAATGTCATTAAACTAAATGTTAATCAGGCTGTATTCACACTGTCAGTCCAAATCCGATCAGATTTAGCAAGTGTGAACGGCAAAAAGAAATACATTCATATGTGGTTAGAAATCCTATTCCAATCGCAGGTAGATGGTATAGAAATCCTAGAAATCCTTTTCAGTCTGACTTTCCTGATTGGATTTTGCGTGGTTTATGTGTCTTTCTCACATCACACGAACTATACGTCTGACGCTGTTAAAGCAAACATGCTGAAAGTCGCTTCAGAAACAAGGTTGTGTTGTTGCAAAGTGCCAGACGAACAGAAAATGAGACATGTTACAATGGGCAATGTAATGGAATAAAGCCTCCGTTTCCTGCAAAGCGGATACACGTTGTCATGTTGTAAATAAGACAACATCTGTATTGCAAACCCTCCATCTTGCAGCAGTTGTTGTTGGTGTATGCCTACCAACACAAAGTCAATTCCATAGAAACCAATGCATATTCTGGAAAGCGAAAGACACACAAATCAGATCTGAACAGATGCAATATACTGTGAACAAGAAAGAATTTTAGATCAGATTCTTAGGGCTTAAGGCTTAAGGCTGCCTAAATATTTGAAGATTTTAAGCCAGATTTTGCAACTCCCAATGATCTGGGGGTGGTGTGGACTGATTCTTCATGCAAACCATTTTTTGTCCAAAACATTTCTCAATTGTGTAGTGTCATCACAATTGCTTCACCTGTCCCAGCTCTGTTGGAGTGCGCGCAGACATGTTTGATATTTGCAACTCTTGCTCGGGCTGCCTCGTACTTGCAAAGTATTTTTTTAAACATGTTTAGTTATTTTTCATTTTTATATTATTTGTGTTGATTTTATATTTTATAAAATATTTGGACAAAATGCTGGCTGTAGGGTATTTGTCAAAAAAATTTTTATTTTAAATGTAAATTATTCCTGCGCATAATTTTAAAATGTAATAAAAAAATTAATAAAAAAGCTGCATTTTTCGTGTCACATGATCGTCCAGTATTCATTCTAATATGCTGATTTACTTATTATCTGATTATTATTATCAGTTCTTTTATTGAGTAAACAATTCAAAAGAGCTACATTTATTTTAAAGATAGATCTTTTGATCAATATGCTTGCTGAATAACAATATTAATTCATTCTGAGGGTATGTGTCATGAAGCGTAGGCAGGGCGTGTGCGATGCTAGGACAGGGCGCAGGCATGGCAGGTTTCCAGAATACAAACTTACTTTAATAATGAGCGCAACTTGGGAGAACAGACAATTAAACATGATAGCATGACGACGACGGACAAACACAAGGTAAATGCAAGAGTACTTTATGCACAAGGGAATGACAAACACCTGGGTAGACTAACGATTGAGTGATCACACGACAGGTGCAGGGAGTGAAAAAATGACCTTACAGACAGGAAGTGCACAGATGACACGACTGACAGGAAGTGTTCCCAAGACCTCACCAACAGGAAGTGATAAAGAAGAACTGACAGACATGAACAAGTATGTTATAGTATGTTTACACAACAATGTTTAAATATAAATCATTTGTATGTGTTTTGCCCATTCATTTTCACGACGACGGCGTTGAAAACACAAGGCTTTGACAATTTCAAGCTTGCGTATTGTGTGTTCACAGAATATTTCTTGTCGAAATGAAATTGTCAATTACTGCATAATACAGCCTTTTAGTCATTTTTGCAGATCTGTGTGAAAAGGGATCATTTTAACGTTGTTGTCTGTTTTTAGTACACATTAGTCATATAAACACACCCAAAATTATGTTTAGAAATAATAGTTTATTAATAGTTTATGTTTCCCCCCGAACACTGAATAGTCATTGTTGGTTTGTAAATGTATTGATGTAGGCCTATATAATTCTGTCATGTCGAAATGTTGAGGTATATAGTTTCAACAAATATTCTTTTTGAATTCTAGAATATGTTTTCCCAATACACCAAATGTTTATTTTTAAAAAGAAATTTCCGTTTCTCATCATTGGAGCCCTTTCAACTCCTTAAACATACCAGAGACGAGCATGACTCATGAATCTAGCACTGCATTAGAAACAGCTCCTCCATGGCAACAGCACTTCAGAGATCCACCACTGAGCAGCTGTGCTCTGCCTGCTCCATCATCATCATCATCATCATACACCACTGTTGTTTATCTATGAATTAACTTTTTCCAGTTCATTTCTTTCATTTGTTTAATAGCTAAGATCAAAGTACTATATCTCGCTTACTGTTTTCTTTGAAAGAAGAGCAATTATTATAAGTGCGTGTTCACTGCAAGGAACATTTCGATTCATCAAAGGAGAGTTCACGAGCCCTTTTCGCAAACAAATGTTACTTGTGCTGTATTTAAGTCCAATTTTTCATGCTCTTCCTTTGCTAACTACTGTTGAAATGTGTTTAAATGGAACGCCTTAATTCCTTGAGCACTTGAAATCAATTTTTTATTATTTTGTTATAAATTAGTTTTAAGCACTACTCTATAGGTCTGTATGTATGCTTGTTCTGTTAAAAAAAGCAATATAGTCACATATTAAATATACTTAGGCTATATTAAATATAAAAAATCAGCTTACGGTAGTTACAAGAAGTAATAAATACGATTAATTGTCAAGAAAATGGCAATATCATACTCTACAGTTGAGTGGGCTGGGTATTTGTGGTCTATAAAGTGTACAACATCCAAATAAACGTCCCTCATCCACGTGACAAAGTTAAATGCACTTGGCGGTGGGGATAAGTGTTGGGGAAGTTCGAGAGTGTCTAATAGTGGCGCTAAATTCTACCTTGTCTTCAACCAGGTGAGCCGCCCATTTCTTCACCCACACTAAAACTGGACAAACAAGATGGCGGATTTTGTCACAAACATGAAGTGTGGATAATAATATTGTTTGGAATGCTTTTTACGGAACATTTGCGGAGGGAAAAATGAAAAATGCTCTGTCCCAATTCACTTAAATTGCACTGTTACTGTTACGATTACGAGCTCCGCACCTCCCCTCTCTGGCCACCAGAGGGAGCTCTCTCACGTATACTGACACACACACACACTCCATTTCCCATGATGCCATTCAATGGACTGCTTATCGCACCAGCTGCGAACCATTACACAAACTATAAAAGACTCTGTCAATCGCACTGTCATTGCGAAGTCTTGTTTTTGCAATAGCTAACATTTCTGAGCCTCATCTCCAGTTATTGTTTCTGCCTGTTTTCCCGTTTTGATTTTGTCCACCTACCCCGACATGTGCCTGGATTATCACTCGTGATTGTTTTCTGCCTGTCCTGACTTCCCCGCCTGTACTACTACTCTGATTCTGTCCGCCTGCCTTTTCGACCCTTGCCTGGATTATCGTTTACTGTCTATCTGCCTGTACGACCATTCTTATTAAAGACACGCTATTGGATCTCTGCCTGTGAGTCCCCTCTGTTACAGTTACTTTATATGTTCTGTATATTTATACAACATACATACTTTTGAGAGTGTCGCAGAAGAGCAGGCAAGCTTTGGGACATACTGCTTTGTTATATTTCTGTCTTTAATGGACAGGTCTGACGGTTAGTTGCGTCCATCCTGCCACCGTTTAAACTGCCCTGTCAATCATCTTGTCACAGTAAAAATCCTCCACATTCAATTTCATTTAATTTCCTAGAAATGTAGTAGCTGAGGGATTACAAATTTAAGAAGCTGTTTAAGATCTGCTGATCCTCCGTCCTGACATAACACAGCATGAAAAACTAAGATGGAGTTCATTGTATTTAGCATTTAAGGTTAAGAAGCTGATATCAGATGATTCTGTTAAGTTTCCAGCAAGGGGGTTGTGCCAATTCCTGTTCTTTTTATTGTAAGTCAAATGAGCCAGATAACTGAGAATCTCACCTTTTGTCTTTAATGGCTCTTGGAGCCCCTGTCCCTTTCTTTGAATTGGATTGGAACTGGTGATACTCTAGGGTGGTCTGGGGTGGGTTCCTATACTGGTATACTTTGTTTAAGGTTGTCAGCCAGGTGCTTTGTCTCCATTTCTAAGCACTTCCCCCTAAAATCTATATAAACTACAGTGTATCGCTGCCTTAGTTGGACTTGATGACTTCAAGGTACGGAACAAAACAAACTCAATAAACAATTTTCCTGGTCTTCGCTTCGGAAATTTCTCCTGCTCGTCTTCTTTAATGACCAAATGTATCTTTACAAAAGCTTACAATGTTGTTGAAGATGAAATATAATATGGATAGCATAGAATTAATATTTTTGACTCACACATCCACCATGGTTTTAGTTTTTTTATTCATGTTTGTAGTTGCACAAATTTAATCCTTGTCCAACACGCAATGAATTGTGAGCAATATTAGCCAATAGATTGTGCATAGATCTACACTTCGGATTCTAACTGGAAAAAGTAGACCATCCAGTATTTGGAATACATACTACAATTTCAAACATTTAGCACAGATAGAATGCAAATTGGGACACAGCTAAAGATTTGGATGACGTCGTGTTGTATTTCTGTTTTCCGGAAGCTTGCTTTCTGAGTTGGTATCTTTTCATTCCACGTGACAATTTACAGAGTGTGTGTGCGTTTCTCCTCTGGGTTCCCCAGATCACTGTGGCCACAATGGTCTTTCAAGCAGATTCAACAGGAATAAAAATAATCAGTAGAACAATCAAGATAATCGGGACTTTACCTAGTCTTATCAAAAGCTGAGATTTGGGCCCCAAGTCATCCCGATTGTTTTTTACACATAAACATACATCCTCTTCTTCACACACTAACAGGTACCTGCCCTTAAGGGCTCGGGATTCCTTGAGTCCTGTTTCTGAAAGTGTAACGTGTGGTTGAATGAACAGAGCCGTTTACAGCTCACTGCAAGTACAAGATAAAGGTGCAATTTCCATCTCACTGCTCTGAAACAAACCCTCTGCATGCAGCACTCAGAAGCACGAGATTGAGCCACTAGCCTGCATTTAATTAGTTTCAAATAGACATGCCTTTATCACTGGAGAGAAAAGAGAATTTTTGAGATCCTAGCTGCTGGCGGAGTTTTTCCAGAGGAAATCGCTTGTGTTTGTGCTTTTCTTTACCCTTCATCTGCTGTGCGCTTGTGCTTTTGTTCACGACTCATGCACACTGCAAGAGCAACAAAATGTCACAGAGCATTTAGAATCAGGTCATTGTGTATGCAATAAAACAGACCTCGTATGACAAAGACAAACCGACAGCTGATCACTGCTGATGCGTAATCAAAATTGTTTTTGACTTATATTTTTAATATTATTGTATTCTTCAATTGTGTTAAATCTAGAAATAATGAATACGAAAGTGGGTGTTTAACCGCTAATCACTGTCCAAATATTTACATGGTTTCTAGGGTGTTGCTAAGTGGTTGCTTGGAAGTTCTGACTCTTTGCAAACACATTGCAAGCTGGTACATAATGTTCTATCTATGTGGTTGCTAGGCAGTTGCCATGAGATCGCTAAGCAACTGCCTAGCGACTATGCAGGGTAGTTACTTGGTGTTCTGGTTGGTCACTAGGGTGTTTCTTGGGATCGGCTAATGTGGTATGAGTGGTAGCTAATATATGGATTATGCCACATTCGGTCTAGTCATTCTCTTAGTGTATTGGCAGAGCTCTGACACTACTGTAATGTCTCGTGTTTTGTGTGTGTGTGTGCGCGGCTTTGAGTGTTGAGTCGCGCACATTCTTGTCTGTGTTGCGTCTTGCGTGCGGGTTATGATGTCCGATCCCGATACTTTAGTCTGGTTCAGTTTCGGTTTTGTGTCGGGATTTGGCCATTCATGACTCGTGTGTTCGTCCTTGTTGTGAGCGCACGAGAACAGGTGTTTACTCATTCTCGCGCACTCTTAATCTTGTGAGCGGGCGCAGTTTCAAGCTTTGCGCGACCAGCGCTCTCTCTCTTGTTTTTGTGTTATGTTTAATACGCATTTTGTGTTTTCATCAGCTGCATGCTTTTCATGTGTTTTTTGTTGCGCACAGTTTGCGTTTAAAAGCTGTGAGCTGTCTTTGTCTAATGTGAACACATGGCTGTGTGTTCGTGTCTTGTCATTGTTAACCCTAATCACCTTGTTTCCTTGTCATTAGTTTGATTTGTCCCAGCTGTTTTCCCATCTATTACCCTTCCTTCTTATTTAATCCCTTCGTGTCTGCTGTCCTGTGTCACATCGTTGTCTATACTTTGTTGGTTTTTCGTGATGAGTCTCGTCCTGCCTAGTCTTGTTTAGTGTTCATTTTTTCAGTCAGTCTTGTTTTCTCCACCTCGGGGTGGTTTATGTTTGGATTTTTTATTTATTGTTTCCATTTAATAAAAGCCCTAGACCCTGCAAATTGAGTCCTCGCCTTTCCCCTCTTCCCCCACACCTGACAGCTAAAGTGTAACATTTACTAAAGGTGTTTGGAGTTACTAGATCTAACTAGACTAAGTGGTAACTATGGTGTTCTTGGTGGTCACTAGGGTGTGTCCAGGTGGTTGCTAAGGTGTTCCGGGTGGTTGCTAAAGTGTTGCTAGGGTGTTTTACTATGGGGATATGAGTTTTACTATGGTCTGAAATGTAGTTGCTTACTGGTCTCTGTTATTTTCTGGTGCTGAGAAGATATGGCTGCGTCATGTTGCTTTGTGGTTATTAGGTTGGGGTTGCTAATGAGTTCTGGGTAATTTTATAGCAAACTCCCCATAGTTACAATGTTTACACTCTTTAAGAGATCTCTGAATGGCTTACTTAGCCATTTAATCTCTTAATACATAAAACTAAAACAGGAGAAAGTACTTCAACTACTAAAAAAATAATAATACACGCTAGCTTAAAAGTTAGCTTATCATGAGCATAATTTTCAGATCATGAAATCTGAAGTAAACATTGAGCCGACATTATGTTGTATACTTTATATGCTAAATTCCTCGGATAAGCAGGGATGCCATTTTCATAATATACAATGTCCCCGGAGGCAAATTATTTGCAGATATTGTGGCTAAACAGCTGAGCGTTTTTAGAGTGTATTATCTCTACTGATATAATCCCTGTGAGCGAAGGATCTCTACACTTAGGTAAACAACATGCAGTGACGGCACTTCTCAGATCATGTGATCATCCATGCATGAGGTACGAGCAATGGATCATATCTGGGCGTCCTCTCTTTAATCCTCAAACCATTATGCGTGCCAGAACCTAATCAATACCCACAGGGCTGGAGGACTGCAGAAATTGACAGCTTTAACACTGAGAGATGTTGTGAGATGCAACCCAACAGCTTGGTTGAATTATAAGCAGTGGTCTCGGTCGCAGTGCTGCTGTTATCCGGGTCTCTTGGCAAATGTTGTGAAATGTGCCTTGAAGAGAGAGCCAGACCCAATATGGTGCCCCCTGTCCCCAGAGGCAGGCGATGTCCAGATGGCTCACTCACTCTCTCTTTCTCTCCTTTTCTCCCTTCTCTCTCTATCTCGCTCCCTAAAAGGAGCCAAGCAGTGGAGCCGCGTGTGCACTAACCGAATCTACCCCTATTACACCTCTTCAGAAAGTTAATAAACAGAAATATAATGTAATCTACAAGCAATTTTCTGTATGGGTTTGTCACCCGTAGATTCAAAGGACTGAAGTAGAAAGCAGCTTGTTATTGGACTTAAAGAGGGCAGCATGACAAATAGAAATCTGAGATAAATGAGCATGTTGTATCCATTTTATGGAATTAAGATGCATGAAAATTTACATATATATCAATTGTCATAATGAGGACCAAATGGGTCTGTGATATGTAACAGATCTATGGTAGTTAGAGACATCGTTGCTCATTTGACCAAAGAAATGTTTGAGCCAATGACTAAGACTAATCCCAAAATGACCCTTCCTGGGATGTGACGTTAAAGGCAGCAAACAGATAAAAATCAATTACAGTGGAATCCGGTTATGTCGACAGCCTCGGGGGTTGCAAAAAAGCATCGAGATAACCGATGATCGAGATAACCAACAGGCATATGTGCACCATCTAACAGCAGAGATTTACCAGTATACAATAAAAAACGTCTTCGATTCTCGATACAAGCCTTTAATTATATTCTCCAACATTGCAAACACAATTTTGCTCACAGCATAAACAGTCACAACACACATAAGCACATTCGCTCATAACACAGTCATTTCGTTCAGACACAGTTCTGAATAGTATTGCACACGCGGTTACTATGGTTTCTTTACAAACTCTAACATGCTTTGTTGCTTTTTGCCTTTAACCGTCTGCTTGAAAACAAATGCTTCTATCAGTTATGACATCTTTGTTGATGTCAATGTAATCCGGTAACTCCTGCGCCTCTGTAGGTGTGTAATCTGCGTTGTGTAATTTCGTAATCCCTCTTAACACCATCAATGTAATTTATTGGATCACTGGAGTAACACAAATAAGTTTGAGGACTCTGAAGCAATGAAAACAGCGTGTGCAGCAATGCACAACGTGCTGTGAAAGAAAGAGAAGATTAACGTAAAGAAAATAATTTCAAAGAAGAAAAATAATCAACAAAGCATTGTGCATATCACAAAAGTGCTTGAGGTCACAATTATACAACATACGGCCGTTATGACATGACCACACAAACTAATGCGACCTACCGCTGTAAAATCATAATTTGACTGGGCAAGCGGCCGGAAGGACCGGAAAGACCAAAAATGGTCATGGCATGCACATTCACCGTGAGCTTGGCGCATGCGCAGTGAACTCGGTACTATCATTAGTCACGGGGATAACTGATGTTAAGTGGCGAATTTTTCCCTCTTTTGTGCTCGAGATATTAGGGTTTGGAGACATAAAACAATCGACATAACCGATAAGAAAATGCTTAGACAATGAGGGAGTTTGGCGGTTCCACTTCAAAAACGTCAACATAATAGGTTTGGCGAGTTAACCGAGGTCGAGATAATTGGATTCCACTGTATATGGTTTAAAGAGCCCTCCAAAAACAAATTAGTAACAGGTAAAACAATTATTTGAATTATAATGGAATATTTGAAATATGAATGTCGTTTGCAAAAATTAAAATAAAGTTATTTGAAGTTTGAATTCTGAATAGTTGTCCATAAAGAAACAACTAACAGGGATGTTTCGCAGAACTTTGGCTCACGTTCTGGTAAGGTTCTCTTAAAATATTCTTTCAGCGATGTTAATAGGATCTTAACATTATGTCTTTAATAATGTTCTAAAAATGTTAGCACAAAAGAATGCTATATGTGCATTGTTTTTCTAAACGTACTACTTTTTTCAGAACGTTCTGAGAACCATCAAAAGTAATGTTAACATCATATTTCCAAAATAATGTTTAAACGTTTGCATAAGAAAAACATATGAAAAATATTCTAAAAACTGGACTTTTGAACTTTTAGAAACCTTTAAGAACATTCAGAAATAACATTTTAGAACGTAATGTTTTGTTGCTGGGCTGATGTTGTAGTTATGGAGGCAAATTGAGCCATGCTAAACAGCTGAACCTTGAACCCTTGGCGGGGACATGTCTTCATTTTATACATTTGGCAAAAAATTTTATCCTACATTGCATTCAGTGTACTTATTGACATTCTTATAATACTTGATTTCCCTGGGAAAAGCATTTCCATTAATGAAACGACACACAACAGGTATATATCTAAGTCAAAGGAAAAATCTCTAACTCCTGAATAATCTCTAATCTGAATAATCTCTAAATCATTTTGTTAAAGTGTATTAACAAGCAGCGATCCGGAGCTACATTTTGTTACATATCATGTTTTGTTGAGTTGTCATTGTGGTTGCAGTATTTTCTCCCACACACATGCTCTCGTTTGCTTCCCCACAGCTAAAAAACTAAATGCTAACTAACACCTAACATCCACTTATGTTCAGCTCGACTGTAATTTATTTACATCAACCTGATACTCACTGATCTGTTTTTATCCATTGATCTTGTTAATTACCGACAGTAAAAAAAGATACATTTAAAATATTTACAAACATATTATTTTATAAATACAGTTTATATTTTTTGCTTTTTTATTATTGTCCTTTGGGGTTTAATTAGAATTTTCAAAAACAATCAAAATCCTATCCTGCTCAATTTACAATCTTGCAACATTTAGCTTAATTTCATTGCAATTTCGATCAAATTTGTCCATCAAAAGTTTACTTAATCCATTTGCATTGGGACTTTATAAATCATATCTGTGGGTTTTAATGTTTTTTTTATTATTATTATTTATTTATTTTTTGTGCTTTGAATAGGACTGGATGGGGAGAGTGAGCCTAAATATTGAAATTACATGTTTTTTAGCAGGGGGACTTGTTACAATTTAATATTCTGCTATGTTGGGATTTAGAAAGGTTTCTCTTTTATTGAGTTTCTTTTATGAGTTTTGGAGGTTATTACAGTGGGAAGTGGAGCTTGTGCTTAGATTACGACGGGTAGCCTACATAAATACTGAGTTAGTCTACGTTGATTTAAAAACAGAACAGTCATTTTGCAGATTCAGGAGGAAGTTTTTTTTAACGTAAATATCATACGGTACATGGTTATGGATGTCCTTTTGCAATAGATTGGTGCAAATATGATGCCAGAACCCTGAAGTCTTATTCGCTGCTGGTTCCTTTGAGATTCTCCAATAGGGTTTTATAATGGGGTTTTTAATTTATAAGTAAAATAAAGCCTGTGGTAAACATAACTTGACTATAATTTGATGTTTTGTTCTACAATATCTAGTAACTTAGTAAAAATATATGTTTTCAGATATGAACATAACTGCTTCAAAATTTATATTTTCACTATATGAGTGTGTATAATATACATTTAGTGTGTGTCATTTTATATTTCTTACATAGCTATGGTGAAAGTCTATGGTTGGTAGAGACACCCAAGCTATATATATATATATATATATATATATATATATATATATATATATATATATATATATATATATATATATATATAAAACATGATATTTCATGAGTCTTGCTTAGATGGCCTTATAGCTTTATATGGAGCAAATGAGCTGTTCCCCTGGGTCCTAAAGTCAGTTCTTGAGTTTATCCTTTCAGCATGCATTCAGATACAATGATTATAAAATCTTTTTTGGTAGTCTTAGCATTTTTAGTATTAATTTTAAGCATTTGTTAGCATTCCTAAGGAGGTCAAATTTACCCGAAAGGGAAGGATTTGTTACTACTACTACTTTTTTTTTTTTTACAACCACACAAACTCCTTGAGTCCAGTCAATTTTTTTGTCTATTTGTGGTTCAAGTGCGACAAAAGTCCTAAGGTCTTGGACCACTTCAGCGAACACTCATGAACACCTTAAAAAATGTAAATTAAGTTTGTTTCGAGACAAAATGACCTGAGGTAAGGATGAGGGAATGTCGTGGCCTTGCTCATTCTTCTTCCATGAGGGGGTTTGGCATCACTGGATTTCTGTTTCCAGCTGAACCGTAAAAGAAAGCAACACGCACGTCTCCTGTAGAATTCAACCAATCAGACGACAATTCTGAAGTGTTTCCAGCTAGTGACTATGTCTACCACAGGCTTTATTTTACAGATAAATTGAAAAACACAATTATAAAGCCCCATAGAAACATATTGAAGCAACCAGCGGCAAATTAGTGCAAGTCATCCAAATTTGTCCATCAAAAGTTTGCTTTTGTCCATTTGCATTGGATCTTAATCTATCTTAATTCGAAAACCGATACAAGGTGAAATTACTGCGAAGCTTAGGCTTTTCTTTTAAAAGATCCCAGAATACTTCTCAGTGCTCACTTAACTGAGACAGAATCAAATATGAGCAAGTAATTAGCACCTGTCTTTCTCTCTCACATGATGAGAATTGAACCAATCACATCAATCCAGACTTGTGTGGTGGAGAAAATGAACTGAATCAAATGTGCAGCTGTTCTTGTTCAGCTTCATGAAGGTGGCTCATCTCAGGAGGACATTGTGTGTGATTCTAGAGCTCCCCGGCACCAGTGAGGACTTCAGTTCGTCTCACTTCATGCATCAAGAGGACCTTTGAGAGGTTGGTCCTTAAAAAGCTCTGACTCAGTCCCACTGCTGCCCTCATCTGCTTTCTCAACAGGTCCTGCTTTCACCTGACTACGTCTGGCACCACTGTCAGGACTGATCTTTGACTTCTATAGCCTTCAACACCTTTCTGCCTCACCAACTACCGAACAAGATCAAGGTAATGCAAACAGATCCCCATAGTCTCCTCCAACATACAGGACTGTGAAGATAGCGGTGAGTTCATGGGTCTGTCTATTCAGCGTTATCTCACTTGTTTGAAGGTTTCGTATGGAAAGCCTACACATACAGTTGAATAGAAACTGAAAAGTACATCTTGAAAATATTGACAGCACTGAGTGCGTAAACCTTTGTACCCATTACTTTAGAGATGTACAAATCTGGATGAATCATGTAGTTCAGTACTCTGATTCAATTCCATATAGTGGGACATTATTTATAAGGAAATAATGGAGAAATGTTTTCCCACCTTTTCATTGGTTAATAAATTCATTTATTTATGAATGCAATACAGACAGGATGAATTCAAGCAAAGTCTTTTAAACTCTTTATATGTCTGAATTAAACATGAAAGATCAGCGAAATAACTGTCATCGAACATTTTACAGTGAAATGTTAATGTGTTCCAGCTACATACTGATATGTGTGGTTGCCAGCAGTATTTAACCATAATACAACCATTATGTTGCAAAATTAAGTAAATGGAATAAAAAATAATCAAATACTGAACTTCAAGATACATAAATAAATGTACATATGTATATCTTTAATAAATAAAAGACACATGACTATCTATCTATCTATCTCTATCTATCCATCTGTCTATCTATTGCTCTATTTGTTTATCTATCTATCTATGTATCTATCTATGTATCTATCTATCAGTCTATCTATCTGTCTATTACTCTTTCTGCCTCTCTATCTATCTATCTATCTATCTATCTATCTATCTATCTATCTATCAGTCTATCGATCTGTCTATTACTCTTTCTGCCTCTCTATCTATCTATCTATCTATCTATCTATCTATCTATCTATCTATCTATCTATCTATCAGTCTATCGATCTGTATATTACTCTTTCTGCCTCTCTATCTATCTATCTATCTATCTATCTATCTATCTATCAGTCTATCTATCTGTCTATTACTCTTTCGACCTCTATCTATCTGTCTGTCTGTCTGTCTGTCTGTCTGTCTATCACTCTTTTTACCTCTATCTATCACTCTTTCTATCAGTCTTTCTATCTATCTGTCTATTACTCTTTGCCTCTCTTTCTATCTCTATCTCTATCTATCTATCTATCTATCTATCTATCTATCTATCCATCTATCTATTATTTTTTTCTGCCTATCTATCTATCTATCTATCTATCTATCTATCTATCTATCTATCTATCTATCTATCTATCCATCTATCTATCTATCTATCTATCTGTCATCTCCTCTAGAGTCAATCAATAATAATAATAATCAATAATAAGTTACATCACTTTATCTGATCTGGTCTTGCACTTGACTTTATTTGCATGCTTTAAGATTTTCTATGGCAGGTCAATGAGTCTTTGAAAGAACACATGGTGTCACGAATGTCAAAAATTCTTTCCATCTATCAAGGGAGTCAGTCTCAGTAATTTCCTATGAAATATCAAGGTTCTGCTTGGTTTGCTACATCTGCTAATGTGGTTCATTTGCTTCATCTTCCCTGCTGTGAGGATAAAAAACATTAACAGAACAACCAAATCTTTCAGTCTTTAATAAAAGCGTCATTGGTCATTTTAATCTAGCAATTTATTGATGTTGTTTCCATTTTTGTCTTCTCTTTTCTTTCCAGTGTTCAGAATTAAAAAAGTATGTTATTTTTTTGTTACATCTTTAACAATTTCCCTAAAAATCTCTTTCATTGAAAATCAGTCTGCATGAAAATAAACTGTAGTCTGGCCCACTCAAAATGATAGGAATCAAAAAACTCGGACTCTAGAGAAAAATAAGATATAATTTTCAGCCGGCCATTATCAACAAAAAAAATAACAACGGTGATCACGTTCTGTACCACGTTGATACAGGGTTTATTTTGTGATTATGAGCATCTGACTGTACATTATCCCACTTGCACAACGTCTTGGCAAATAAAAAAATAGACATGAACACAGTCAAGAAAGAGTTTGTTTTTAACTAACACAAAGTTAAAGACAAATATAAATTAACCATTTGTGCAGTATGGAAACTGCATTATTTAAGAATGGTTTATATCGTATAGGGAGCTACTGCATATGACTATTCTGTTCTGTGCATGTAACATGGGTAAATTTAGTCATCCATCCCCCTGCAGGAGCTTATCCTGGCTTTCTTTAAGGATTGACTGTCAAATTGATTATCATATTATGGTCAGAGCCCACAGCCATTGTCAAACTGATATGTGAAATCATATATGAAACTGAAATATATATTTCAGTAACTCTGACATAAAAAGCTTTGTGAGAGAGAAAGATGACTCATGTCATCTCTGGGCATTCTTGAATCATTAGAACATTTCCATTTACTGCTATTAATTGCTTGATTACACATTTGTATTAAGAACATGCTGTTGTGATATATTGGAGCTTTTCTCTAGCACCTCCTCGCTAGAATATATAGAATATAATATAGAACACTTAGAATATAGAATACTTTTCGAATATATAGAAAAGTTATTTACGTCTTTTCATTTGTGAAAAGGTTTTTAAATCACAGTTTTTTTTTACCTTTTTCTTTTTGTTTTGTTTTTTTACATAAGAACGAGCCTATAATTGAATCTGGAAATACAGCAAAATGAGAGTTAGTACTCAGATGCCATGATCATATTTTATAGCAAAAAAAGTCTAGAATTTATTTGATCTCAAGCCAATGTATTAAAAGATGTTATTACTGTCATGATAAACAATCGGACACAGACGTGAGTGGTGATGATGTTTATTGAATAAAGCAAACTCAGAGCAAGTAGCTGGTGACTGAAGGTGTAGAGAAGAACTGGTAGCGGCAGAGAGGCTTATCTGATGGGAAGTGGACAATACTGGGCTGGAGATCACGGGAAGAATGCCTGAAGGTTCACGGAAGGAGATCCTGGACAATCGGGGTCGGTAATGACGGCGTCAACACGGGTTGTCGCTGGCATGAGAGTCTGGCAGTCAGTGACGAGACCGGACAGTGATTTGCAGGGTGAAGCTTGTATTTAAGGAATGCTGACTAGGCAGGTGCAGGTGTTCAGTATTCTGGTGATTGGGATCGTGAGTGAGAAGTGAATGAGTCTGGTGCGAGGGGTGTGGCTGGATCCGTGACAGTACCCCCTCCTCCACGGGCAGCTCCTGAGGACCGCGGCGGACGACGACGGGGCCGGCCTCGACCCCGGGGGGCTGGACGGTTGGGGTTGTTGGTGTGGAATTCTTGCAGGAGCTCTGGATCTAGGATGTCATCGTGGTTGACCCAAGAGCGTTCTTCGGGACCGAAACCTTCCCAATCTACGAGGTACTGCAGTGTGCCGGCCCGTCGTCGAGAGTCCAAGATGGAAGAAACTTTGTAAATGTTCTGGTCCGCCGGGTCAACAGGAGGAGGAGGTACAGCCTCAACACCAGACTCTGTGGATGAGGGAAACAGAGGTTTAGTGAAGGGCTTGAGGAGAGACACATGGAATGACGGGGAAATTCGGTAATGTGTGGGTAACTGAAGACGGTAAGTGACCTCGTTGATCTGCCTCACCACTTTGAAAGGACCTATGAAGCGGGGACTCAGCTTGCGACAGGGCAGCCGTAGGCGAATGTCCCTCGTTGATAGCCAGACGAGTTGACCGGGATAGTACCGTGGTGTGGGAAGGCGTCGGCGGTCAGCTTGGATCTTCTGCCTACGGACTGCCCTTTGCAGATGAACGTGAGCTGAATCCCATACCCTCTCGCTCTCCTGGAACCAGTGATGGACAGCTGGGACTTCCGTGGGCTCTCCTGTCCAAGGGAATAACGGTGGCTGAAAACCAAACATGCACTGAAACGGTGTGAGGTGTGTGGACTCTTGCCTTAGTGAGTTTTGGGCGTATTCAGCCCACGGAAGAAACCGGTTCCAGGTGTCTTGTTGGTGGCCACAGTAGGATCTCAGATATCTCCCAATTTCCTGGATCTTCCGCTCAGTCTGGCCATTGGTCTGGGGATGGTAACCTGAACTCAGACTAACGGAGACTCCGAGAAGGTGAAAAAATGACTTCCAGACTCTGGAAATGAATTGGGGTCCTCGGTCGGAAACGATATCTTCCGGGAGGCCAAAGTGTCGGAAGACTTGGTGAAACAAGGTTTCCGCCGTTTCCAAAGCCGTGGGGAGGCCCTTGAGGGGTATCAATTTGCAAGCTTTAGAAAACCGATCTACCACTACAAGGATGCATGTCTTGCCGTCAGATGGTGGTAAATCGGTCATGAAATCCACTGCAATGTGTGACCAGGGTCGGCGGGGTATCGGCAGGGGTTGGAGTTTGCCTTCTGGAAGATGGCGTGGTGATTTGGTGGTGGCGCAGACTGAGCATCCTCTGACATACTGGGAGACATCGCGGTCCATTCTGGGCCACCAATAGCGATCTTGTAGGAGCGAGAGGGTTCGCTGGCTGCCTGGGTGTCCAGAGCCCGGAGAGGTGTGAACTTGATCCATGAGGGGCAGGCGGAGTCGAGATGGTACGTAGAGCTGCCCCTCAGGGACCCCCGGCGGAGCTGGTTCTTCGCGAGTTGCTTCGGCGATCTGGTGGTCTATTGTCCATTGGATGGGACTAACAATCAAGGCTGGAGGGAGCACGGGTTCAGGCGGTTGTGGGTTATTGTCAGGGGTGAACTGGCGAGAGAGAGCATCGGCTTTCTGGTTCTTGTCCCCAGGTCTATACGTCACGGTGAAATTAAACCTCGTGAAGAAGAGTGCCCAACGAGCCTGGCGTGGATTGAGCCTTTTTGCTTCCCGCAGGTACTCTAGGTTTCGATGATCGGTTATCACCTGGAATGGATGGTTAGCCCCCTCCAGCCAATGCCTCCACTCTTCCAATGCCAACTTTATGGCAAGCAACTCGCGATTCCCAATGTCATAGTTCCGCTCCGCCGGGGATAGCTTTTTGGAAAAGTAGGCACATGGATGGAGTCTTGGAGGCTCACCCTGCCGCTGTGACAGCACGGCTCCTACCCCGGTGCAGGACGCGTCGACCTCGACTATGAACGGTAACTGGGGATCCGGATGAGTGAGGGTAGGAGCCGTGCAAAAGGCTGCCTTAAGGGTTTGGAAGGCCTTGGTGGCTTCAGGTGTCCAGGACAGAGACTTGGGCCCATGTTGCAGTAATGATGTCAAGGGTGCACTGATTATACTGAAATTCCGGATGAACCGCCTGTAAAAGTTGGCAAATCCCAGGAAACGCTGTAATTCTTTGATTGTGGTAGGTTGTGGCCAGTTCTGCACCGCTTTCACTTTCCCCTGGTCCATCTTGACGCCGCTCTGGTTGATGATATAGCCAAGGAATTGGATGCTGCTGCGGAGGAACTCGCACTTCTCTAATTTCAAGAAGAGATGGTGTTCTCGAAGCTTAGCTAGGACCTGCTTGACGTGTCGATGGTGTTCGGAGATGTCTTTGGAGTAAACGAGGATGTCATCGAGGTAGACAATAACAAAGATGTTGAGGAAATCTCTGAATACCTCGTTCATGAATCCCTGGAACACAGCTGGAGCATTTGACAGACCAAACGGCATGACGAGGTATTCATAATGGCCAGAGGGCGTGATGAACGCGGTCTTCCACTCGTCTCCTTCACGTATTCGGATTAGATTATACGCACTTCGTAGGTCCAGCTTCGTGAAGATGCGAGCCCCCCGCAGCTGTTCCAGAGCAGCGGGGACCAGGGGTAGCGGGTATCGGAACCTGATGGTGAGCGAGTTTAGGTGCCGGTAATCAATACAGGGCCTCAAGCCTCCGTCCTTTTTGCCCACGAAGAAAAAACTTGATGCGGCAGGGGAAGTAGATGGACGGATAAACTTCTGACGTAGAGCCTCCTTTATATACTCATCCATGGCCTGTTGCTCCGGGATGGACAAGGAGTAGATGCGTCCGCGGGGAAACGTTGCCCCAGGCAGCAGGTCGAGTGCACAGTCCCATGGCCGGTGAGGTGGAAGTTCTGTAGCTAGCCGTTTGCTGAACACGTCCTGGAACGCCCGGTATTCAATGGGGATGTCTTGACATGATGGGTTATGGGGACTCTCGATGGATGTGGAGGCGAGTGGTATCTCAGTTACCATGTCAGGTTGGTCAGCAGGTGTAGGGTTCCTTTGAACAGTAGAGAGACATTGTTGAAGACAGAATGGGCTCCATTTTAAGACTTCACCTGAGTTCCAGTTAACCAGAGGAGAGTGTTTGGACATCCACGGGCGCCCCAGGACAATGTCAGTAGTGGATCCCTCCAGCACCAGGAAGGTGAGTTCCTCATGATGGAGCCATCCAATTTGCAGGTGGATAGGAGACGAGACGTACCGAATGCACCCGCGGCCCAGGGGTTTTCCAAGGATGTTATGAGCACGAAAGGGGTGGTCAAGAAGGGCTTTGTGGGCTTTCAGTTTATTCAGAAGGTTGGTGGAGATGAAATTGCCAGCTGAGCCTGAATCCATCAACGCCGTGGCTGGAACAGAGAGATTAGCAGAAGTCACTAAAACCTTTGTTAAAGACATTTTGTGGATTATGGATGCCGTGTGGATTGTACTCACCCCTGGGCGTGGTGGTCGGGTCAGGCATTGAGCTCGGAGATGGCCCTCACCACCACAGTATAGACACAAGTGCAATCGGATACGTCTCTCTCGCTCTGATGGTGATAGGCGGTAGTGATCGACCTGCATGGGCTCTGGTGCTGGAGGTTTAGGCTCTTTCAGTGGAGACGGGGAATGCGACATCGGGGTTTCTGGAGAACAGACTGTGAGGTTTTGGGACACTAGAATGGATTTTTGAATGAACTTTTCCAGGCCATAACGGTCATCATAAATGGCAAGTTGAGCACGGATGTTGGGTTGAAGTCCTTGACGGTAAACAGCCAGTAGTGCCGCCTCATTCCAGCCACTAGAGGCCGCTAGGGTGCGAAAATGCAAGGAATAATCTTGGATTGACTGGGTTCCTTGTCGTAAACGGAGGAGTTGATCGTTGGTGGATACAGTATCAGCTGCATGGCCGAAAACTTCCTTGAAATGATGGAGAAATGCAGGTAATGATTGCGTGACAGGGCCGTTAGAGTCCCAGATCGCGCGCGCCCACTGAAGCGCGCGGCCGGTGAGGAGGGATATGACGAATGCAATCTTGGCTTGTTCAGTTTCAAACTGTCGGGGATTGATTTCAAAATACAGTTTACATTGTAATAGGAAACCATCGCATTCCTCCGCCTTACCACTGAAGGGCGCTGGCCGGGCCATGGGACTGGGTGAGGCAGATGTAGAGGCAAAGTTTTGAAGGACATGGTGGAAAGCCTGCATGACATCGAGAAGTGGATTACTCTCCGCGGCGGATGCTTCGCCAGTTACCGCCTGGGTCTGCTGGGTGGTCCGGTCTTCTGTCATGATAAACAATCGGACACAGACGTGAGTGGTGATGATGTTTATTGAATAAAGCAAACTCAGAGCAAGTAGCTGGTGACTGAAGGTGTAGAGAAGAACTGGTAGCGGCAGAGAGGCTTATCTGATGGGAAGTGGACAATACTGGGCTGGAGATCACGGGAAGAATGCCTGAAGGTTCACGGAAGGAGATCCTGGACAATCGGGGTCGGTAATGACGGCGTCAACACGGGTTGTCGCTGGCATGAGAGTCTGGCAGTCAGTGACGAGACCGGACAGTGATTTGCAGGGTGAAGCTTGTATTTAAGGAATGCTGACTAGGCAGGTGCAGGTGTTCAGTATTCTGGTGATTGGGATCGTGAGTGAGAAGTGAATGAGTCTGGTGCGAGGGGTGTGGCTGGATCCGTGACAATTACCTTACCACCAGCATGTCTAAAACTTTTGTGCAATCCAAAAATGAGATTTTTTTTGGACGGCATTGAAAATGATTCTAAAACTAGTTTCTAGGTTTCCTGGAAAGATTTACACTGTTACACCTTTGAAACGTGTGCGATGCGGGAGAATAACGAGGAGAACAGGTAAGCGCACCAACTCAAACTTGAATCATTCACAACTCGGAAACTAAAACACTTTAAATAAGAACAGGAAATGGCACTCTTTGTGCAAACTTGGAGAATACAAGATCACGGAAGGAACACGGCATCCACACACGACACAACAACACTTCCACAGAAACAGTGACATGAGTCAACAACTGACAAGGACCAGGAAACACAAGAGGGTATATATAGACAAGGACATTGGAAACACCTGAGGACACTGACAAGGTAAGTGATTACAAGACAGGTGGAGAAAGATCTAGCAGGGCCGGAAGTGAAAAGGAAGTACTGACATGATAGACAGGAAGTGTACCAATGACCTTACTGACAGGAAGTGTACAGATGACACGACAGGCAGGAAGTGAATCAATGACCTTATTGACAGGAAGTGACAAAGATGACACAGACAGACAGGACCAAGCGTGACACGTATTTTAATGTAATTTTTTTATTGCAGTTATTAGCGGCATAAAAATAGTAGTAGTAACATTCTATTGTAGTATTTATTAATATTTTGAATTAGCCTATACAATACAGCGGTAAAAAGCGGTAAAACATATATCACACGTTTACCGGTCCGCAGCACAAAAACCACTGCAATACAGAGTAACACACTATTTTGATGGACCCTTTCAAAAAATACTGTTGACTATAAGTAACTTTGCAAGTATATGTCATCTAGCTCTCAGAGAGTTGAATATTAACATTAGTTATTACATTGTGAACAGTGAATAATTGTATTTTTGATTAACATGAACAAACATTAATATATGCTATTAAAAGAATATTTCTTCATGTTATTTCATTGACTAATATTAAAAAATATTCTAAAGTACAAGAAATTTGTGTTATTATGTATCTTATTATGCTTCATTCTGAAAGGGTTGAATAGAATCCCAATACAAGATCAATATATAACAAAAAGATAGATAGATAGATAGATAGATAGATAGATAGATAGATAGATAGATAGATAGATAGATAGATAGATAGATAGATAGATAGATCTTCAATTTATCTCTCTTTGTGGTGACCACAGCACCATTTCTGAGCTCTGTGTCACTGCAGAAAGTGGCCTGGGTAATTGGAGCAGAAGGTGAGATGGTGTTTGAACTGATGAGAGAGTGGAAGAGATAGATGGAGCTGGGCTAGTGTGGCAGTGAAAAACTAGAGTTGTGAGCTTTCTCTATAATTAAGGCCACAGGGAGCTGCTTGCCATACCAGGGGAAGTGACAAAGCCAGAAACCATTCAATTCTCACATCAGTACCTGTGATTGGTCATTTGATGATCTAACCCTCACAAAATTGGTCATGCACACACTCAGCACAAAGATTATGGCCTTGTGTGGGATATCGTTTCATGTATGAGTGTGTGTTTAAAGGGTATTATAAATAATTTATTATTTTGGTCATTATAAATTGATCAATACAATGGAGAAAATACAATCTTGAGTAGAAAATAATTTGGTTACTTAACTTATAATTAAAATCCCATTTTATTTTATATCACAGGAATCCTTATATACTATAATTTTCTGTGTGTGTGTGTGTCTATAGCAATTAAAAACATGTTTTTTCCATTGTTATTAGTACTAATAAGGGAGTTTTTTTAGAGGAAAGTTATAGAACAGTGGTCGCCATCGACTGGACGACCTTTATCACCAACCCGGAAGCTCCCAAAAATAGAAACGTTTCAGTTGCCAACTTAGCGACTCTTTCCCGCCCCGATAGGACGACCGCTCCTGGGACAGATTATGGTCGTATCTCAAGGTATTACTGTATTTTCAACAAACATTGAAGCTAATTTCTCTAGAGGTTTTGGTTTTCAGATCTTGTAGTTTGCACATACATTGTGATTTCTTTTCACTTTACAATCATAGAAATAATAATAAAAGAAATATAGGAAGTAGTTAATTATATGCATCATCATGGTTTTGGTAGACCATTAATTTGGAACAATTCAGATGGTGTTAATGGAAAGGTAATGCCATCCTGCCGCAATGGATCACATTCTGTAATGATATAACGTATTTAAAGGGAGTTTCACAACCTTCGGTGTATTGTTGTCTCAAACTGAGGGTTACTGTAGTTATTAACTTTCGTTTCATTGGCCATCAGGACTGTTGCGATATCCCTTCATTGATGTTCTTGTTCAACAAGAACAAGAAGAGTCCACATTTTGATACTCTTTTATTTGGTGTCGTTTCAATCAATGGTATAGCTGGTAGAATGCAATCATCTGCTCTTGGTTTGGGCTACGCTGATTGTGTTCCATCGATTTTAGGAGGCTTTATCAGACTGTTTGATACTGATTGCAAGATGTATCTTATTGTTAGATATGAATGGCTCACTGAATTCCCATGGACATGACGTGAAAGAGATTTTGACAAGAGAGTAGGAGATCAAAGAAGACAAAAAAAAAAACATTTGGTCCTAATAAAGTAATAGTGTAACTGTATTTTTTCCGTTGCCAGTCGGTCTGGCATGAAAAGGACAAGGTCCTAACTTAATGAATGAACCACTGAGGTGACAGTAATGAACTCTTAACTTAGGTTGTAAACGAGAGACAATAGAGAGTTTTAAAGATCTACTTTTATTAGCCGTAGAGAATCAAATGGAGGTTTTAATCTAAAACAGAGAGGCACACTGGAGACTCACTTGAGCACAAAGAGAAGGCCGACACTTCTTTTTCTTTATATAAATTGCACAAAGGATTTCTGTGTTTCGCATACTCCCCTCCTGTTTTATATTCTACAGCTTGGGGCTTGTTTTCCTAATTTTTCTCCTGTGTGCATTGAAAAATCAACCTTGAAACCAAATATGTTGATTCGCAATTAAAGAGAAACAATATGTGGTGATCTTCTTTCTATTATTTTCAACAAACATTCAAGCTAATTGCTCTAGAGGTTTAAAAGCACTGCAGCTCACAATGAATGGAGAGTATTCAAGTGCTCTTGTTAAGACTCAGTGGGAGAGGGTTGGTTTTGTGACAGCGTATACTTTCATTTAAAATTTAACCATGCACTCTTGACTCAGAGTCACACGCCTGAAACCCATTATACAACATTAACAGTCCTTTTAATGCCGTGAGCCTGAAAAAGTTTTAATTTTTTCGCAAAGAAACCGCTGGCGTGAAGCAACCTACAGAGCAAAATTTGATCACCTCAAAAAGTTAAGATTATAGTCTGTGTTGGGGGATGTTGCATTTAACATTTTTACATTTTCAGTTTTATATTAACTTGACCATTTAGAGTGTTTTATACCTTAACCCTATGCTGTAAAAACAAAATAATACATTTTGTAAAAACAAAACAAAAAAAAAACATATTTACAGAACAGCCAGTAAAGGGCCAGTCACACAGCGAAAACGCATGAATCACGCGCGAATTATGCACAGATTTTCGTTTCTGCGCGGAGTGTGCGTTGTATGCGTAATTCGTCGGTGGAACGAACGTGGACCGTCAGTGACTGTAAGTGGATGTGCGTCGAAGGCGGTTTGTGCGTGATTTTGAGTTTTGAATGGTTCAAAAAATTTCAGACGCACTACTGTGCATCGGTGTGCGTTATTCACGAGTCGGCGTGCGTAGTTTATGCGTCGAGTATGCGTGACTATGCGCGGGACACGCGTCGGCCGTCAGTGCTTATGTGTCGGAACTGGTTCGAAACCGTGCACATCCACGTCCGTCCACTGACGCCCCACCTTCATATCACGCATGAACCACGCAACCACTCCACTGACATCTACTGACAATGTGGATTCTGAAAGTGCTTGTTCGTGGAATGTTTGCGAAGCGTGCGTGTTTGGACGCACTCTGTCAGTGATTCATGCGTCGGGCGTGTGTCGAATGTTCGTGGAATACTTTGGTCAAATTCTCAACGCATAAGCACGCACAAACCCAATCTGTGCGTGATTTCTGAGTGATTTGTGCGTAATCGGCTGTGTGACTGGACCTTAAATTTTACTGTATAAAACTGTACTTAACAAACAAGAAAAATGCTATTTAAACCGTTAAATCCAACAACCCCAACTGCTACTAAAATCTATTTTGTACCTTTAATAAATAGAGGCTACATGAAATTAGGAATGTCAGTTTCCAGTTGTTTTACACATTATTTCTTTTCAGTGAATGGAAAGGGCATAATTGGTAAAGGGTAAAAGTGTAGTTAAATGAATGCAAATTTTGTTTAGTTTTTCCAAGCAACAATTTGCAAATTTGGTCTGTTCCTGACAGAATTTTTTTTTTATAACTTTAGAATACTTTGAATATAGCACACAACCACTTTTACGATATTTGCATTGTTCTTTTGAGTCATTTTTTAAGTTTGAAAGCTCTGTTCTCCATTCCGTTGCTCATTTATGTAAAAGAGCAACAAAGTGAATTATTAAAATTCTCTCCTTTTGTCTTCCACCGAAGAGAAACGTCCAGTGGGTTTAAAACAACATGAGAGTTAGTAAATAATGACAGAATTTTCATTTTTGGGTAAACTATTGCTTTAAAATTTGAAATGCCTGTACCCTTCACTTTCCCATTCCTCCCTGAGGAGTGGAAAAGTTGGAGCTGCTCTCTCATTGAAATGCATTTAGTTCGGCTCAGTAACGCAGAGGCAGCAGGCGGAAGAGCAGAGGAATAATTTACGCTCCGAAACAGACAGGCGGGCTCACTGAGCCCAGATGAGTGGGGCGAATGTGAAATCATTACATATACTGCAGCCCAACACACTTCACAAACAAAACCAAACCCAGGATTGCCCAAAAAACACTCAAAACCAGACCAATGTCAAATCCTAAAATATGCCACTGAGCTCCTACTTCGCATCTTCAGATTCTCACGTCAAATCTTTCATTTTTACGATTTGCAACAGCATTAACATTTGTAAACTTTAAAGACCGTTACACTCACAGCCATCATTAAAAGATGCAATGTATCATTAACAAAGTGACGTAATGAAGTAGACTACGTTTTAACTGAGGCAGGGCAGGCTTTGAGCTTGTGGTGTCATGCTGCTTTTACTTTTACTTCAAGACTATTACCAATTTTATTACAGTACTTCCGCTGTAATAAAGACACATTAATCCACAATATTACAATCACAATGTGGAATCCATAAAAAAAAACACTATACATGTGCATGTCGACACCAGTGTTCACCAACCAAAGAAAAAATGTGTACTTTGCTGGAGTTGCAAATGTTAGTTTGCAGTCGATTGGTTGTGACGCAGTAAAAAATACTGCATTTCTATTTAATTGTCCTCACTGGCAGCAATCATGCGACATGCAATGTAGTTCAATTCACAAGGTAAGGATTCATCGGAAATCAAAACATAGAGTTGCACAATTCGAAAATATATGACTCTTGAGTCTGTTCTTTTTAGTAAATCAAAAGACAGCAACTCGTTGTACGAGCATTGTATCGAGTGCAAGAACATTTTTCCCTTGCCCACGCGCATTTTTTTATGGAAAAGTCCTACCGCTCAGCATCTTTGCGCAAAATTTTTACTGGAAATATTCTAACGACAGCCTCTCACAAAGCCTTTCACCCCTAAACTCGTTCATTCTCTCAGCGTCGCTCCGTTTGGTTGCATCATTCACCACAGTGCATTCTTTTATAAGTGATTTACAGCGGTTTTACCTCGTGTTGTTAACATTAATTGTGATCGCTATTGTTCACGTAGTGAAATATATATGTACAGTACAGCATATAGACAATGACCTCAAGATGAGTAAGAAAGAAGGGATGAAATTCTTCCTGTAAACAGTAAAACCCTCCTCTCGTCTCCTTCACACCAGCAGCGATGCTACTCAAAGCTGAAGTGCATTACAGTAAAAGTTCAAGTATTTTTACAGTTTAATTGTCAATTATTAATTAGTATGTATTTATATGAGATTTTAATGGTTATAATTTTAACTATAATTAATAAGGTAAAACCCCAAAAATATTTAAAATGGGCATTTATGGTCGTGTGGAATGAATCGAGTGATTTTTATTGCATTCTTATGGGGAAAATTGTTTTGGTGTATGAATTTTGAGTTACGAGCTCTTGGAACAAATCAAACTCGTAAACCGAGGTATAACCCAACCCATATAGTCCTATTCACTAATGAAATATGGCCTGGTTATTTTTTATCAATCAAAGCCTGCTTTCCATTATGCACTCCGATTCCAAAACGAATGGCTCTTATGAGACGATTCTTTAACTTTTTAGCTTTCCTGTAGCTCAAACAGTAGAGCATGGCGCTTGCAACGACAAGGTCATGGGTTCAAGCTAGAACTGATTAGAATGTCAATGTGTATCTTGAATGTAATGTAAGTCGCTTTGGATAAAAGCATCTGCCAAATGCATAAATGTAAATGTAATGAATTGTTCAAACAGATGAGTTCAGAGCAGTTCCTGAATCAATATCTGTTTCACTAAGTGAACTGCAAGTTATCATCATTTTTCAGTGGTGTCTGTATCAAAATGAAACCTGTTTCATGTCCGTATAATGATTGACTGACAATAAAAGGTATTAGACTCCCCCACTGCTAAAACACACTTAGTTAGATTTAGCTGTTCCAGTAAATCCAAAGAAAACGAGCTCTTCCACAATAACAATCTGAGAATTCTATGCTTCCAACTTTGTTGCAACATTTGGGGAGAGTCCTTTTCTTTTCCAACCTGATAACTTCACTGTGTACAAAGGAAGATCCATGTAGAAATAATTTAATGAGTCCGGTGTGGAAGAACTTGACTGGATTGTGCAAGAAGCTTTTCCCCATTAGACGCACATACACACATTCTCTAGAATGTCATTGTATGGTAGCAAACTCTTCCAAACTTTTCCAGGGCAGTGTAGAAAGTAAGATTGCAATTTCTGTTTTGCACTTTGATCTTTGAAACTTTGCAGACCTGAAATAATAGAAATAACATAATAGGGGCATTTTTGAGAGTCTGTATCACAAAAACTGGAATAGCCAAACCTTTAAAATAGAAGAGGGTGTCCACAGATGTTCGACCATATTGCATTATCTATGGTATCTTGACTCTTTTGAATTGCAAAAGATTGGCTGTTGATTAGTGAAAACGACCTTTTAAATCGAAGATGTGTGAAAAATAAAAACCAACCCATGGCAACAGCATAAAAGTAGCTTGATTTTGCTGGAAAACTAACTTGGCAACCCTGACTAAGAACCATAAAAAAATAACAAATAGAATTTAAAAACATAATACTTGGAGGTTTTCCACTAAAAAACACCCAAAATGAATGATATGACCAGTCGCTAATGAGAAAGCCCTGTTTTCTGGAATAAAAAGTTCTGATCTGTGTATTAGTGATAAAGGGTGTAATTCTAGACTGTAGCTGAGCACTTCTTATTTATTGGTAAACACTCCCAGCTTCTAATTGACAGTTTAATGATGGACTGGCATTGCCTGCCTCACATTAAACAAGTGTTAATTATTGCACACTTAAGCTGTCAGCACAAATGCCCTGAAGGTCTGTTCCTCACACAAAGCTATTTTATGACTTCAGAAGACTTATATAATGCATGGGTAGGGAATACTGTTGGAATATGAAATATTATTTTGCTACTGTAATGGTGTTTCTTATCCTTGTTTTATTTTATTTTATTTTTTTTGTTTTAGCTTGACGGCTCCTGTTCTCTACATGGTTTTATTATATGAATAAGAGCCGCCTAGACATTCTCTAAGTCATATGGCTATGAGATGAATTATATGAGGATGAGTAAATGATGTAAGATGAAGTAGATGATGCAACAACCTGTAGCTTTACGTTTTTTTCAACCATCTGCTCATTTATGGCTTGATTGCCTGAAGGACCAGGAACATATTGAACTGTTTGCCAGAACAAAAATGTTAAAATAAGATTATAACTGATTTAGATATTCAGCAATGTTCCACGTTTGGATCATGTCATTGATATTAAGCCAAATATCTTACATCTGAGCAGTGATAAATCTAGCCAATATCTGTGTCTTTTGTGTTGCATTGCAGGGACGTGTTCTCTAAGCAGTCCCTCTTCAGAGAAAATAATCCACAGTACAAAAATAAAACTAAACAAATAGCATTAAATAATGGGATCTTATATTTTTATATAAGGCAACTAAGATTCACTAACAGTGTTGAATTTCTTAATCTTGTGCCTCCCTTGAGCTCACTGTGTCTCATTGAGATGGCAGTGGTATTGGTTTGAGAGCTGAAATCTACTAATTAGAAAGTAAACAATTCACCTATCTGGACAACATTATGTTTCACCCCGAAACTAAATGGGGAATAAACAAACATTTTGCATAAAGGAAATGTAATCTTGTAAATTAGTTTGTTGCATTATTTTTTCAGACAATTAGGCACATTTGACCCCCAGTTCTCATTAGTGTAATGTGTCTGCTATTGTCTTTGTCATTATTTTTAATGAGGATTAGACCCATAATAACATGATAGTCTTTTTTGCAGTTATTTTACAATTCAATATCTTTTATTAAAGGCAGTCTAAATGTTATAATGATATAAAACACTTTAAAAATGTACAGTCGTGTTAATATCAAGGGTTTCTCGAACTATATCATTGCAGACCATTGTCAAATTTAATGCTCTGCCATGACGCTTTAAGCTTGACGTCGATTAGTCGCTAATCATGGGCGGAACAGGACAAGAAAACCACTTTTACACGGTTAAAATAACAAACTAGATAGAGGAAGTTTATGATATAAACTTCAGTTGGCTTGAGAAAGCCTAGCCTGAAAGTTAAATTTATTTGTAAAAGCTTAAAAAGTTTTGAAAGTTTACAGATGGATAGATGGAAAGAATTAGATCTTGAGCATATATACTCTTGTTAGTTATTGCCTTGCGTTGTTTCTAGGCAGTTACTAAGGTGTCGTTATGTTCTTTGATCATAATTTAATCTTTAATCAATTGATGATCAATTTTGCTTGCAATATTTAATGTTAATTATCTTGTTGCTAGCAAGATTTAGTATGAATTCTGAAGTCATTAGCAACATTTAACATAAATAAGCATGTTGCTGGCAAGAATTTGCTGAATTAGCATATTGTTAGCAAGATTTATCGTTAATTAGCTTAAAAAGTTTTGAGAGTTTAAACTTAAAAAAAAGTTATAATTATGCTTTTTGATCCCCAAAGTGTTGGAAAATTGTAATTAGTTTAAAAAAATGTTTACGGTTTAATTACATCCTTGGCTTTTAACGGTCAGTTTTCACTAATGCGAAAAATACTTTGTTTAATTTCTATTTTAAAGCTGTAATTAAGCATTATTAGTATAGGCTAATCACTTTCAAAAGAGACTGCAGTTACACTGCATGTATATGTAGCCTTTTATATATACTAAATAGATGTGTATGTATATATATATATATATATATATATATATATATATATATATATATATATATATATATATATATATATATAGAGGTGTGTGTGTGTGTGTATATATATATATATATGATTCTGTGAATAATACTTTGTTTTATTTCTATTTTAAAGCTGTAATTAAGCATTATTAATATAGGCTAATCACTTTCAAAAGAGACTGCAGTTACACCACAGTTACACTATGGGGCGGTTTCCCGGACCAAGATTAAGCCTAGTCCTAGACTAAAATGGCCATTTAAATCAGATTAACAGAAATGTGATTTCTCTGTCATGGTTTAAAAAAGTCTAAGACTTAGTCTAGTCCAGAATTTAATAGGCTAATTTCCTGGAGAAAGACTAGAGCAACTTCAGGACTAAATCGGGACTTAAACTAAACCTACCAGGAGGCAGGTTTAACTTCAGATTAATTTCATTTAGAGGACACATGGATTACTTTGACTATGTCAATGATGATCAATGCTTTCCACCACCATAAATGTCCAAAGTGTTTGCACTCCCCAGTTAGAGTTTTCAAACATTGTTGCACGGTGGAAAGGTGCAACTCGTGATTCCCGAACTTTCCTCAACTCATCTCTGTGTACTTATTTAGAAAGAAGAGAGCATAATGGAATTTTGCTTGGTGACAGTGGGTATGCTCAGAAGGATTTCTTGTTTACGCCATACTTGCACCCAACAACAGCTGAACAACTGCGCTACAACCAGGCTCATATGCACACAAGGGGTTCAGTCGAGCGCTTGTTTGGGAGAGTCGTTTTCAGTGACTTAGGAAAACACTCAGATTCAAACCAAGTAGACAACTTGCAACTGTTCTTCACAACTACCTAAAAAAGCAGAGATGCCCAGATCCCCCAATAGAAGATGACAATCCAGATGTGCCACTGTTTACAACAAACCACAGAGAAGGACTTGCATACAGGGATGCGTTTGTATTGTGCCACTTTAAATAGATATTATTTAACTTTCAACCCTCTGTTCAGATCTGAAACATGAAATAATAAAAACAAATTTTGTTAAAAGTGTACAACCTTTCGGTCTGGTATGTTTCTGAAACCACCACAACATCCATCTTTTCTTAATAAAACAATACTTATTGTTGTCTATGAGGATGTCTCGAAACTATTTGCTTTAAAAGACTTTTCTCATGTTCAGAAAAGTTATTTGATCGCACTTTCTTTTCAACTTTCATTGCCATTTGCTTCTCATTTGCATACAATTTTAACCTTTTCTTGGTTCATTCCATGTTTTATAGGCAACCTCAATCCAGCTAATCCTGATTTGCACAAGTGGTATTAAATTAATCAAGTTTATTTTAGTTCAGGACTCCATAGTCCAGGTGTTAGTAATCTGTACTTAATCTTTGTTTCAGAAAGCCATTTTTTAAGACATGATTAACTATTCTAGATTAAGGCCTACTCCTGTCTTAATTTAATCTTGGTCCGGGAAACCGCCCCTGTTGTATGTAGCCTTTTATATATACTAAAAGAATTTTATTTTTGAGGGGGCCCAGCTTAAAATGAGGGGGCCTGAGCATAACGTAATCGGCTGGATTCGAACCTGCGCATGAAAACCGCATTGGATTGTTAGTCCATCGCCTTAACCATTCAGCCAGACTGGTTATAGTGTAACACGCAGCGCGCTATTGTTGACTGTGGGGGTGCGTTGCGATCGTCTTGTGCAGCTGTAAATGTTTTCAATTTAGTTTTCACAGTCGCGATTTTAAACAATTCAAAATCTGAGGGGGCCGCACATGTAAATGAGGGGGCCCAGGCCCACCCAGGCCCCCCCGTGGCTACGCCACTGCTGCTAAAGTACAATGAGGAGAGTATTGCAGTTTTTTCTAATCTCAAGCAGTTTTCAGATTGAATCGATCTGCCATGTCAGACTTCAGTTCAACACGGCAATTATAGCAGATAAAGGAATCAACGCAATGTAATATTTGTATAAAGCCTTCCTCCATGGGAAACAAAATAACTTAAATATTAGTATTTTTTAAATAATTCCTGCTCATGTAATGCAGCAGAGTAATGCAGTTTTTTTTAATCTCAAGCAGTTTACAGTTTGAATCGATCTGCCATCGTTTTTGCATCCTTTTAAATACCTTATTTCATTTATTGTTTAAGTGTTCACAAAACATCGATCTATCAGCGAATCTGCTCAGGAAGCGCGTTTGAACTCGAGAACAGGAGTCAGACTTTAGTTAAAAGCAGATAAAAGAATTAACACAATGTAACTATATACTCAAGAATTAGTAATAAATAACTTTGACTGTTAGACGCTGCATTTGAAGAGAGTCAGCGCGCGCGCTGCTCAGGGAAGCCTTTTACATGTGTCTTCCCGAGCGAGAGTCAGAATTCGGCAATAAAGTACATAAATGAGCGCTATAAATAAACGTAGGTGCTTAGACGGTTATGCGTTGGCGCGAGTCCAGGAGGACGCGCGTTTAAACTTCACTTACCTTCCCCATAGTAATGTACTCCGTTGCCGAGTAAAGACGAATGAGAGTCAGAATTTGGCCATATAAGTGCATAAATCTTCAAGGAAACACGCTGCAGCGGTTACTTGATAATAGGAAACAATTTCCGTTTGATCATAAACTCTCTCACATAAATCTATTTTAGGAGATTATGATCTCTCTCTCCAGCAGTAATGGCGTCTTTGAAAAGCTTTGAGGCTTTGAATTGCAGCGCTCTGATTCGTTCAAACTTCAGTGCTCTCACTGACAGGGGTGTAATTTTGTGATATTATGAATGTAAAATAGAGAGATTTAATTTACTAATTAAAGTAAAAAATCGATTGTAGACCTGCAAGTTTTTTTTCAGGATTTAAAAAAATAAAATGCATGCCCATTGGAATGGACATGTTCACACATACTGTATTGAAATGTATTATATATCAGGTGTAATGTTGTGATGTTACCAACAGATGGAGTGGACGCTCTATCTAAAATTCAGTTTTCACTTCATTAGTGAAAGTCTATGGAGATTTTATGACTTTAATCTTCAGTTTTATCAAAAATCATAAGTCTGATCAGTCTGAAAAGGGATAGCAACTCAAGTCAGAACAGGTCTGAAGTCTGAGCAGAGTTTAGTGGTTGTAGCTTTAAAGCTCTAGGAGGAGATGCATTGAGAATTTTAGGTAAGAAGAATAATAATAATAACTAGATAGAGGAAGTTTATGATATAAACTTCAGTTGGCTTGAGAAAGCCTAGCCTGAAAGTTAAATTTATTTGTAAAAGCTTAAAAAGTTTTGAAAGTTTACAGATGGATAGATGGAAAGAATTAGATCTTGAGCATATATACTCTTGTTAGTTATTGCCTTGCGTTGTTTCTAGGCAGTTACTAAGGTGTCGTTATGTTCTTTGATCATAATTTAATCTTTAATCAATTGATGATCAATTTTGCTAGCAATATTTAATGTTAATTATCTTGTTGCTAGCAAGATTTAGTATGAATTCTGAAGTCATTAGCAACATTTAACATAAATAAGCATGTTGCTGGCAAGAATTTGCTGAATTAGCATATTGTTAGCAAGATTTATCGTTAATTAGCTTAAAAAGTTTTGAGAGTTTAAACTTAAAAAAAAGTTATAATTATGCTTTTTGATCCCCAAAGTGTTGGAAAATTGTAATTAGTTTAAAAAAATGTTTACGGTTTAATTACATCCTTGGCTTTTAACGGTCAGTTTTCACTAATGCGAAAAATACTTTGTTTAATTTCTATTTTAAAGCTGTAATTAAGCATTATTAGTATAGGCTAATCACTTTCAAAAGAGACTGCAGTTACACTGCATGTATATGTAGCCTTTTATATATACTAAATAGATGTGTATGTATATATATATATATATATATATATATATATATATATATATATATATATATATGTATAGAGGTGTGTGTGTGTGTGTGTGTATATATATATATATATATATATATATATATATATATATATATATATATATATATATATATATATGATACTGTGAATAATACTTTGTTTTATTTCTATTTTAAAGCTGTAATTAAGCATTATTAATATAGGCTAATCACTTTCAAAAGAGACTGCAGTTACACCACAGTTACACTATATGTAGCCTTTTATATATACTAAAATAATTTTATTTTTGAGGGGGCCCAGCTTAAAATGAGGGGGCCTGAGCATAACGTAAACGGCTGGATTCGAACCTGCGCATGAAAACCGCATTGGATTGTTAGTCCATCGCCTTAACCATTCAGCCAGACTGGTTATAGTGTAACACGCAGCGCGCTATTGTTGACTGTGGGGGTGCGTTGCGATCGTCTTGTGCAGCTGTAAATGTTTTCAATTTAGTTTTCACAGTCGCGATTTTAAACAATTGAAAATCTGAGGGGGCCGCACATGTAAATGAGGGGGCCCAGGCCCACCCAGGCCCCCCCGTGGCTACGCCACTGCTGCTAAAGTACAATGAGGAGAGTAATGCAGTTTTTTCTAATCTCAAGCAGTTTTCAGATTGACTCGATCTGCCATGTCAGACTTCAGTTCAACACGGCAATTATAGCAGATAAAGGAATCAACGCAATGTAATATTTGTATAAAGCCTTCCTCCATGGGAAACAAAATAACTTAAATATTAGTATTTTTTAAATAATTCCTGCTCATGTAATGCAGCAGAGTAATGCAGTTTTTTTTAATCTCAAGCAGTTTACAGTTTGAATCGATCTGCCATGTTTTTTGCATCCTTTAAAAATCTTATTTCATTTACTGTTTAAGTGTTCACAAAACATCGATCTATCAGCGAATCTGCTCAGGAAGCGCGTTTGAACTCGAGAACAGGAGTCAGACTTTAGTTAAAAGCAGATAAAAGAATTAACACAATGTAACTATATACTCAAGAATTAGTTATAAATAACTTTGACTGTTAGACGCTGCATTTGAAGAGAGTCAGCGCGCGCGCTGCTCAGGGAAGCCTTTTCCAATGTATATTGACTCACGAGCGAGAGTCAGAATTCGGCAATAAAGTACATAAATGAGCGCTATAAATAAATGTAGGTGCTTAGACGGTTATGCTTTGGCGCGAGTCCAGGAGGACGCGCGTTTAAACTTCACCTACCTTCCCCATAGTAATGTACTCCTTTGCCGAGTAAAGACGAATGAGAGTCACAATTTGGCCATATAAGTGCATAAATCTTCAAGGAAACACGCTGCAGCGGTTACTTGATAATCGGAAACAATTTCCGTTTGATCATAAACTCTCTCACATAAATCTATTTTAGGAGATTATGATCTCTCTCTCCAGCAGTAATGGCGTCTTTGAAAAGCTTTGAGGCTTTGAATTGCAGCGCTCTGATTCGTTCAAACTTCAGTGCTCTCACTGACAGGGGTGTAATTTTGTGATATTATGAATGTAAAATAGAGAGATTTAACTTACTAATTAAAGTAAAAAATCGATTGTAGACCTGCAAGTTTTTTTTCAGGATTTAAAAAAATAAAATGCATGCCCATTGGAATGGACATGTTCACACATACTGTATTGAAATGTATTATATATCAGGTGTAATGTTGTGATGTTACCAACAGATGGAGTGGACGCTCTATCTAAAATTCAGTTTTCACTTCATTAGTGAAAGTCTATGGAGATTTTATGACTTTAATCTTCAGTTTTATCAAAAATCATAAGTCTGATCAGTCTGAAAAGGGATAGCAACTCAAGTCAGAACAGGTCTGAAGTCTGAGCAGAGTTTAGTGGTTGTAGCTTTAAAGCTCTAGGAGGAGATGCATTGAGAATTTTAGGTAAGAAGAATAATAATAATAATAAGTTTAGATACAATATCACTAAGTTGGCTTTCTCAAGCCAACTTAACTAGATAGAGGAAGTTTATGATATAAACTTCAGTTGGCTTGAGAAAGCCTAGCCTGAAAGTTAAATTTATTTGTAAAAGCTTAAAAAGTTTTGAAAGTTTACAGATGGATAGATGGAAAGAATTAGATCTTGAGCATATATACTCTTGTTAGTTATTGCCTTGCGTTGTTTCTAGGCAGTTAATAAGGTGTCGTTATGTTCTTTGATCATAATTTAATCTTTAATCAATTGATGATCAATTTTGCTAGCAAGATTTAATGTTAATTATCTTGTTGCTAGCAAGATTTAGTATGAATTCTGAAGTCATTAGCAACATTTAACATAAATAAGCATGTTGCTGGCAAGAATTTGCTGAATTAGCATATTGTTAGCAAGATTTATCGTTAATTAGCTTAAAAAGTTTTGAGAGTTTAAACTTAAAAATAAGTTATAATTATGCTTTTTGATCCCCAAAGTGTTGGAAAATTGTAATTAGTTTAAAAAAATGTTTACGGTTTAATTACATCCTTGGCTTTTAACGGTCAGTTTTCACTAATGCGAAAAATACTTTGTTTAATTTCTATTTTAAAGCTGTAATTAAGCATTATTAGTATAGGCTAATCACTTTCAAAAGAGACTGCAGTTACACTGCATGTATATGTAGCCTTTTATATATACTAAATAGATGTGTATGTGTATATATATATATATATATATATATATATATATATATATATATATATATATATAATATGTATAGAGGTGTGTGTGTGTGTGTGTGTATATATATATATATATATATATATATATATATATATGATACTGTGAATAATACTTTGTTTTATTTCTATTTTAAAGCTGTAATTAAGCATTATTAATATAGGCTAATCACTTTCAAAAGAGACTGCAGTTACACCACAGTTACACTATATGTAGCCTTTTATATATACTAAATAGATGTGTGTGTATGTGTGTGTATATATATATATATATATATATATATATATATAAATAAATGGTACTGTGATACTGTGAATAATACTTTGTTTTATTTCTATTTTAAAGATGTAATTAAGCATTATTTATGTAGTCTTGCCACTTTCAAAACAGACAGCAGTTACACTGCATGTATATGGAGCCCTTTATATTTACAATATAGATGTAGATTGTCACGTTTATGTTAGTTTTCACCCTGGACTCTTAGTTTACCTTGTCTGTGTCACATGTTCCCCGTTCCTGATCTCACCTCACCCAGTTCCCATTAGCACTTATCAGTCACAGGTGTTTTGTGTTTCTGTTAATCATAGTCAGTATTTAAGTTCTCCATGTTCACTCCCCTGTTGTCGATTGTTAATGTTATGTTCCCTAGTCGTGTGTGGATGTTATTTCTGTTGAGTTTGCACCATCGCGTGCTTTTGTTTTTGTTATTGAATAAAGTGTTTACTTGCATTTCTGGCTCCGCGTATGCTCCGCATCGCACACGATCCTGCGCCTTGTGACATAGATAGATATGCATGTATGTGTGTGAATAAATTTACGCGCTATAAATAAACGTAGGCGCTTAGGCGTGGACGCGCGAATGCGGGAGGACGCGCGTATATGGAGCCTCTAATACATACTTTTTAGATGTATATGTAAATCCTTCCTTCATGGGAAACAAACTTAAATATTAGTATTTTTAAAATAATTCCTGCTAAAGTACAATGAGGAGAGTAATGCAGTTTTTTCTAATCTCAAGCAGTTTTCAGATTGACTCGATCTGCCATGTCAGACTTCAGTTCAACACGGCAATTATAGCAGATAAAGGAATCAACGCAATGTAATATTTGTATAAAGCCTTCCTCCATGGGAAACAAAATAACTTAAATATTAGTATTTTTTTAAATAATTCCTGCTCATGTAATGCAGCAGAGTAATGCAGTTTTTTTTAATCTCAAGCAGTTTACAGTTTGAATCGATCTGCCATCGTTTTTGCATCCTTTTAAATCCCTTATTTCATTTATTGTTTAAGTGTTCACAAAATATCGATCTATCAGCGAATCTGCTCAGGAAGCGCGTTTGAACTCGAGAACAGGAGTCAGACTTTAGTTAAAAGCAGATAAAAGAATTAACACAATGTAACTATATACTCAAGAATTAGTTATAAATAACTTTGACTGTTAGACGCTGCATTTGAAGAGAGTCAGCGCGCGCGCTGCTCAGGGAAGCCTTTCCAATGTATATTCATGTTTCTGCATTCCCTATGTATACACGAGCGAGAGTCAGAATTCAGCAATAAAGTACATAAATAAACGTAGGCGCTTAGACGGTTATACGTTGGCGCGAGTCCAGGAGAGGACGCGCGTTTAAACTTCACTTACCTTTCCCATAGTAGAAAATCCGTTGCCGAGTAAAGACGAATGAGAGTCAGAATTCGGCCATATAAGTGCATAAATCTTCAAGCAAACACGCTGCAGCGGTTACTTGATAATCGGAAAGAATTTCCGTTTGATCATAAACTCTCTCACATAAATCTATTTTAGGAGATTATGATCTCTCTCTCCAGCAATAATGGCGTCTTTGAAAAGCTTTGAGGCTTTGAATTGCAGCGCTCTGATTCGTTCAAACTTCAGTGCTCTCACTGACAGGGGTGTAATTTTGTGATATTATGTATGTAAAATAGAGAGATTTAACTTACTAATTAAAGTAAAAAATCGATTGCAAGTTTTTTTTCAGGATTTAAAAAAATAAAATGCATGCCCATTGGAATGGACATGTTCACACATACTGTATTGAAATGTATTATATATCAGGTGTAATGTTGTGATGTTACCAACAGATGGAGTGGACGCTCTATCTAAAATTCAGTTTTCACTTCATTAGTGAAAGTCTATGGAGATTTTATGACTTTAATCTTCAGTTTTATCAAAAATCATAAGTCTGATCAGTCTGAAAAGGGATAGCAACTCAAGTCAGAACAGGTCTGAAGTCTGAGCAGAGTTTAGTGGTTGTAGCTTTAAAGCTCTAGGAGGAGATGCATTGAGAATTTTAGGTAAGAAGAATAATAATAATAACTAGATAGAGGAAGTTTATGATATAAACTTCAGTTGGCTTGAGAAAGCCTAGCCTGAAAGTTAAATTTATTTGTAAAAGCTTAAAAAGTTTTGAAAGTTTACAGATGGATAGATGGAAAGAATTAGATCTTGAGCATATATACTCTTGTTAGTTATTGCCTTGCGTTGTTTCTAGGCAGTTACTAAGGTGTCGTTATGTTCTTTGATCATAATTTAATCTTTAATCAATTGATGATCAATTTTGCTAGCAAGATTTAATGTTAATTATCTTGTTGCTAGCAAGATTTAGTATGAATTCCGAAGTCATTAGCAACATTTAACATAAATAAGCATGTTGCTGGCAAGAATTTGCTGAATTAGCATATTGTTAGCAAGATTTATCGTTAATTAGCTTGAAAAGTTTTGAGAGTTTAAACTTAAAAATAAGTTATAATTATGCTTTTTGATCCTCAAAGTGTTGGAAAATTGTAATTAGTTTATAAAAAATGTTTACGGTTTAATTACATCCTTGGCTTTTAACGGTCAGTTTTCACTAATGCAAAAAATACTTTGTTTAATTTCTATTTTAAAGCTGTAATTAAGCATTATTAGTATAGGCTAATCACTTTCAAAAGAGACTGCAGTTACACTGCATGTATATGTAGCCTTTTATATATACTAAATAGATGTGTATGTGTATATATATATATATATATATAATATGTATAGAGGTGTGTGTGTGTGTGTATATATATATATATATATATATGATACTGTGAATAATACTTTGTTTTATTTCTATTTTAAAGCTGTAATTAAGCATTATTAATATAGGCTAATCACTTTCAAAAGAGACTGCAGTTACACCACAGTTACACTATATGTAGCCTTTTATATATACGAAATAGATGTGTGTGTATGTGTGTATATATATATATATATATATAAATAAATGGTACTGTGATACTGTGAATAATACTTTGTTTTATTTCTATTTTAAAGATGTAATTAAGCATTATTTATGTAGTCTTACCACTTTCAAAACAGACAGCAGTTACACTGAATGTATATGGAGCCCTTTATATTTACAATATAAATGTAGATAGATATGCATGTATGTGTGTGAATAGATTTAGGCGCTATAAATAAACGTAGGCGCTTAGGCGTGGACGCGCGAATGCGGGAGGACGCGCGTATATGGAGCCTCTAATACATACTTTTTAGATGTATATGTAAATCCTTCCTTCATGGGAAACAAACTTAAATATTAGTATTTTTAAAATAATTCCTGCTAAAGTACAATGAGGAGAGTAATGCAGTTTTTTCTAATCTCAAGCAGTTTTCAGATTGACTCGATCTGCCATGTCAGACTTCAGTTCAACACGGCAATTATAGCAGATAAAGGAATCAACGCAATGTAATATTTGTATAAAGCCTTCCTCCATGGGAAACAAAATAACTTAAATATTAGTATTTTTTAAATAATTCCTGCTCATGTAATGCAGCAGAGTAATGCAGTTTTTTTTAATCTCAAGCAGTTTACAGTTTGAATCGATCTGCCATGTTTTTTGCATCCTTTAAAAATCTTATTTCATTTATTGTTTAAGTGTTCACAAAACATCGATCTATCAGCGAATCTGCTCATGTGTCTTCCCCGTGAACACACGAGCGAGAGTCAGAATTCGGCAATAAAGTACATAAATGAGCGCTATAAATAAACGTAGGTGCTTAGACGGTTATGCTTTGGCGCGAGTCCAGGAGGACGCGCGTTTAAACTTCACTTACCTTCCCCATAGTAATGTACTCCGTTGCCGAGTAAAGACGAATGAGAGTCAGAATTTGGCCATATAAGTGCATAAATCTTCAAGGAAACACGCTGCAGCGGTTACTTGATAATCGGAAACAATTTCCGTTTGATCATAAACTCTCTCACATAAATCTATTTTAGGAGATTATGATCTCTCTCTCCAGCAGTAATGGCGGCTTTGAAAAGCTTTGAGGCTTTGAATTGCAGCGCTCTGATTCGTTCAAACTTCAGTGCTCTCACTGACAGGGGTGTAATTTTGTGATATTATGAATGTAAAATAGAGAGATTTAACTTACTAATTAAAGTAAAAAATCGATTGTAGACCTGCAAGTTTTTTTTCAGGATTTAAAAAAATAAAATGCATGCCCATTGGAATGGACATGTTCACACATACTGTATTGAAATGTATTATATATCAGGTGTAATGTTGTGATGTTACCAACAGATGGAGTGGACGCTCTATCTAAAATTCAGTTTTCACTTCATTAGTGAAAGTCTATGGAGATTTTATGACTTTAATCTTCAGTTTTATCAAAAATCATAAGTCTGATCAGTCTGAAAAGGGATAGCAACTCAAGTCAGAACAGGTCTGAAGTCTGAGCAGAGTTTAGTGGTTGTAGCTTTAAAGCTCTAGGAGGAGATGCATTGAGAATTTTAGGTAAGAAGAATAATAATAATAATAAGTTTAGATACAATATCACTAAGTTGGCTTTCTCAAGCCAACTTAATAAGTTTAGATACAATATCACTAAGTTGGCTTTCTCAAGCCAACTTAATAAGTTTAGATACAATATCACTAAGTTGGCTTTCTCAAGCCAACTTAATAAATGCCTTCTCAGAGAGCGCGCCACAAGATATGTTTGATACCATCTGGATGCTCAAAATTGATCAGGTGAATGCACATTGTACAAGTTGATCACCTTTTCTAACTTATGCGCTGCTGACATAAAGATATACATAAAGATAGTAGCTCGCAAATCACGTGCAGATTGCGTGCACACAGTATTCATTCAAATAGCTTGGAAATCAAAAGGTTCTAGCATATATTTCTTAGTAAATGTGCTTAAATGTCTGAAAAAAATTAATTTGTCAAAAAATGTTTCCTAATTTTCATTTGCTTTTTCCTGAAAATATTGTCAAGAATTCTTTTTCTTATGTAATCATATTATTTTATTAACATAATTTTCTTTCTATATATATATAGCTGATGAACAGTGTGTAATAATGACTTATTAAAGATATACAAAATATTCTTGTAGCTATAGTTACTGATTTAAAGCCATGTAAAATGTTTTAAAAGTGCATAAACCACACAGCATTGATGTACAGTAAAGAATATAGCTGTAAAGAACACACACTTTATTAAATTATATGCTACTTTACGTCAAAGTGTGAGTTAGATGGTACATTAATGCTACAGTAACTGTTGTCGGACATTGGTGAATATTAGCTGGCAGCTGCCATAATCAAGCAGTTTGGATTGGAGTGCATGCTTAGAGATATATTTTATGAACCTATTCCACAGTACAAGAGAGGGATACATTTTGGCACTCAATATCTGGACTCGGTATCTGTGGTCTTAAGTTAAAGAGAAGGTTTCCTCTGAGTCTGAAGTTCCATTTTCTGTCTAGCACCAGTGCCAGGTGATTCACATGGCTGGCCGAGATCACACATTGCGACCTCTACATCATTAGCATACACTAATTAGCGAGGAAAATAAACACGGCAGCCTAATTATTCGGAGGAATGAGACACAAACAAAGGAAAGAACACTAATTACAGACTGTCGTTATCAAACCTGTCTATTGGTTAGGTCAAAGATGATGCTGTACAAAGAGAGCACAGCTTTTCTTTGTAGGTTACGCAATGATATTTTCTTGACAACGAGGCTGTTTATCTATCAACCAAACGTGTCTCTAAATTAGGCCATGACAGCTAAAATTTAGTTCAACTCTCAGCTTCTATTACTGAGATGTATTCTTTGTGTGTGATGTAAACAAGAGACAGCCAGAGAAATCACAAAGATTCTCTTGACAGGCAGTGCCATTGCTTTTATAGTCGACTGACTACAACAGGGACCAAACTAGGAACATGAACCCAGTGCGATTCCCAGAGGAAAATGAACAATCATCATGTCACACGAACATTTTCTATTATAATATGGTCATATGAACTGCAGTGCCTAACAACAAGCACACAAATCCCACACATGTGATTCCCTGACACGGATCCCAAGGGTCCGACACACTTTAAACCTCACGGTGTGCTATAAGGCCAGACAAGAAGCCGTGACAATCACTGAGCGATGTTGTGTTTTCTAATTACGACTGTTTTTCTCCAGTCCTCGTGTTTAGGGTGGTGCGAAGTGTGTAGATCATTAGTTTTCTGCCAGCCGCCCGTCAACGTGTCCTTCACGAACCGCTGCGCCACTAAGAAGTCATTTACTCCGGTTCTCCCCATATGGTTTCATCACTATTCCGGCAGTCTCCGCTGCCGCTCATAAAAACCCCGGGACTGTCAGCCTTTTTAAAAATGGCATTATCCAGCTTAATGATGCAGCACTTTAATAGCAGTGAAAAAAGAAAGAAAAAAAGTAATAAAGAGGCTGTGACTAGAATGCTGTCAATTCCACATAATAAAAAAACTGTTTGTCATTCATGGGCGTGTGCAACGCAGATCAGAAGAAAATCTGGACAGGATGCTTTGAGCATGTTAGTGCAGTGAAAGGGATATAAGTACAGGCCTGGGCAAAGAATGTGCAGTTTTCATGAGATGACTACTGAGTCTGATGGATGTGGAGGAGGCATGTGAGGAGGAGGAGGAAGCATCAACTCCTACGCCGATAATGCCAATCCTATTCATAAACGCTGCAAATTAGCCCAAATGGGTCACACTAAATTTGAAGTCCTCTAATCAGACACCAGCACTTTTGAAAGAGCCGTTTTCATAGCGGATAAATAAAATTAGCATGCGCATGTGTGTGACCATCATTGCATCTGCAGTGTTTTGATGACTAATAATATAAAAAGGTAACTATTGATAATAATGAATAAAAGTCAGAAATCACAAATAAATGTGAAATATGCTTACTGCATTTTATTTTATTTATTTTTTATTATTTTTGAAGCAATTAAAAAATATACATTTTATTTTCCTTTTACTTATTTATATTTACGGCAAGACTTGCTTTGGAACTACAGTAATCCCTCGCCACTTCGCGGTTCAAGTTTCGCAGATTTTTCAAAAATATTCATCGAAAAATAAAAATGAAAAAATATAGCCATATCAGCAGCGGAAAGCAACGTTGTTTCATCGTGATGCGAGAGAAACGGTTTCCCAGGATGCCAGACAAAAAGAGAAACTCTCTCAGAGGCTTTGTACACATCCATGGCACTCAGACAAGACACGTGATTGGTTCCCGGCACGAGATTGACGAATGAGAGCACAAGTGGAGTGGGAGCCTCTTCACCTCTCTCAGAAGCAAATGTTGCCGATATCTGACGATGAGGCACTTCCCGAATTGATTTAAAGGCCTCATTATACCAGTGCAGTAACACCATCATCATCATCATCATCATCACATTCATCGAACCGCACAGGTCTGTCATCGTCGTCATTACTGGAGTCTCAAGATACTACTGTCATTGATGAGTGTAGAGCACCATAATATGTATCGTATGAGAGAGAGAGAGAGTAAATGTATAATATTAAGGTTTTATAATTAAATAGATTTAATTAAAATATATATAAAGTATATATATACATATTTTAAACATTCTGGCACCTACACACACATATATGGAAATTCATAGGGGGGCCAATCCTACTTCGCAGATTTTCACCCATCGCGGGGGGTTCCGGTCCACATTAACCGCGATAAATGAGGGATTACTGTATTCATTTTGTAAAGAGCACTATCCACCTTATTTTGTTTTAATGCTATTTGTATAGGTAAGAATAACAAAGTGTAGTAAACTGGAAAACTGTTTGTGTTTCAAACCTGTGTGTATATGATTATGATAATAAATCAAAATAATGTGAAAACAAGCACCAGTTAGATTAGGCTATAAAAGCAGATGACACTGGTTAAAAATGGCTACCGCCATTCAATGCTTAGTTAAAAAATAAGGAGTAAAAACTACAGTGTTAGGCTGTTGATAGTTTAATGTAAATACTATTCTATATTCCATAAGCCCTTAAACAAAAATGTAAATTGCTTTGGATTAAAGAGCCTTCAGAAGCCTGTACTGCCTGTGAGCCTGTCAGACAAGTAAGGTGAAATATCAGAATGTGCCATTGATAGTTTTGGCTTTCATTCGTAACAAGTTTTGAGTCATGCTGGCACCCAAAGAGGCATTAGTCTAATGATTCAGACTGTTCTGTACACTTTGTACCCTAGGGAAAATACCGTCGACATGTAGACAAAGTAATAGAAAGAATGGGGGGGGGGAATTGTCATCATCCTGCAGGCGTGCCCTGATTCTAAGAATTAATTTTCTGTTTCAAGTCCAGGCCTGAGCTGTTCAGAACTAACCGACAGAGAGAGAACCAGAGAAAACTAGTCTACTAAGCACACTTCAAATCAGGATAATGACCATAGGCAATGTAGAATTACAACCCACGTAAAGTTTTATTCCTTCAACATGATGGTTGAAAGAAAGTGGTTTAACGTGACAAAGTCCGAACTGAACTAATATTGAGTTTGGGTGCTTAAAGCGACTAAAGAAAAGCAGAAAAGCACGGGTAGCATACAAGAGACTGGACGTGAAACAGTGCACCAATATTAACTTTAAGGGAAAAAGTATTTGGAAATAACTTTGCAGCAATATACTGTTAGCAAACATCCGCCGTCCATGCCGCTGAGTGTGGGTTTAGATGAATATTTATCAATAACAAAGTAAACACAATAAAAATGAAAGCAGTGAGAAAACAGCAGTTAAGAAAGCATCTGATCATAGCGATTTGTACCAGCTCTGCAATTCACCGGCATCATGTCAATTACACTGTTAGTTTGATTATAAAGTACATTTCAGACTATAAATGATATGGATCTCAAAATGTGAGACTATAGTTTGAATGAATCCCTTTTCTTTGCATGACATGTTGACATTGCTGTGCACAATATCTATTTTGGCATTATCCTGAACATTGTATAAGCACTTCATTTCTTATCACTTCATTTAATATCATTTCATGTATCATTGAATGGAAGAAAAGCTTTGAAGAGCGTGTGTAAATATCACATCCTCATCCTTGACATAAACATCAGTCTATAGGCTTTCATAGACAACCGAGGAAGCTCACACATTGGCAATAATAAGGTTGAGGTTAAATAATAATTCAAGGTTTAAAACTTTTTTTTGAAATTAATATATTGGCAAGATGCTACCAGGAGACTTTTTCTCTATTAAAAAATAAATATTAATGTGCATGTGTTTACAAAATAATGGAAACCCTACGGGGAAATTATTCAAATAATCTAAAAAATGGTTGATTAAAAATAATTTGTTTTTTAGATACACCTACTGTATATATTTATATTAGATTTAATATAAATTATTAGATTTAATATAATTTATATTATACAGCTGATATTTCAGCTGTACTAATTTCTTCACTCTAATCTGCAAGTCAAATTATGCCAGTATAGTTGTGTTGGTATTAAAGAAAAATGTACATATGTGCCAGAGCATGCCATTCTCAAAAGGGTCATATTATTTTACTAAACAAGAACGTTTCCTGCACTTCCTTTCTTTTTAGAACAGGTTGCAACAGAACAGAGAACAGGGTCTTCATAATGCTAACATTATTAGAAAATGCTTTTATGAGTCTGCCTTTACAACGTAATATGTCACATTAGACATACTGCAGCGGAAGCCAGTAACTCAAGAGTAATGTGCAAGAACCACATTATTGTAATTCTCTCTTCCTCCGTTTGTGTGTGTGCGTGTGTACATAGCATGCAGACACTTTGTTATAGGTGTGACATTAAACAGGTTTGCTAATTTGCACCCCAAACGTGACAAACAGAAAAACTGTGAGCCATAAAACGCAACCAAAGTCTTTGTTCTTCACTTCTTCACTTTTTTTTAACACATAGAAATCAATGTTTCACTGATTAAGGAAAACATCACTTTCCCTCCCACATCACAGTTTTAAAGTTCCTACTGTACGTTCACCGGTAATCTTTTATTCATATGTATATTTAGAATATCTGTTTCTGCCAGTTGCTTTTTACAAAAGCATGTTGCAAAAATAACATATGCTTGTAAAATGGGTGGTGGTGGCTTGTAAAAACATCATACCCTTTAATATATTTATGCATTTAATTCAAATACTTTATTGTTACTTCTAGTTCATTGCATTTTTCTTTATTATATACTGATACATAGCAATAATAAACTTCCATGAACTCTGATAAACGACTTTATATATAAAACAGAGGTCTTGGCATCATTATACAGATATTTTTTATACACTGCATAAAACATGCAGTTGCGGTTGTAGCAATGGACTGATGTATATAAGAACGGAGTGAGTCAGAGTCAGAAAGGAAGGAGCACAAAGTGCTGAGAAGAAAGGTGAAGTAATCAATAGTAGTGCTATTTTGAAGAATCACAGAACCATTCGTTTTTGTTTTTGCGCTGCAGTTAAAGCACTTTGAGCATAATCAAAAAGCACGGCTCTACATTAAGTTTGTCCAGATATGCTACTTACTTAATTACTAATATAACATTTACTTGCATGAAAACTTGCTCAAATTCCCCTGTCCCAAAGCATTTTGTGCATTAAATTCATTAGCAAAATGGGAGGAGGCATTTGGAATATCAAGTCTGCAAGTCAATCGACTTTGAATTTTAGATACACAACCCTGCTTGTAGTTCACATGTACCGTCTCCCAGGTCAGATGTGAGGCATGAAGTCAAGGACCTGACGACTGGGATGGAAGACAGGAAGGTGGCCCTGTCGCTCTCTCACAGGTGCTGGCCTCCTGGGCCCCAGTGTCAGGCATAGAGCATCACTGTCACTTAACGATCCGGAGCCGGCTGGGGGATGACAGGCGTGAGTAACACATTATTTTTTACTGACTTTAATATATAGTGACACACATTCACTCAATCAGAAACAGACATCTGAATGCCCAGCCAAAAACAAAAACGCGCATGCATTCTGTTTAGGTACCGGTATATGATGGACACATGTATGTCGTATCTGACTGGTTTTCTCATATTTACAGAACATCAGTGTGTGTGTTTTGTAGGCTATTTATGAAATGATCTGATTAAATGAGATGTTTGGCCATTTTTTTTTTTACTGTATTATCCCAGCCTAAATAAATTCTGTCATTATTTAGTTTCTAATGCTTATTGCTTTTTCCCATTCAAGTGCAATGAATAGTTCATTCAAATTTCAGGCTGCAAAATGAACACAAACACAACTTAAAGTAAGTCATTTTACTTCTTAAATATACTGCAACGGTCATGATATGACGTCACTCTCTGCAGCGTTGTTTTTAGACACATGAATTCAACATATAGCTAATAATAAAAAACAAAAACTCTGCTCTGTTTGCATCTGAGCCAGTAACGGGTGTTTTACTTTTGAAACACTACTTCATGAAGTTTCGAAACCTTTGTGAATTAAAAGAAAAAAATCTGTGGTTCAGAGCCAAATCATGTGATTCCAGCAAACAAGGCTTCGTAACGTAGTACTTTTTGAGCTTGAGCTTTCCTGTATTTCAATCACTAGAACAGAGGTGCCCAAACTAGGGCCCGCGGGCCAAAGTTGGCCCGCGGCCACCTTTGATTTGGCCCGCCGAACCGTCCGAGGAGAGAGAGAGAGAGAGAGAGAGAGAGAGAGAGAGAGAGAGAGAGAGAGAGAGAGAGAGAGAGAGAGAGAGAGAGAGAGAGAGAGAGAGAGAGAGAGAGAGAGAGAGAGAGAGAGAGAGAGAGAGAGAGAGAGAGAGAGAGAGAGAGAGAGAGAGAGAGGGCGAGCGCGAGATACCTTCAACACAGATTGTCATTTCTAATTTGACATAACAATTTTGTGTTTTATAGTTGAACTACAACAGTAAACTGAATTAAATGTAAATTAATTCAAGGCGCAATTCAAGGCGCAGCACTGCGTGCTTTGCGACACATGACGTCAATAAACGTCAACAAATTAAACGCAATAATGGAGAAATCAAGGCAGTGGCACACAGACAAGAGATTTTTTTTTTGTAAAGCTGGGGAAGATGAGTTTTTATTCACAGAACTCAAATCAAAGGCAATATGTCCAGTTTGCAAACAGTCTGTTGCTGTTTTAAAAGAGTATAATATCCGTCGTCATTATGAAACAAAACATTGTGCAGCTTTCTCAAAGTACAGCGGCGAGACGCGAAACAGCAGGCTCACGAGCTGCTTACTGGACTTCGATCTGAACAGAGCGCTGCTGCGTCCTTCATCATCACTGATGCGGTCTCTGTTTGGCAGTACAGTAAGTGAAATCCCTCGTTTATTGCAGTTAATGTGGACCGGAACTATCGCGATAGGTCAAAATCAGTGAAGTAGGATCAGCCAATCAGCTCACGGGATCCACTCGTGCTCTCATTGGTCGAGCTCGCGCTGGGAACCAATCACGTGTCTTGTCTGAGTGCCGTGGGCGTGTTCAAAGCCTCTGAGATAGTTCTCTCTTTGTCTGGCATCCTGGGAAACCGTTTCTCTCGCGTCACGAGGAAACAACGCTGCTTTCAGCAATACGGCTGTACATGGGGGTATTTTTTAACTTTTATTTTTTTATGAATATTTTTGAATAATCTGCGATGCGCTGAGGCCGCGAAGTTGCGAGGGATTATTGGATCTACCTCTGCGAGCAGACTTTCAGTCTGATGAACTTGAACAAGAGTAAACTAAGAAGCCAATAACTGACTCTCACCTACATAATATCTTGTCTTTGTCTGTTAGTCAGCTAAAGACCAATCTTCTGAAAAATAAGGACCAGCTTCATATCTCTCATTAGGTCACTGACATTGCAACCATATGGTTTTATTATTGATTGTGTATTTGGCATTGAACTGTATTGTACATTGAACACTTGGGGATTGTTGCCCATTTAAATTGTTCATTAAAATGCAAAGCTTTACAAATAAAACTGCATTAGTTAATCAGATTAAAGATGTTTTATATTTATTTTAAATATAATGAAATAAATAATCCCATAGCACTTTAATGTAATACAATTTGATTTATGATGCAAATTTTGCTTTTGGCCCACGGCTCTCAATCAAGTTTGATTTTTGGCCCTTCATAGGAAAAAGTTTGGGCACCCCTGCACTAGAGGATTGGTTTTTATAATGCCAAGATCATGGGTTCGATCCCAGAGAAAGCAAGACCTGATTCAATGTGTTCCTTAAGTCGCTTTGGATAAAAGTGTCTGCCAAATGCATACATGTAAATGTATACAGACCTATCGGTGCATGGAACAAAAGTACCTCAAGAGCGATTCGAAAGCATACAGTTGTATGTCCTCTCCCGTGGCCTCATGGAATAGTAACGTTTCTATCATATGCACACTTCAGAAACTTGCTGGAAGTAGTAGATCATCTCGGTACTTCTTGCCTAGTGTTTTATGAGTACTGTGAATCCTGATATACTTCTTTTGTCCCATGTCACCTTGTTAATGGTTTATATATATACATATATTCAAACACAGTTGACTCATCCCTCCACCACCTCGACTCCTCACTTTTGGCTGGTTCCCATCACAGCCAGGAATACGGGGGGAGTACTCTGGGTTCGGGCCAAATACCAAGCCAGGAACCCTCTCTTTGGACAGCATGCCAAATACACATTTACTCTATCCAGCTTTTCTGTAAGTGTGAATTCGTGAACTATTTTTCGCCTACCATATAGTATGGAACCAAACTGTTTTGAACCTTGCAAAACACTAATTCTGATGATCCGCAGCTAGAGGCCATAAATGTTTGAATTCATGAAACTGTGTTTGACATAAGGGTTTGACTGATATCGTGTCAGTTGGATAATGTAGGTACAGTTTTAATTCATTTAATAAGTGTAAATAAGAGGACAATGACCTAAATAGCAATGTCCTGCCTAAAAACACATAAAATAAGTAAGCCTACTTCAAATAGATAAAAGAGCAGAAATTATAAATACACTTAATATATTATAAATACACTTAATATAAATACATTTAATAGATTACACTCATAAAAAACATTTGGTTTGTAAAAGATGTCTGTATATGGATTTTTGGGTAGGGCTCTTGTTGCATCTATACTGTTTTAACCAGCATGTACCGCAAACCTATCTGTTATGAGTGAATCATGTTTCTTCAAAATGGAATCCGTTTGCAAAGCAAATGGTTCTAGTGATCCAGCTTTGGGTTTTATATAAGAATCCGCTCTATCCTGTTATTGGCTTAACGAATGGTGCAAGTTTGACCAATGAAGAATTCGGGGAAACCTGTTTGAAACCATTTTCCCCCCGATATCATTTGATGAGAAATCACACAATTCTGACCTCTTTTTCTCAGTCTGATATAAGTTTACACACTTGGCTGACAGATCATTTAATATTTGCTCTTGGATGAAATGCATCCCTAAATTCCTATTCTGAAATTCCTATTCTCTATCAAAGAAACATGACAATGAGGGGTAAGTGCTGTAGTCGAATAATAGAGGACCCGAAACGTCTCATGTGTTTAATTTCCCAATGAATTCAAATTAATGAGCAAATAAACCCATGCATAAATAATTGAGATAAATAAATGACCAGCGCAGCAGCCTCTGCGGCACAATAGTGTCTCATTAAGAGTTTATAACAATGATACAATGAGAAAGAGAAAGAGAGAGAGAGGGACCCTGGCAACGGTGTGGTAAAGGACTCGTCAGGCCCATCTCTTAATGTAATGGATGGTAATGACAGTGCTTACTGTTGCCCGAGTGTGCATTGACCGGTCACACAGAGCTGGGCCGCCAGCAATGTCGAGCATAATTAAAAATGTGTGTGTATGTTTGCAAAGAGGAAAAGAAAAAGTGATTGTGTGGATGTGCATGTGTCTGTGGGGGAATGGGAAGAAAGCTTATTACCCATCTGCCATCCAATTTCAATCTCTTTAAAACAAATGAAACATTCTCAAGACCAGGGACTTTTCATTATCTCTATTCTCAACCCTAAAAGGAATCTTTTACTGCCCCTAACTAAACACCAGAAGAGGAGGAAAGGCAAGGTGAAATGAGAGGAAACGAAGAGCTAGAGGCAGGAGTAATCTGAACTCAGCAAATGGCATTTACATAGCCTTTACCATGCAGGTCACACAGCCAAAACCGAGCAAATCAGCTCGTAAATGAGGCGAATTAAACAAGAAACCTGTTGCTAAGCGGAACGGTTTGGATCACAGAACTTTGCACGTAATCTGTGAATCATGAAGACACAGCTACTCCTTCTCATGTTTGAAACATCATTCCCAAGGTGTCTTGTCATCTTAAAAAGAACATGCTGAGCTCCGACAGCACCGAGCAGTGCAGTTAGTGAGCCATAGCGTGGTGTTGCTCGTTCTCCGGTGGATTGTTGGTAGCATTAGCATGCTGTGGGCTCCTTACAAAACTTCCTGTCCTGAGGTCAAATCTAAATGGAAGAGATTTGAGAAGAGGAGTCTGGGTCATGGAGAAGGTCATCGCCATTAATCATGCCAGAGTCTTTTTACCGCCAGTCCCAGATAGCATCATTGATTGAGGCCAGTGATTAATTCCTCGGTAAAGCTGGTGGAACTTGTGAAATCACATCTTTAATTTGTTTCTAATCACTGTCTGGATGCTCACATGGCAACCAGGACTTGTGAAAAACGGATGAATGTCTTCCTTGTGATAAGCTGTGTTTTGCTTCATAGGGTCCCTGACTAGTGTTTCCTACATGCCAATCTGGTTTCACTTGATATGTGTGTTATTTAAGCTGCATCCAAAATCGCATACAGTAATACCTCGGTTTATGAGTTTAATTCGTTCCAAGAGCGAACTCGTAAACCAAAATGCTCCTACACCAAAACAAATTTCCCCATAAGAATGCACTAAAAATCAATTAATTAATTCCACACGACCACAAATGCCCATTTTAAATATTTTTTTGGTTTTACCCTATTAATTGCAGTTAAAATTGTAACCATTAAGATCTCATATAAATACTAATTAATAATTGACAATTAAACTCTAAAAATACTTGACAATTTACTGTAATGCACTTGAGGTTTGAGCAGCCTGCTTGGAGGAGATGAGAGGAGGGAGGAGGGAGGGAGCGGGGAAAGCAAGGATGAGAGCAAATGAGTGAATTTATTATAATAGTGCAGAAAACAAACGAAGTGATAATCCAGAGTTAAAGTCGTGGAACATGGGAGCTGCGAACGAACGAATGCACGGGAGCCGCGAACGAACGAACCCACGGGAGCCGCGAACGAACGAACTCACGGGAGCCGCGAACGAAAATGGGGAGATAGGCAGATGATATGAGAATCAGGTGTTCAGTGACCACACACACACATACACACTCAGGCAGAACTAGGAGACAATGAATTCATGAACCGTGACAGTTACTGCTTACAGGTACTGTGCGTGTATATTTCACTACGTGAACAATAGGATCACAATTAATTAATGTTAAGAATACGAGCTAAAAACCTCTGTAAATCACTTATAAAAGTATCACTGTGGTGAATGATGCAGCCAAACCAAGCGAAGCTGAGAGAATAAATGAGTTAAGGGGTGATAAAGGGGTTGGAACCTTGTGACTGTGTAATGAGAGGCTGTCATTAGGATATTTCCAGTAAAAATGCTTTTTCCACACAAAAATGCGCGTGGGTGAGGGAATTTTTTTCTCATACACCGATACAATGCTCGTACACCAATTCGACCCTCCATGCTCGTACACCGATTTGCTCATATACCAAGTCGCTCATAAACCGAAGTATTACTGTACTTTCCAACTGCATAGGAGAAATATGATGTGACAAGAGTAGCATGTCCGAATTCACAGTACTCATAAAAGTTTTTTTTTCTCATTTTGATGCATAAGTCTGTGCACTAGTGGAAAGAGATTTAAATTCAATTTCAAGTCATTATGTGAGTCAATTACCATATTTCCCTGCATATAACCAGCAGACGCAGATAATCCGCACCCTCATATAGCTCACGGGTTTTGTGTAAAAAATCGTTGACATAACCCGCACCTTTATATAACCCGCACCCATAGATTTATGAACTTTTTTTGTGTAAGTTCACAATTCGAATTTCGAACATTGCTCGAATGATGTCAATTATCCATAACTGTTCAGGCTCGGTACACAGTGCTTGTGCACGAAATTCAAACAATAAGAATACAAACACAAGTCAGAATCAGAACATTTTATGAGGATTTATGAATGGCAGTGAATACTTTCATACTAAATAGAACATACTTTTGTTTTAGCAATCACATTATAGGTACCTACCCAAGACTATATGCTATTTTAGATGCAGCCGGTTGACTCTTTTATGCAACCGATTTTGTTTTCAGCAGCACTGATTCATTGAGAAACAATGTAAGCAATTTGCCTTTATGAGTTAGTTTTTGAATCATTAATTCAACCGATTTGTTCAAAAACAATGATTCATTTAAGAACGAGACAAGTGACTCCTGAATGTGCAAGACTTCCAGCTCATTAGCTGCTTTTGATAAACAAGTAGAAGAATAAAAACGTACAGGACAATGATACAGTTTTGCGCCAAACATCATTTTTTGTCATGATTACTAGTAAGTTGATTACTTGACTAGTAAATCAACATAATAAATCAACACAACATAATAAAATGATATCAAGCAACATCAAGCAGCATAAAGGACTGTTTTTGACTCTTGAAGCTTTGCAGGGTTTGATTTAACTGTTAACTGAGTCTTCTTAACTGTTATGCAACCAATTGTCAATTAGGGGTTTAGCCAAATTTCATGTAGTAATGAGCACAATGACTGATGTGTACATTTCCCTCTTCATACCCTGTTACTTTCAATCCACTTGTTCCATATGCCGTTTGTTCTGTCTTTCATACTGAACATAAAAACTCCCTTGTATTTTGGATTGTCTAAATAGCATCTGATGTCCACTTCACAAGACAATAACCTCAACTTGTTTCCTTCATCCCCAGCTTTTCCTTTGACTTTGAATTAACTCTCTCTCACATCACATCTAAATACGTAAAACTGTAAAGAGGATCAGAAATGCCAGTCAAGCAGTGCAATTTTCTAGACGCAGAATGAACTGTTGATCTGATTACAAGAGGGATTTTAACAAGTGAAAATAATGAATGATTTGTTTGTTTGTTCTATCCCCTCTATATGACTGCAGTTCCCCAAAGACAAGCAGCCCATCATTTTCAATGTCCTTCTTTTACAACAGAACACAGAAAATGTCTAAATATGCACTAATATGAAATCTCATGCTCTTTAAATTATTCATGAGTTGAGAGGCAAACTAACCTGACACACTTCTTCCATTCTCCAAACTCTCTTTAGAGAGAAAGTGGAGTAAATTGGGTTGTTAGAAGAAAAGACAAAGATTTGATACAGTTTCATATGAAAAAAATGCAATGTATGGCAAAAACACTGCAGTTTAGTTTCATTAAATTGTCCTTAACTGGTGATTCGTGACCAACGAATTGGTTGTATATCTTTTTTAATAGGGTACAAATAAAAAGCAAGTACATAATGCATAGTTAAGATTGGAAAATAAATAAAAAAGCTTTTGAAAGGAAAGGGAAAATACTATTGTTTGTTGTGGATTTTAGAACACTGTAAAAATACAGTTTAAATTGTAAAAAAAGTTGCTGCTTTAAATTTACAATCAACGTGGACACTTAAGTAATTTCAACTTAAATTACATTATACTGACTTGATAAGTTGAATCTTGTATAATTTATATTAAAAAAAGTTGAAAATTTCTCAACTTGTTTTGATGAGTTTGTCATATGTCGTCATAACTTATTGATCGTATATACTTGTTTTTGTCTTTTACAATGGAATCAAACTTTGTTTTGGGAGCAATTCATTACTAATTAGACGCTATGTCAAAGTCAGCCAGTTATTGTAAAATCTGAGTTCTGAAGAAAAGCCAGCTGGGAACCACTAACTCATGCCTGTCAAATTTTTTCTGCTCAAAACAGTCTGCAAGATTTAAATGCTTTAAAACCTACACTGAATGTTTTATTAACACTTCTGAATGCATTACTATATTGCATTATTAACGCTTCCACACACAAAAAAGCAAGATAGAAAAGCCTAAATGTATTCGTTTGAAAAGATTTGCAGATGTGTCAATCCAGATTTAAATGTGTATTTTAGCTGTGGTTTACATCACCACCCAGATCCTTTAATAAATAAAAAACCCAGTTTTATGAATTCATATTAGAGTGACACAACTGACATTTAGATCCAGTGTGATTATTCAGATGGGATAAAGAGCCCCCCACAACCGTTAGTTCAGGAAGGAAGAGCCCACCACAACGCAGTCTGCTGCTAATGAGCCAATTATCTCTGCACTGCAACATAGGAAGTCGTGGCCGTAAAAGAGTGACTTTTTTTATTCATCGCTTTTACAAGAGCATGTCAGTCAGATCCCTGACACTGAAAATGTTAGATAGGTACAGAAGGCTTATTAGACAAGCTGAGTTATTAATGCTTTTTATATTACGTTTTTTTACCAACACATATTAATATTTATACGTTAAACTTAGTGACCTTATAAGTTTTCATTGGTTCACTACCTAAAAGATGTAAATGCAGTACACTTGGGTCATATTTGTGATGATGGCGTTAGACTGATGTTGTTGCAACCCAATGATGCAGCTCACATTATGATTGTCTGACTGTGCCATCTAGTGGCTAACAAATGTTTAAAATAAATAAGCTTTCATTTATGGGCCTGTGTGGAGCCTATAAGAATTTATTTTTGTCTTTCACAGTTATAGCCTTCCAATAATCGAGTGGTTCAGTGCCCATAAAACTTGTTGAGAGATGAATATGCCCCAGAGGGAATATCCAAGAGATACTACTCCCAGACTCTCTACTGCATTTAATTTTGTGATGGCTTACTATAACCTTTACTGTACTTTCCATCACATTGGTATGTGTTCTGATATACCAATAGGACGTGCCAGTGCCCATTACAGCCAGATCGAATATTAATCCTTTTTCTGATCAAAGCACATATTTAACCATTTAACTCTTGCACATATGTCTCATATGTTTGTCTTTATTTTGACAGTTGTGTTCAATATTGTGTCATTTAAAACATAAATTCTAGTTTCTCCCAGAGATACTAATCTGGGAGTGGTAGCTCTTATGTGAGGTGTCAATATACAGTGGAATCTGGTAATGTCGACGGCCTCGGGGCTTGCAAAAAAGTGTAGAGATAACCGCTTATCAGGATAACCAACAGCCAATATGGCGATTTATTTGATGAAGCGATCGGCATGCTATAAAAATGTACATACACTGTATATGTTTGCTAACAACAAAAGGCATATGTGCACCAACTAACAGCAGAGATTTACCAGTATACAATAAAAAACACCTTCGATTCTCGATACAAACCTTTAATTATATTCTCCAACATTGCAAACACAATTTAGCTCACAACGTAAACAGTCATAATATATTCATGAGGTCATCACGCTGTACTAGATTGCATACTTTCTTGTGTTCTGCCTGTCTAATGTGCTTTCTCAACAAATTCGGCTTCGTCCCGTCTTTTAACAACCAGGTTCTTCAATCCGCAGCGGTTACCAACCAATCAGTATGAGGCTTAGATAAACACACACACACATGCTTTTGTTCTGACGTGCGCTCTGCTCAGCGCGTAAGAACGATATGTGCTTTCACTTCAGAGAGTGCTGCACGGCGCTGTGAGAGAAGCGTCACTGACAGAGCGACGTGCAACGCAAACTCAGCGCATGCGCAGTGAACTAGGTACACTCATGAGACACGAGATAACCATGTGAAGTGGCGAATTTGTCCCTCTTTTGTGCTCGAGATATTAGGGTTCCGCAACATAAAATAATCGACATTACCAGAAAGAAAATGCTAAGACAAATAGGGAGTTTGGCGGTTCCACTTCAAAAACGTCGACATAATAGGATTGGCGAGTTAACCGTGAGTCGAGATAAGTATCAATATATATATATGTGTGTGTGTGTGTGTGTGTGTGTGAAGTGTGAATATATATGTATATATGTATACACACACACACACAAACTATGTGCATGTGTACCGAGAACAAATTCTGTTTAAAAGGCAAAGGGTGGTCACATCAAATATTGATTTGATTTAGTTAATATAAGTTAACTGATGAACAAAATCTATTTGACATTATTTTTTATATAATGCCTATAATACATATTAGTTTCATGTGCCTAAAACTTTTCACAGTACTGCAGCTTTGCAGGTTGGTTTCTTAAAGTGTCTTGAAGAAGTTATCGCACTTCTTCTGGATTTAGTCTGTCTCAGTTTTTTTCTGGGGTTTTTTCATGTAATCACAGACAGACTTGATGATGGTGAGATCAGATCTCCATGTGGAGCACCGACTGTTGTCAGATTCCTTCCAAAGCTGTAAATAACGGGATTGAAACCATTTTTTGAGGTGAAAATACAAATGTGCCTAAGAGTTTTGCACAGTAGTGTGTTTGTGTATGTATACATACACATAATATGCATACATAGAAAATACATACATATATAATATATATTCATACACACACACAGACACACACACATACAGTCAGTGGAGTTCACTTATCTCGTCTCATGGTTAACTTCCCAAACTCCCTATTTGTCTTAGCATTTTCTTATGGGTAATGTCGATTCTTTTATGTTGCCGAACCCTAATATCTCGAGCACAAAAGAGGGACAAATTCACCACTTGACATGGTTCTCTCGTGTCTCATGATGGTACCTAGTTCACTGCACATGCGCTGAGTTTGCGTTGCACGTCGCTCTGTCAGTGACGCTTCTCTCACAGCACTCTCTGAAGTGAAAGCACATATCGTTCTTATGCTTCTCAATGAGCAGCGAGTGCCGCCGTGGGTCTCATGCCATCCCAAAGCACTCACAGACGGTCATCCAATTCTGTGTGCACATAAAGCCCGCCTTCTCTGATTTGATTGGTTTTCTCAAATATTTTGACATTGGTCGGTAATGAGTCGATACCGACCAATGAGTATGAAGCTTAGATAAACACACACACACCTGCTTCCGTTCTGACGCGCGCTCTGCTCAGCGTCGCTGCGGATTGAAGAACCCAGTTGTTAAAAGACGGGACGAACCCGAATTTGTTGAGAAAGAATATTAGACAGGCAGAACGTAAGAAAAAGTATGCAATCTAGTACAGCGTGATGACCACACGAATATGTTGTGAGCGAAATTGTGTTTGCAATGTTGGAGAATATAATTAAAGGTTTGTATCGAGAATCAAAGGTGTTTTTTATTGTATTCTGGTAAATCTCTGCTGTTAGTTGGTGCACATATGGCTTTTGTTGTTAGCAAACATATACAGTGTATGTACATTTTTATAGCATGCCGATCGCTTCATCAAACAAATCGCCATATTGGCTTTTGGTTATCTCGATGCTTTTTTGCAATCCCCGAGGCCGTCAACATAACCAGATTCCACTGTATATATGTATGTTTGTATATACGTGTGTGTTTATATAACATATGGGCCTTGCACATTTTTTTCTTACTTTTTACTTTCCCTTCAAATCCATTTATAAACCTAAAGTTTTAATTAATTTGGTTAATTAATTACAAATGTAATTGATTTTAACTAATTTAAGATTTTATGTATTTATTCATTTGAAATTTCAGTGTGCAAATTTATTTTTATTTCTTATATATGTTTTACATTCAATGTACATACATTCATTACATTTTAACTGAACTCAATGAAGAATTCCCCAGACCTGTGTTCACATGAAGGTGAGCAGTAACCTGTCAATCAAAGCAGTCGCTTGAATTCGAAAGCGGGCGTGTGCGGGGGATCGTGACGTCACTGTCAGGCAGATCTCAGCGCGTTCGATCACAGCTAGCTTTCCAAAGTTCCAATGGCTCGCGAATTAAAACGTCGATTCCGCGGCCGCTCCGCGCTACATGGAACCAGATAAACGAACGTTCTATTTTGGCGTGAATCAGAATCGTTCCTACGCAGTGACCTTTTAGAACTCGAATGCAGAATATCGCGTAGGAGTCGCTGTGTGCGCGCGGTGAACGTTTGATTTCTGCCTGTTTTCCTTCACATCTAAATGGAGTCACGGGTGGAATTCAGTCGAGAGGAGATCAACAGTACGGTATGGGAAGTTCCGCAAAAGTACATTTGCTTGAAGCAGATCGGAACTGGAGCGTATGGCAGCGTGTGGTGAGTTCCTGACAGACGAGCAGACGCTCATGAACTGCATCTCAACAGGTTTCCACATGAAGCAGGACGCTGTGTGGCAAGCCGGATTAACATTCATGGCGTTCAGCTAACTGTTATTTTGTTAGAACGTATAGTGATTAGTATTAATTGTATCAGTCACTATCCCAATACTGACAAGTATTCCATATATAATATTTAGTTACTCGTTACTAATCAGTAAATAACAAATAAGTACTACTATGTAGTGAATATTTACTAGTAAAAGTATGTACATCAAAAGGCGTAGTGCCAGCAATGATTAAAATGTATGTTACAAGAGAATATGATAACAGTACAATTATTATATGGTAGCACTACTATTATGGTAACACTACAATAATGTCCCATTAGTTATTGCATTAACTTATGTTGACTAACAACGAGCCACTTTGGAATTATAAGGTTCTATCTGAATTCGGAGTGGTTTCGAGATTTTGAGATTTAATGATTTTGCATACCATAAAGCAACATTTACATGGGGAACAAGTCCCTTTCATACATGGAAAATGTATTCTAAATATATATATTTTTAAATCCTCAAATTTCTAAATGGGGATTTTTAAAACGAGAAATCCATTTTTCTAAGCCCGTTTTTCATACTAAGCGCAGCCTTATACGATAACTACAGTGGTACCTCGAGATACGAAATTAATCCGTTCCGAGGCGGCCTTCGTATAATGAGTTTTTCGTATCTTGGAACACATTTTACATGTAAAATGGCTAATTCGTTCCAAGCCCTCCAAAAACACCCCATTAAATTTCATAATAAAGCTAAATTGACCTATAAACAATGAAATAACGTAAAATGTCGAAGCTTACCTTTCGAGTGAGGCTATCTCAGAAAGTGGCGGCAGAGGAGGAGGAGGACAAACGGCAGATAACGTACGTACACTTAACTTTACGAAAACACATAAAAAATTTAAAGTTTCGGGTGCGGAGTGGCTGAGCTAAAGCACGCCAGCACGTACGTATAGAAGATGCATGATGGGAGGGATGCTGTCGAGTCTACTATAACTAAGATGGGGGCGTGCGGCGCGAGTTTCAAAATTGTTATGGGGCGAATCTCGGACTTTCAGAAACCTTTCGTATCTTGAAAACTTTTTGTATGTAAAGCAGTAAAAATTTTCGTCTTTACTTTTGTAACTTGTATTTTTCGTAAGTTGAGCCTTTCGTATCTTGAGGTACTACTGTACTACTAATTTTATGAATGAAAACTGATGATAGAAATCCATTTTTCTAAGCCTGTGAAATCATGTTTTAAGTCAGGTGTCAAATGCAAGTGCAGTTGATAAGAATAATAAAACAATGGATATTTTTAAGTTTTTAAAGCTCTTTTTTTGTAAACTTTAGATAGATATTTTCAACATCCACTTATGGTAATACGACTGACGTTGCTTCTGATGTCAACAATATATTATGTATTGCTATTTTTGCAGGCTTCTTGCTATGGACATTTATGTTCATCTGTGCTACTGTATTGTGTGTTTACTATTGCAGTCACATCATTGCTAAATTTAGTCATGATATGATCTATCCCAGCAGCATTGACATTTCCTGTTGAGGGTTTGATGCCACAAAACCTGCTCTAACATCAAAAATCATAAAAGGGGACTGTTAAAAATGCTCTGACAACTTAGACTTTACAGCAAAGCAATGTGTGTGGATTGTAGCAGATAACATACTTGTGTAGCTTCTTATTTGACTATTGCACTTTCTGTATCAGTTCCTTAATCTCTTACAGTTGGTTCTTGAAATTTTAATCTCAGTTCATAATGTTGGTATGATCGTAATCATGGTATGATAGTGATTGTTCTCCCTATCTTAGCTCGGCCATCAACAATAAAACTAAAGAGAAGGTGGCCATCAAGAAGCTGCACCGACCCTTTCAGTCAGAGATCTTCGCAAAGAGGGCTTATCGTGAACTGAGGCTGCTCAAGCACATGAAACATGAAAATGTAAGCGTCATCTATGCCTCGAGGTCAGATCTTATTGCATGCATTGTTAATGCTAGATTTCAGCAGAACCAGAAAGAAGTTTCAATGGCTTGAGTGGCTCTTGCAATGCACAAAAGACTTGAATCACACTATACTCATTGTTTTCATTGAGAATGGTGCGAGTATCAAATGTTGAGCTTAGTGGACTGTGTGTGTATGTGTGTGGGCGCAGAACAGGATACTTGTGACGCCTGGAGAGTAGAGACATGATGATTGATTCGTGTGTCATAAACTGTGTATTATATAAGTATCTAAAAGATACACTGAAACCCAGGCAGCCGTATTTAGTCAGTCTGTCCATTCAACACCATTATAATATCCTGAAAAGTCTGTGACTCACATCTTACCTTTTTGCTGTCCAACCCAAGGTAATAGGCCTGTTAGACGTCTTCACTCCTGCCTCCAGAATGGACGACTTCCAAGACTTGTAAGTCTTTAATGAGGCCTGTGTATGTGAAATCTGTCTGTTAGCCATATGTCCTGAGACATGTTTAATGAAATGGTTCAGGCAAAATTTTGAATTCTGTCTTTATTTACTAAACCTTTATTTCTTTATCATTAAAACAACATTTTATAGTGATTTTAATTTCAGTCTGATGTAAAAGAGATACGTGAAGGTCCTTTCAATGGAGAGAATAACAGCTTATGAGTTTAAAACGTGGCAGTCATTAAATAAAATAAAAAGAGAAAATCCCTTTCTGTTTCAGCTACTTGGTGATGCCGTACATGTACACAGATCTCTCTAAAGTCAAGGGCATCCTTACGGAAGATCGGATCCAGTTCCTGGTGTATCAGATGCTGTGTGGACTAAAGGTCAAAACAAAACAACATTTCACAAAGATAGGCCGAATTTCCCTAACCAGGGCATGATGCAACAAGTTTCCAATAGTTTCTTTCCACATGGAGAATGAAATGTAGTGTGACTCAACAAAGCTAGTTGGAACAGAATTTTCATGTGAATCTGGAATCAAAATCTACCATTTGCTTTAATTTTCGTTTGGAGCCAGTAAGATAAGATTCTTTTAAAAATACTTGTTCATCAAGAATGCATTCAAATTGATCAGAAGAGACAGTAAAGATATTTATAAAGTGATGAAATATTTCTATTTCAAATAAACACGGTTCTTTTGAACTTTCTATTAAAAAAATGTACCACGGTTTCCACAAAAATACAGTGGAACCCGGTTATGTCGACAGCCTCGGGGGTTTCAAAAAAGCGTTGAGATAACCGATGATCGAGATAACCGAGGATGGAGAAAAACAAAAGCCAATATGGCGATTTATTTGATGAAGCGATCGGCATGCTACAAAAATGTACATACACTGTATATGTTTGCTAACAACAAAAGGCATATGTGCACCAACTAACAGCAGAGATTTACCAGTATACAATAAAAAACACCTTTGATTCTCGATACAAACCTTTAATTTTAATTTAATTATTTAGCGTAAATACAATCACAACACACATAAACACATTCGCTCATAACACAGTCATTTCGCTCGGACACAGTTCTTAAAAGTATTGTACACACGGTTACTATGGTTTATTTACAAACTCTAAAATGCTTTATTTCTTTTTGCCTTTAACGGTCTGCTTGAAAACAAATGCTTCTATCAGTAACGACGTTTTGTAGATGTCAATGTAATCTGGGAATTCCCGGACAGTGAAGGCGAACTCCTTCGCCTCCTCTTCCAAGATAGCATCTGCAAGGCTTGATTTTTCCGCGAGTTCTTCTGCGGCTGCACGGCACTGCGCCCCAAGAGTGAGTGAAGCGTCACTGGAGTGAGCGACCATACAGACCGTGATGCACGTGTAATGCGAACTCAGCGCATGCGCAGTGAACTAGGTACGATCATTAGTCACGAGACAAACATGTGAAGTGGCGAATTTGTCGCTCTTTTGTGCTCGAGATATCAGGGTTCGGCGACATAAAAGAATCGACATAACCAATAAGAAAATGCTAAGAAAAATAGGGAGTTTGGCGGTTCCACTTCAAAAACGTCGCCCGGGTTGGCGAGTTAACCGAGCTCAAAATAAGTGGATTCCACTGTATTACATTTTTAGTGTTGACCATACTATGGATCACATGACTGTAATGGCTGTTGATTCAGCTTTTCTATCACTAGAGTTAATTACATTTCAAAATATATTGTAATAATTTTTCACAATTTGATTTTAATGTTTTTTTTGTTTTTTTATCAGATGAATTCAGACTTTGTGAGAATAAGAGACTTCTTTTTGACCTCAAACATGTTGTGTGCCCATGATGGAAATACATAAAATTATGGAAGTAAAAATGTGCTGCGAATGCAGTTTCCTGTTGACTAAATGTCTCACAAGACCAAAGTAACTGAATGTTTGAGAAAAAAAGGCTATTGTAAATCCCATCACACATTCACTAGATCCGAATAAAAACATGTCCACCTGTAAACCCTTTAGTTAATGCAAAGCAGTAGTACTGCAGGAAACCAGACATCCACTTAAGACCAAAGTATTAGTCACATTTGACGTGAGCTTTCAGCATATGTGTAGTACGTAACGCATATCCTTTCAAAGTATACTTGATATAATAATATGCATGAACAAAGTGTACATTGCATGCTTGGTTAGAAGAATGGTTGTGCGTGTAAATTTCAGTGAAATTTATGTACAGTATGTGTAAAAACAGAAGTGTACTTTGGGTTTAGGATTATTGCCAGTAGGAATGTTAATACAGTCTTTCAGATCAATCCTATTAAGTGTAATCAAATGCTAAAACATAACACTGTGAAGAACCTCATAATACTGATTTGTGATGTTTCTTATTTCTCTCTGTCCCTCTTTTTCTCTCCACTCCACAGTACATTCATGGTGCTGGCATCATTCACAGAGTAAGTGAGACTGGCAGTGAATAAACAGCATCTGCTCATAATTATCATTTCCACACAGAGCTGAATTAAAGACACATGGCATCTCTTGGGATCGTTGTAGCTCTTCGCCGGGAGATGCAAATGTGCTCTGTGGGGGAGTTTTCATCTTCATGAATTACATTTACTTGCTGCTAATTCGCTAATATGTATTGATCAGTGGACTATCAACAGCCATTAACTACTCTTCCCCTCCGTTAAAGAGTAATAAATATATTTATAATTTATATTTATTAATAACTTTGACAACAGCTTCAGACATGTCATCCAATTAGATTTAATATAATGTATAGCTCTTTTGAGTCTTGTTTTTTTTTTAACACTCAATTATGTAACGCGAAGCTGTCTTTTTGTTCGTAATTATGAATAATCTTTTTTTTTTGGGGTCAAAATTCCAAATAAAAAAGTAAAATGTACAATCCATTTTTTGTAAAGCACTTAATTAACTGGATTCTCAAAATAGGCATTTACCGTACTGTTCAAAATTAAGATGTTTTTAATATAATAATAAAAAACGTAATCTTGGGAACAGCGCTGGGTACTGAATGTCAGTAATTTATTCATAAACCGATTGTGTTGTGGGTAACGCATTACAAGTAACTTGAGTTATGTAATCAATTACTTTTCCCAAGTAACTAGTAAAGTAATGCATTGCTTTTAAATTTACCACAAAATATCTGAGTTGCTTTCAAATAAGTAACGTAATTTACTTTGTTTTCCCGTGTATTGACTGTCTCATGTTGAGAAAAGTCGTTTTGTGAATGTGATGGTTATTGTAGTTCTAGACTAAATGTGAGCATTTATTAATCTCACTTGCTCAAAAAACATTGAGTATTCCTCAAAATGAATAAAGCCAAGCAAATGCAAAATACGGAAATTATGCAAACCTCCAATAATTTAATGTTAAATAAAAGAGATATTTTAATGTATTTAATCTCAGTGACCTTCAATGATTCAGTTAAACCATAAGCAAAAATGACTTTAGATTTTGTGCTTTTAGTGGTGAAGTTATTATTTAATTATTTCTTATTTAAGGCTTATTATTTACTTTTTTTTTTTTTACATATATTAATAAACAATCAAACAAACGCAATTAGTTACTTCTTAAGGAAGTAACTCAATATTGTAATGCATAACTTTCCTCAACACTGGTTATGTATTATTCAGAAAGTCTTCCATTTTGTGGAATTGCTCAAGTCAGAGACCACACAGCATAAAAGATAAAATATTTATATATCTAGTTTTATTTTATTTTGATAAAGTGTTAAATTTTTATAGTTTAATTACTTCTTTAATAGCTCAATTTACGAACCCCTTGCAGTTCCTTCACAAGCTCTGACATAATGTAGTTTGATTTACTTCACTTTGTTGATGACAAATTTTCAGCATAATCTTTCTCATTAGCTGGGTTTAAATCTAAATGTGAAGCTGAATTTTTTCAAAGTTCGCAAAAAACGATAAAAAAACACAAACAAATGCGAATTAGGTGCGTTTCCATCAAGTGGTTTGGATGACAGTGGTATTGGTAACTTAGTAACCGTAAATAAAGCACCATCAGCGGAAACAGCCGATTAGTCACGTGTGTTTAATGATCGCTTCGTGAGAATTTATTCCACCTCTCGTTATTCCAATTATCCAACTCTTTTGCGCACAAGTCAAAAATTGTGTCAAGTGAGCGTAAAAAAGTTTTTGTAAATCAAGGGATTTTTTTCCCTTGAAATTTGAAATATACTATAGCAAATGTACTTTAGTGTTCCTCTAATTCTATTTATATCGGTGGGTTCAAGGCTTTGAGCTCTTCTATTGTGCATTGTCCTATGAGGTAATGCCGGTGGTTTCCTGTGAAATGAGGCAGTGCCTGTACATGCTTAGAACTGTTTGAAGCCGCCCAGCTGACTTTGCATGTGAAAATAACAGCTTGTGGAATTCAGAGGACAGATTTGTTAGGAAACCCACTAAGATCGTGTGTAATTGTTTAGGAACAATGTCTTTGTTGGAAGATTAACACCTTTATGCATTGCAGGACCTCAAACCAGGAAACCTGGCTGTGAACCAAGACTGTGAGCTGAAGGTCTGTGCCACCATTCTTTCACCATAAAAGAGAATAGTGTAAACCCCAGACAGTTGACAGTGACACTCTCCTTTGCTCTGGCTGCAGATATTGGATTTTGGCCTGGCGCGTCATGCGGAAGCGGAGATGACGGGTTACGTCGTGACGCGGTGGTACCGGGCCCCCGAGGTCATTCTCAACTGGATGCACTACACGCAGACAGGCAAGATGTTTGTCATTCCTCAAGATGTACATTCCTATTTAAATGATTAGCAAAATCTAATCATTAATTAGTAGCCTATTAGTAACTACCGTATTTATTCGAGTATAACGCGCACACGTGTATAACGCGCACCCCTAATTTTCGATTAAAAATCGGTATAACATTTAGTTTCACACCAAGCATTGTAATTGACAAAAAAACGTTGTTGAACACGTGCAGCCAGGATAAAAACATTTATTTATTGTATAACATATACTTATACAGTAATACCTCGGTTTACGAGTTTAATTCGTTTCAAGAGCGAGCTCGTAAACCAAAATGCTCGTACACCAAAACAAATGTCCCCATAGGAATGCCCTAAAAATCTATTTATTCGTTCCACACCACCACAAATGCCCATATTTGTGTAAATATTTTTGGTGAACGAATATGGTTTAATACGTTATACTCGAATAAATACGGTAGCTAATAGGTGTTTCAGATTAGGCAAAACATTTGTTCATAAAATATGAGGTAAACGGTTATTGATTCAGTCAGCTGTTATGGTGCAGTTAGTGTCTTGAAATCTGTCCAATAGCACCTCTGTTGGTCAATATTAGCTTTTATAACAGTCTCTAATTAGTATTCATAGGTGTAAAATAGTGGCCAGAAGTGATGCCCTAGGCAAATTAGAATATTGCGTAATTGTTGCTTGCAATAATACATGCTAAATTGTGTGGACAATTTATGGCAAGACTATCATACAAAGAAATTATGAATCATGAGAGAACCATCAAATTGTTTATTGTTTTCACTTAATGTAGTCAATGTATGTAAAATAATACCTTTATCTGTAATTTGCCTTGTTTGCCAAATAATTTTCTGATTAATACTTTTAACCAAGATTAATGTTTTGTTTTCCCCTCATTTCCCTTTAAAACATTTAAAAACTATAAAATATTTCCTCATATTTTGATGGTTTAATCGAACTTGTGGGATCATAAAAAAAAAACATTGTCTTCATTTTTGGCCACTACTGTAAATCTAACATGGACACAATATCAACATATGGTCATTTTCCAATTAAATGCATATTAAATAAATTAATTATTACATACATTTATTTCTAACAAATTTACAGATGTAAATCTTCATTTGAAAATCTTCTATGGAAAGGTTCATAGAATATTTAATTGATTCACTGAATTTTTTTCTTGTATTTAAAACATGCGAGAAATTAAATTAGTTATTAATAAGAAGTCTAATGTTTCTGCATTTGCTGGCTGTTGGATTGTTGTCTAAGTACTGAATTTAGTCATCTTTGGCAGAAGTTGTGGCTGAACTCGTTAGACAAGCTTTTCCTAACAGTTAAATTAGAACTTGATGTGTTATTATTTTACGGAGCCCCTAAAGGGAGATGGTGAAGGAAAAAATATGAAGATGGAGGGAAAAAAAGGTGTCAATGCTTTTGCATTCTCTTGCAATTGTTTTGTGTTCCCCCGAGAAACTTTGCGTTCTCTTGCAAAGAGCTCAAAAGTTTTTGCGGGGAAACTCAATGTTTCTTGGGGGACGCAAAAACGTTTTGTAAACGAATGCCAAGTTTCTCTGGGGGATACAGAACATTATCATTGACTTATTATTTTTCCTCCCATCTCATATTTTCTTTCCACCACCATGTCCCTTTAGTGGTTCTGTTCTGTTCTTCATGAATATTAATGGAATAACATTAATAATTTTTCACTGTGCTGAAATATGTATGTTTGCCTAGATATCAGTCTTTAATTGCTAGTTAATCAGAATGGGCTCTGTTTTTTGTTTTTTATTACTAAGATCAATACTACTGTATATTGCTGAGTTCAGTATTGCTGCATAATTGTATAGTGTGTCCAAAGGTTTGCATCCTTTTAAAAGAATGGTGATTGTTATGTTCAATATTTTCCTTTTTTCTCCTTTCTAGTGGACATCTGGTCTGTTGGGTGCATCATGGGTGAAATGTTCAATGGAAAAACACTCTTTAAAGGAAAAGACTGTATCCTTCAGCATTCACTTTGCCTAGTTTTTTCCCCCAGTTTTCACTAAATGGACACATTCTGAGGAATAGTTCATCCATAAATGAAGTTATATTATTTACTCATCCTCATATCTTCATGTAAACCTTGTTTTTTTTATATAAAATACAATAATCTCTTAAATTCTACTTTTGATCAAATAACAGCATACACGTTTGGAAAGACTTGAGGGTTAGGACATAGTTTTTATTTTTTGATGAACTATCGTTTTGACATTCTGTTTTTTACTTTTCACTGTCACTGACATTAGAGGTACAGTAATACCTCGGTTTACGAGTTTAATTCGTTCCAAGAGCTCGTAACTCAAAATGCTCGTACACCAAAACAATTTTCCCCATAAGAATGCACTAAAAATCACTCGATTCGTTTCACATGACCATAAATGCCCATTTTAAATATTTTTGGGGTTTTACCCTCTTAATTACAGTTAAAATTATAACCATTATTTATCTCATATAAATACTAATTAATAATTGACAATTAAAATCTAAAAATAAATGAACATTTTGCTGTAACGCGCACTTTAGCTTTGAGTAGCGTCGCTGCTGGCGTGAAGGAGACGAGAGGAGGGACTTCCTGCTTAGAGGGAGAATCTCGTACCTTCTTTCTTACTCATCTTGAGGTCATTGTCTATATGCTGTACTGATTTACCGTATTTACGTATAAAGTATATATATTTCACTACGTGAACAATAGCGATCACAATTAATGTTAACAACACAAGGTTAAACCGCTGTAAATCACTTATAAAAGTATCATTGTGGTGAATGATGCAACCAAATGGAGCGACGCTGAGAGAATGAACGAGTTAATGGGTGATATGTAGGGACCAACCAAATTCACGGGTAAAAACTCGCAATTTCAGGGAAGGTTTTTAAAAAAACATTCGATTTCACGGAAAATTAACGGGTACAACTTTTACTAGGCACCAATCACTGCAATCAGTCCATCTGCTGCCACACCCGCTGTTTTGTATTCTAAAATACCACTTTTCGACTGTTCCACCTGTATTAAAAAAACAAAAAGGAAACAATATACGACTACAACGCACGTAGCCACACACTCCGCAATGCCACGTGACATTAATGACATAGTTTACAGTTTTTCGTGGCCAAATCTTTGCCGACCAACGTGGTTGCTGACATTCTGTCGCTGCGGTGCATTGACGTTTGTGTACTGGCGGACACTTCTCTCCGTGTCAACGCTGTTCGTTGGTACAGAAAGGTACCGTAATGCAGCCGGCTCAGCAGAGGAAACCGACTGCTGTGCGAACGCCAGAATGCTGTTATACTCGTATCCGGCGGAATTTCTTTTGCTGCTGTTTTGTAGACTGCAAACTTAGCTAAGACTACGATCATCTGCTCCTGGTATACTCTTTATCAGTAAAAATATTTATCTTCAATAAAAATTTCACTATTTCACGCTTGTTGGGTTTGAATTTGGTTGGTCCCTAGTGATGGGCTTTGTGAGAGGCTGGTGTTAGGATATTTCCAGTAAAAATGCGCGCGAAGATGCTGAGCGTTAGGACTTTTCCACATAAAAATGCGAGGCGAGGGAAAAATGTTCTTGCACTCCGATACAATGCTCATACACCGATTTGCTCGTATACAAAGTCACTCATAAACCGAGGTATTACTGTACTGTCATTTAGTTAATTGTGATTTAATTTAAAAATGCTATGCCCATTTTTTCCATTTTGTCTTGTCAAGAACAGAAATAACTTGGAAATGACATGTTGCCTTTAACTTTTTCATTCAGACATGGATCAGTTGACTCAGATAATGAAACTAACAGGGACACCGGGTCCAGAATTTATTGAGAAACTAGAAAGCCCAGAGGTAGGGCAACCAAAGACGGTATCTTTAATGCATGGTCTGTCTGAAACTTGATTAAATGTGTGACTGATCTCTGATGCAACTTGGAATGAATTGCTAATGCCATGCGAAATAAGATGGTCTTGAATATTTTGGGGACATTTTTCAACTTGAATTATTAACATATTGTGCTCAGCTGTCATCCCTGATAATCTTGATAAATGTCAATATCTCTTCACTGCTGTTAAACAGGCTAAGAGCTACATCAGATCTCTGCCCCACTACCCACGCAAAGATTTCTCGACATTGTTTCCCAGAGCCAGTAAAAAAGGTAAGTAATACCCCAATAAAATGACTCCTTTGTCATGTCACATTTATAGCTTGACTTTTTTTTTTCTGTGTAAAACTCATGATTTAGTTTGACTGCATAGTTACGGCCTGTCAATGTGATGTGTCATTATTTCTGACAAAAATGACAAGATGCTGAACAATTGCAACAGAGCAATTTAAGCAAGTTTTTACAATTTTACACCAAACTTCAGGTAGAGTCACACACATTCTCTACTAATTGCACAGCAGCGGAAACTTCTAGATTATTTATATATTGTAACTTGGAATTGGAATTTAATAGGCATCCAAAAAATAAAATGAAATGTCAGCCAAACATTTTATTGACATTATTATTCAATGTTAACAAGCTTTATTAGCTCTGCTGATATTTATAGATTTGGTAACACCTTATAATAAAGGTTCATTTAGTTAACATTAAATAATGATGAACGGCATTTAGTAATCTACAATAATAATCATTTTTACATATACTAATACATTTTTAACATTGTAAGCTGCAGAAATTAACGTAACAAATATGATATTTGTATGTTAACATTAACCTAGACTAATACGTGGTGTAGGAAACTGCTTTAACTAATTTAACCTTATTTTAAAGTGTTAACCTAGAAGTTTCTTCTAGAATATAGAAATGTAATTCCTGCAGCTGGAAAAATATATTAAAACACTTCAAATGTCTATAGTTAGTGAGCTGATGTGTTTTGAATCTTGACTATAATTTTATACTGGCATATTGTAGTACCTTAAACTAAGCTAAATCAGACCCGACTAGTTCTAATCAAGGATGAAAATAGAGTGCAAATGTCAAGTTTTGTAAGTAAAAACTGAGATGGCTTTAAAGACAGACCTATACTGTGAACTATGAGGTTGTTTATGTTGAAGCGGTTAGCCTGCATTATTTCGGCTTAGTTTTAAAATAATGGTTTTAACAGAATTCATGGTGAAAAACTACATTACCCATGATGCTTTGTAAAAATGAGTAAAATGTGCCAATCACATTAGCTCCCCCCACTCCCATGAAACACCTTACGTTCTCAAATTACTTAAATATGTGAATATGTATGCTTATTTTGCAATAAACATAAAATATATTGTTTTTATACATGTATTCAACATATTTAAATGAGCAGTTTAATATTTCTCTATTGTTTTTAATTCTGTTACGCTGTTTGCAATGCTTCATGGGATTGTACTTCTTTCTATCACTATTCACTAAAGCCATTAAATACAGAGTCTTGTACCTTTTCAAATATTTTTGTGCTTCAAATCAAAGCTTGTAGTGTTATAATTCACTGTTTAGCTTGGTTCATGGCTTATAACGCTTTACCGAAAACATTTTAAATTAATGGACAAAATACTTCTGGAACGCCAAATGCCATTGAAAAACTTTTCCTGTAGCTCAAACAGTAGAGCGGGGCGCTTGCAACGCCAAGGTCATGGGTTCGATCCCAGGGAAAGCAAGAACTGATTCAATGTGTTTTTTTAATGCAATGCAAGTCGCTTTGGATAAAAGCATCTGCCGAATGCATGAATGTAAAATGTAAATGTAGACAGGCACAAAAGCACTCTTATTGTCAAACAAAACTCAGCTTGCCCTGTACTAATATAATAATGCTCACATATTAATACATGTATCAGCTCTTGCTATTTTAATGCTGTCACTTTGTTTCCGACACATTGTGTCCCACATTGCCACTGCACTGGTAACTAACCCCAGCGGTAGAGCTGCTTGAGAAGATGCTGGTGTTAGATGCTGATGCTCGTCTCACTGCTGATGGTGCATTGGCTCACAGTTATTTTGATGGCCTGAGAGACCCAGAGGACTGGCCAGAGCCCACGTCGTACGATGACAGCTACGACAATGCCACTTTGCCCTTAGAAGAGTGGAAACGTGAGCAACAGATATTACACAGATAGTTACGTCTGCTGTACTTGCCTTAAATTGTGTATGCTGATGTATGTGACCATTTTTCACAGGTTTATCATTTAAAGAAGTGAGGAGCTTCGTTCCTTTCCCAAGAAGAGATTCAAAGAGAAGAAACACTCTCACGATGTCTCCGTGTTAGTGGGTCTGACGTTATTCATGTACTTTATTGCAATTATGAAATTTAGTCTCCACCTTGAAACAGTTTAGACTGTTTATTTACTCCTTAAAAGTATAGCAGTATTTTGTACGATAACCAACTCCTTTTAGAATATGTGGGATATCTGGGTTTCTGGTGAACTGTAGTAATGTAACGTCGTACAATAGCTTTGTGAGGGTGCAAAGCAAACCAAAATGTTCATTCTGTTAAATGTTCCTCTTATGCTTTCCATAAAAAAAGAAAATAATTTGAAATGATATGAGGGCGAGTAAATGATGACTTTTTTATGTTCATGTAAACTATCCCCTCATTGCTTTCAGGTGAAAAATGTTCTACAACCATATACAATTTCATGTGTTTTAGTGTTATGGGTCTTCAAATATTTCACAATCTGTATACCCGTTCAAATTTTAGAGTTAGTATGTTTTCATTTTTTTTTTCTATCTAGCTATTATGCATTAAATTGGTCAAAACTGACAGTAAGGACATTTATAATGTTACAAATATATGCTGTTTTTCTTTTCTATTTATCCAAAACATTATGGTAAAAAAAAAAAATCTGTTTTCAACATTGATAATAATAAGAAATGATTCTTGAACAGCAAATCAGCATATTAGAAAGGTGTATGGAGGGTGAAAATATATTAAATTGTAATATTTCACTATATTACTTTATTTTTTTGTTTTTTTTATAAAATAAATGCAGCCTTGGTGAGCATAAGAGACTTCAGAACCTTTTTAATATATATTATTTTTTATATATTACTGACTTTAAACTTTTGATTAACATTCTATATACACTGCCCAGACGGGGGGAAAAAGTTGTTGTTTGTATTTAAGTAGGCAAAAGCTTACGAGTCCATGATTAGATAATTATTGCAGTGATGATTATTCTTTCACCCAAAAAAATGCACCTCTTGATAGAAAAAGATGTGGTGGTGTTATTTCCATCAAGAGCTGCATCAATTTTTGGTCAAGATCTTGTATTGACAATGCAAGAGTCGATCACTCTGTAAAGTCTCCTCCAGCACATCCCAAACACTTTCAATGAGATTTAAGTCTGGACTCAGAGCTGCCAATTCATGTGTGAAACTGATTCTTCATCCTCCCTCCCAACCATTACTTCACTACTTGAATCTTGACATTATCATCCTGAAACATGGCCATGATGGGTCTTCCTACATGGCTATTCAAAAAAATAAATGCTACACAGTCCATTAATTAGGGTTAGAAGAACTGCTGCTAAACATAGAAATATAATAATCTCTTTAAAAAACGATACAATCTTAAGCAGTTGCCTAGTAAAATATAAACAGGAATATTTTTTGACCAGGCAGTGTATTAAAAATAAAGATAATATTTGTCTATGTATGTGTGTATGTGTATAAAATAGTTATACGGTACACTAACCACTGTTACTGACTTAAGTTAGAAACTTAAAGAAAGCTTTAGTATTGTGAAATGTTTAACTACTTGAAGTCAACATGAAATAGCAATCATGACCCATTTTACTTTGTTAATTTGGCATATGTCTAAGTGAAACAGGGTATGCTACTAATAAAATGTTTTTTGGCAATGCCAGTTTTTCTAGCAGGTTTTTTATCCAGCGGGAATTGAATGCATATTGAAAACCAGGTGTTAAAGTTACATTCCATAATGACAACAGATGGTCAAAGGGGAGGGATTTCGAAATAAAAGGGACTGTTAAATACAGTTATTGCATTTATTGTTTTATTGAACGATTACAAAGACAAACATTTTTATTTGGATTAGCTTGCACAGACACATTATTCACAGACAAAGAATGTGTATTAAGATGGCACATACTGTCAGTTCTAATCTAATGTTGATTTTATGCCCTGTATTTGCTGCCTTCTATTCCTTTCAGAGGTGTGACAGGATGTTTAGCTTGTGTAAGTGATTGATTGGCCAAGACAAATGGCACAATTAAGGTATTGAATAGCACGTTGGTGTGAGATAGAGAGGTGTTGTTATAAAATGTGGGGTGACATACACAGTTATTTGTCTCTTCTTTTTTTAGTGTCTCAATTGTATTCGTGTTGTATGTGATAATGCATGCATTAACTCAACTGTGCTTGAAATATACCCTTGTCTTGAATGTTGAAATATGATTTTTATTTTCTCTCTCTCTCTCAAACTGTGTACCTCTGGGTTCTTGATCATCTTTGTTGACAGAAATACTCCTGTTTCTTTGATCCAGTAGTATCCTCTTTGCTCACTGGCCTAATATCTGCATCTCTTCGCCCAATCGAGCTGTTCGCATTAGGGATGACAGGTCGTTGTAAACTCTGACCATCGCATGAACTGAAGCACTTTAGCACACACTCGAGTGTCACAAACTTCCAGCCCTCGTTATGAATAAACACTGGAGTAATGCTTTATTAAATTAGTCTTATAGCTGACAGAGTAGATGGCCTGCTTTTCTGAAGGGGCGTGTTCTCACGATCTCGACTGAAAGCTCAGCTCTGCCTGTGTTTCTGGCGAGCCACTAACTAACTATCTATCAAGGCAGCGACGGCTGTAGTAGTCGAAGCTGAAAATAGCCAGCCAGCTAGCTTTGCTGCTCCCGTCTAATCCAAACTCAAGAGTCGATCAGAAGTTAAAATGCTGGAAATTAATCCAAATTCATGAGTGCGCAGAAGACGTCTGCAGGAGGAAATTATGGAAGACTGAGAGACGAGGGACATTTCATAGGCGAATTTTACCGGCTTTTCGGCCAAGCCGCCAGCTTAAACAGCCTTCTGCGTCTCTACGGAAGTTGTGGTTGGAGAATACGGTAAATTGTCTGCTTTTGATGGTGTATTTTGTGTGTGTTACAACTTGTGAAGTCAATGTCAGCGGTCGTCTGGCTGCGCCGGCTCGTTGGTTACCGCACGCGGCGTTACTGTGCCGTTACCCGGGCTCGAGCGGCTAACTAGCTCGCCAGCTTTAGCCGCCTTGGCTTTTCGATCGCTTCGGCGTTTATCAGTACGCATATTCGTACGTACGCCGTCTCAGAGGAACAGTTTTATGACTTGAAGTGGTAACGATGTTGTCATTTGCTTATTTTTGTGTAAGGGGTTCTCGGGAAACTTAACCGAAGCTGAAGTTCTGTTTGGACTGTAAATATGGCTGACGTTTCGTTCTAGAATCGAGGACGCTCAACCTAACCATTAGCTTGTGCTATACTTTTCCTCGCCGCTGATTGGCTAGACGGAGAGGGTGGACGACTGTGATTGGTTGTGTAAGTATGTGGGAGTTGATAAAGTTCGCAGCCTCTGGTGGTCGTCTCACTTTAGTGACAAATTCCTCAAAACTCCTGTTTAAGTTTAGTAAAATGCTTCTTAAAGTGTATGAGGCGGCTATTACGGATGTGTTACTGCGACGTGACCCCCTCTATTACAGTTTAAAGCGGGTTTAGCGTTGTGAGAAAGTGGACGAACTGCTGGAGGCCTTGAGATCAAAAGTCCCGCCCATTGGACAGCAAAAATAAAAACACACCAAGTTGGCGACCGGCCTGAACTTAATCCTTCCAGTGAATCTATGTAATCAAATGTCGTATGTTCAACTAAACCAGCAATGGATATATTTGCATAGCTAAATATTTATTAACTTTTGAAATGTATGGGTTAATACGTTTAAATGGCAGGTAATAGCTGGTAGAACCATATTGTATGAGTTAAAATAATTAACATAACAGTTTTTTAAGAATTAAAATATGTATTTGTGTTGCTGAATACTTGGTCAAAATTAGTTTTTTCCTTTAATTCATATGTGGTACTGTTTATTCTAGACTTCTAACGTTTTTATTTTCACGTGTTGACATGCAAATGCTCTTTCGCAAAATATAAGGAGCTATATATGTATGTTATATTAATAATATATTGAGTATAATACTTATTAATAATAATATTACAGGGCAAATTGCCTTTTTTCCTTTTTGCATTTATACAAAGCACTTCAGCGTTTAATTGGCTTATTTGCACTCTTGAATAGTTTGTAACTTGTATTTTTTATCGTATTGTTTATTCTAGTATATTGCAAATTACATATGTAATTTTATAATAAAAATGTTGCATATTAGCATAAAAAAATTAGGAAAAAAAATCTCAATATATAATTAACCAACTGTGTACAAAATGTGTTTTAGATTTTTTTTTCTTCAGTTTTTAATTTTGTGCAAACAATGACTAATATGTCAAAAACAAAAAGAGATAGTATTATATAACAACAAGGGGCAGCTCATCTATCAGTATTATATTGAACTTCATAACAATGTTGTTTAAAGTCATTTATAAACTGAAAAATTTGTAAAAGAAAAAAAGAGTCAGATGAAAGTGTCATCTGCATGTTATGATGCAGGTTGTGACCACTTCCAGGAAATGAGAACATGCAGTATTTACAGATACGCAACTCAAATGCCCAAGGGTGATGTAAAAAAAATTCACTGTTGACCATTTGGCATGGCGAGACTGAGTGATAATGGCACATTGGTCATGTTTTGAATATAAGAAATGTGATGTTTGTTGATTTCTGTTCTTTTTTTTTAATACAGGTGAAGGTACAAGGGGCTGCGTGGTGTGAGTGCCCATGAGAAAACCACGACGGAGGGGAGGCCTGCCCGGGGGCCAAAGTGATGCTGCGGACACGGGTACATCGGGTACGGGGGCATCACAGCCACGCTCACCCTCTCCCTACCGGCTGAAAGTTTCACCCACCAGAGAAACCCTAACGTACGCCCAGGCACAGAAAATTGTGGAAGTGGACCTGGATGGAAGACTGCATCGAATCAGCATCTTTGACCCCTTGATCGTGATCACTGAAGATGAGATGACTGCTCAGGACATTGCGGAGTGCAACAGCAACAAAGAAAACAGTGAGCAGACGTCGGTGACCGCCATTGTCAGCTCTCCGCGCCGATCGGTGGGCAACAGGGGTAAAAAGAAAGATGTGAAGCAGCTATCGTCGTCTTCATCACAAAACCACTGCTCCAACTCTCACGGACAATCTCAGACGCAGTCAAGCGTGAACAGCCACCACAGTGCTTTACCCAAGCCTACTTTCAGAGAACAGGAGTCTTACGAACCGGTGGAGGCGCCTCCTCGGCCTTCGGCATACTACCGCTACATTGAAAAGTCCGGTGAAGAGCTGGACACGGATGCGGAGTATGACATGGACGAGGAAGACATGGCCTGGCTGGAGCTGGTGAATGAAAGACGGGCATCAGAAGGCCAGCCACAAGTATCACCCGACACTTTCGAACTCCTGATAGACCGTCTAGAAAAAGAGTCGTTCTTGGAGTCACGAAGCCAAGCGCCCTCGCAGAGCGTCATCGATGAAGACGCCTTCTGCTGCGTCTGTCTTGACGATGAGTGTCTCAACAGTAACGTCATTCTGTTCTGTGACATCTGCAACCTGGCTGTGCACCAGGAGTGTTACGGAGTTCCCTACATCCCAGAGGGCCAGTGGCTCTGCCGCTGTTGCTTGCAGTCGCCCTCTCGGCCCGTGGACTGCGTGCTTTGCCCGAACCGGGGCGGAGCATTTAAACAGACCAGTGATGGACGATGGGCACATGTGGTCTGCGCTATTTGGATCCCAGAGGTGTGTTTTGCCAACACGGTCTTCCTTGAGCCCATTGAGGGTGTGGACAACATTCCACCGGCTAGGTGGAAGCTAACATGTTACCTGTGCAAGCAGAAAGGTTGCGGGGCGTCCATCCAGTGCCACAAGGCCAACTGCTACACGGCCTTCCATGTGACCTGTGCGCAGAGGGCGGGACTCTTTATGAAAATAGAGCCGGTCCGAGAGACTACTGTGAATGGGACTACGTTTTCGGTAAAAAAGACTGCGTTTTGTGAGGCGCACTCGCCGGCCGTGAAGGAAGGGTCGGATGATGAAGAAAACGGGGGGAGGGTTTTGGGGTGTAGGGCTAATAGGGGTCGCAGTGCCTACACGCAAACGCCACAGCTGAAGAAGCAGAGGCGCAGCAATAAACTGGATTCTAAGCAGCAGCAGAAGAAAGGAAAGAAGGAAGAGGTGTCCAAAAAAGTCACAACTCCTCTGGTCACTGTCCCAGAAATACCGACTCATAGGTAAATACTTGCTTATGGAAAGGGTTAGATCTATCTTTCCCACTGATCTATCTATCTATCTATCTATCTATCTATCTATCTATCTATCTATCTATCTATCTATCTATCTATCTATCTATCTATCTATCTATCTATCTATCTATCTATCTATCTATCTGTCTATCCCACTGATCTATCTATCTATCTATCTATCTATCTATCTATCTGTCTATCTATCCCACTGATCTATCTATCTGTCTGTCTATCTATCTATCTGTCTATCCCACTGATCTATCTATCTATCTATCTATCTATCTATCTATCTATCTATCTATCTATCTATCTATCTATCTATCTATCTATCTATCTATCTATCTATCTATCTGTCTGTCTGTCTATCCCACTGATCTATCTATCTGTCTGTCTATCTATCTATCTATCTGTCTATCCCACTGATCTATCTATCTGTCTGTCTATCTATCTATCTATCTGTCTATCCCACTGATCTGTCTATCTGTCTATCTATCTATCTATCTATCTGTCTATCCCACTGATCTATCTGTCTATCCCACTGATCTATCTATCTGTCTATCTGTCTGTCTATCTATCTATATATCTATCTGTCTGTCTATCCCACTGATCTATCTATCTATGTCTATCCCATCCGTCCGTCCGTCCGTCTATCCCACCCGTCCGTCCGTCTGTCTGTCCATCCCACTCATCCATCCGTCTATATATCTGTCTATCTATTGATCGTTTTTTGTTTTTTTCTCTCTTTACTTTATGTTGTCTGTCTTGTTGTTGGGCCTAGAGCCTGTAATAAAGTTTATATATATAATATTAAATGAAAAATGTATGCAAGTATACATGTTTAAAATGATTTTTAAACAACAAGCTTTGCTCACTAAATGTTAGAAGGGTTAATTCCCCTCAAAATGAAAATTCATTAATTGCTCACCTTTTTACAGATTGAACAAAATTTCTAAAGATGTGATCATACAGAGGAAGAATCATTTCATGCAGAGACTTCACAATTATTGGTTACTTAAGCGTCAGTCACGCAACGGAGTGCCTCTCATTCGTCGTTTACATTCGCATCTGCAGGGCCAGAGGAGTGCAGAACAGGTCAGTGTTTATGCGCATTTAAATGTTGTGGGGGGCTGCATGATTTGGAGAAAAAATAATCACACTGCATTTTTATTCTGATAAGTTTATTTTATATACATGTAAAAAAAAAAAAATCTAACTCCAGGTTGACAGTGCATGATTGTAGGCTTGCACAATTTAGCCTATACTCTATACTAGGTCTACTATACTGCTCTATACTACATTATTATTATCTCTGATTAATTTTTTCTTTGCTTATCTTTGGCTCTTATAAACTGCGTATAGGCGGAGCCAGATGAAAAGCTGAATGCTGTGAAAGAAGAGCTGAAATACTGGCAGAAGCTTCGTCATGATTTGGAGAGAGCGCGGCTTCTGATTGAGCTCATCCGCAAGCGAGAGAAGCATAAGAGAGAGCAGGTAACATACTGAAACATTTCATATGATTGGAGTGTGTTCTTGCAGAAGTTGATTACGTAATCTTGAATAAAATGACAACCAGATATGTGAACTCCGTTACTGTAGCTTAATTTGAACCTGAGACATGGTTTTTAAGGCCTGTGTGTAGTTATTTCTGGACTCATATTTACAGTTTCCAGAAATCAAAATGCATCACTTTTGACTCCTGTAAAAAGCTTAATTTAAAACACAATTAAACTATCAATGAATATGATAATTCGCGAAATAGGCTTTTATAAAGCAACATAAAACGCTAAAGTCAACTATTGAATAAAAAAGTAAATCTTTTTAATTTTGTAAGATTTACAAAGAATAAATTTGTAAATCTTACAAAATCCAGACGATTAAGCATTTAAGTGAACATTATCCCATAATTTACTCACCTTTAAGCCATTCTTGGTGTATATGACTTTCTCATTTCAGCCAAACACTGAGTTATATTAAAAATATCCTGGGTCTTCCAAGCTTAATAATAGTATGGTAACTTTTGAGGCCCAAAAAAGTAATCCATACTTACTCCAAGGGGTTAATAAAGACCTTCTAAAGCACTGTTTCTCAACCTGTGGGTCGTGGAACATTCCAGAGGGGGTCGCGAGACTTTTACTGTGTTCTCATATTTTCGAATGTCTTATGTTTAATCATTTTTGTCCTAACTTTCTAATGCTATTTCTTAACCGTCCTATCACAATAATTTATCACTGCAGCGAACGGCTCTTATTGGACAAGGTCCTACTCTCTTTACGTAAGCGGTTTACTCCGTTTCTTGGTAACGGCGGCGCAATTGCATTACATCGCTATGCCAGAAATATTGCACGCAGCCACGGCCTGTTAGTTGGACAAAAATGCATCCTTTTGCATGGATTTGTGATCCTTTTTCAGTAGACCCAAGTGATGTGGATGTTGTGCTCCCCATTAATTTGCAAACACAGTTAGTGGAACTTGCATCTGACGGCAGACTGCAACTTGCTTTTCGCAAGACAGACCTGAACTCTTTCTGGATTCAAACCAGACACGAATACCCAGAACTCGCAGATCGTGCAACAGTTTCTTCTGCCATTTAGCACTACCTATCTTTGCAAGTCGGGATTTTCGACAGTGACTGCAACGAAAACAAAAAGCAGTAATAGACTGACAACTTCTAGTTTGAGTGCGACACTACGAGTGGCCCTTTCGCCAATTCCACCGCGTCTGGATCTCATCGTTTCAGAGCGGCAGTCTCAAATGTCACATTAACGCGTGTGAACGTGAGTGAAAATAAATAAATCGGTTCGTTTCATAGTGTGCCTAATTTTTGAAAAAGTGTTTTGTGAAATTAATTATGAGCACACACGGTATAGGTCTAACGAATTTACTATTTTTATTTATTTATTTCTAGCCTTAGTGGGTCGTAGGACTGTCACAATAGGCAAAAGTGGGTCGCAATAGGCAAAAGGTTGAGAAACCCTGTTCTAAAGCGAAGTGATGTATCCATATTTATAACTTTATAGACTGTAATTCCTAGCTTCCGATAACGACCAAACGCACGTCTAGTTTTGATGGAATAGTGACCCCTGATGCGTGACTTATGAGGATCGAGCAAAACAAAACCCTGGTCACAAATTAGAAGTCTAAAACAAGAGTTTTTAAAGCAAAATGTCAGAGGGTTTCAATATAAGAGAAGAAGAGCTTGAGTTTGTTGCCCAGCCTTATTTGGCGTCTCTTCTCACCTAATTTTACTACTACATCCCATGTCATGCATTGGGTCAGAGGTCACTCATGTATGGCCGTTACCAGAAAAGCCAGGGATTATAATTTATAAAGTTAAAAACATGGATATTTCCTCTACAAAATGCATCGCTTTGTTTCAGAAGGCCTTTATTGACCCTCTCATATGGAGTCAAATGGGTTACTTTTATGATGGATGCGCTTATTTTGGCTTCAAAATCTCAATTACTATTCACTCCCATTATAAGGCTTGGAAAAGCAAGGATACTTTTTAATATAACTCTGATTATGTTTGTCTGAATGAAGAAAGTCATATACACCTAGAATGGCTTGAAGGTGAGTAAATGGGTGAATTTAATATAATATTTTTGGGTGAATTTAATATCAACAATTAGTTTAATGTAAATTATTATTTGGGTGTAAATGTGATGCTCCTCCTCATGAAAATTAGAACTCATGAGGATCAAGTTTGTACTAGTTCTCAGTTATTCTCTGTTGCTCACTCCCAATAACCATTTTATAATTTATAACTCTTATCAAAGAGAATACTCAATGTGGCAAGCCAGAATTTGTTCTTGCTGTAGAGAGTCGAAGCTCTGTCATTGTGAAATCATCACCACCCTGCTGCTCTGCGGTGTATAACGGTCCATAAACTCAAGCTGTTACTTAATTTGGCAAATATTGCTAGCAAGATTGGAATTAGTCATTTCTTTAGCTTTCACTTGGCAGCTTTTTCAGCCCATCAAAACCACATGTGACATCTTGTACAATGGATGAAGTGATTTTTAAAGTGAAGATATTTCAGCCACTTCCTTTGCAACTAATTGGTGGAACTGAACACACTTTGACAACACCATAATTTGCTGCTTGCTGTTATAATATTATTATAATTTAGGGGGAAGGATCACCTTGGAAATAATATTTTATTGGACACAGCTCACAGACAAAGTAATCTGACCTGTTACTGATTGTTTCCCCGACTTCTGTATGTCACTTTGACCATATAAAAATGATCCCGATGTCTCACTGTAGCCATGTGTTGCTTCTGTAGGTGAAGATTGACCAGGCTGTGACTGAGCATCAGTTAACTCCCGTTCTGGTACTGCTGCGCTCCACTTTAGACCAGCTTCAGGAGAAAGATACTGCAAACATATTTGCACAGCCTGTCAACTTAAAAGAGGTCTGTCTAGATTTATTCAAAGGTTTGGGGGTTTTGGTGAATGTTTACAGTATGAATGGTAATATTGTAGGAAGTGTTTTCTGTTTTAACATATTTTAAGATGTAATTTATTCCTTTGATGCAAACCATCGCCAGCATCGTTACTCCAGTCTTCAGTGTCACGTGATCCTTCAGAAATCATTGTATTGTCAAGAAACATTTCTTGTTATCAATGTTGAAAACGGCATTTATTTGAAAAACGGTAATCCCTCGCCACTTCGCTGTTTAAGCATCGCGGCCTCAGCGCATCACGGATTTTTCAAAAATATTCATTGAAAAATAAAAATCCAAAAATACCGCCACATCGGCAGCCGAATTGCATAAAGCAGCTTTTTTTTATTGTGATCCGAGAGAAACGCTTTCCCAGGACGCCAGACAAAGAGAGAAACTCTCTCAGAGGCTTTGTACACACCCACGGCACTCAGACAAGACACGTGATTGGTTCCCGGCGCGAGATCGACGAATGAGAGCACGAGTGGATGTATTCCGTGAGCTGATTGGCTGATCCATCCTTCGTGGATTTTCACTTATCGCGTGATAAACTTTAACTGTGATAAACGAGGGATCACTGTAGCTATGTTGTGTAAAATTATAAATGTTATATCAATTTAATTCATAACAATTTTGCGGTTATACAAAGATTTCAAACCGAGTGATCTACTGAGATTATAAAAAAATAGCAATCTATTCTTTTGTTAAAATACTAATCTTATAATTTTCTTGCCTCATACACATTTGTCAATGGAGGTTTCAAGCCTTAACCAGAAACTGTGCTCTTGGCTTCCCAGGTCCCAGATTACCTGGAGTTTATCACGCACCCCATGGACTTCTCCACCATAAAAACCAAATTGGAAGCTCACAAATATCGCTCTGTCCTTGACCTGGAGGCTGATTTTAACCTCATGATCTCCAACTGCCTGCTCTACAATGCTAAAGACACTGGGTTTTACCAAGCCGCATTACGTCTGAGGGACCTAGGGGGCGCTATCCTGAGGCACGCTCAGAGACAAGCCCACAATACAGGCTTTGACTTGGACACGGGCATGCACCTGGCAGAATCGCCACACAAAAATGACTACTACCGCTGCACTTTGGAAGATGGTGAGTAGTTCACAGGAAACTTTTTTTATTTGAATTTAAAAGTTAACTTGTTGGCAATGGTAAAATGGGATTTAAATTTTTATTTTTTTGTCAACGGCATGGCACGTTTTCTTTTGTCAAAAGCACTTTCTGTAAATAACTTCATGTGTCGTGTCATGGCATCATTTAGCCTCTACCTTTAAAGCAAATAGCATGACGTTTGCCTTTTTACTAACGGTTTTGTTGTGTGTATGTAGTCGACACGCTGCTAGACCCTGATAATCGATTGCACATGACGACAGAAAACCAGTTGAGGGAGCTGCTAGATAAATTAGAGGTGGTGACGTCCATGCGCTCGAGCGGCGCACGCACGCGTCGCATCCGCCTGCTGCGGCGAGAAATCCACAACGTCCGCTATAAGCAGCACTCGCGGAACTCGCACGTTCTCAATGGAGACCTCAAAGAGGAAGACGAGGAGGAGGATGAAGACAAAGAGATGGATGGTGAACATAACCTGTCGTCGTCGTCAGATAAAGGTGAAACTTAACTAGGTTTGGGAATTTAGATTTGGGCATTCAGAATTCAGTTTCTTTCCAGCTATTACAGAGTTCTGATTCAGTTTTTTTAAATACTGGAAACAAATGGTTTTCATAACGTTTTAGTACTGTTAGTTCTGGTTCTTTTTAGAGCTGGCCTTAAAATGAAAATTCACGCTATTTCCTATTTGATCTTTTTGTAAATAATTCATCCATTCACATTTAATTTAATCAAAATATCATAACTTGATATTCCGATTACACTTAGAGTTTGTTGGACTTGTTCAATTATTTTTTTCCGTTTAAACCCGCCTCTTTCTTTCAGTCGACTACAGGCTCACATTCAGATCTGGCCTTTTTCCAATCAACGTCCGATGGGTTGAACCAAGTCCCTGTCCTACTTTTTTTTTCTTTTTTTTTTTGGTAATCTGTTTCACCCGGATATACATCACAATACGGCGGAAAAGCTCTACTTCTGTTACATCACGGCTTTAATGAATTGGTCAAAAAGCATTCTTGAACTCTGATTTAGTCAAGTAGCTGTAAAGTAATGACTCGTTCACTACTCTCATCATGTATAACTCAAATTTAACTCTTCCTATTGTAAAGTGGAATCAGAAGCGAATTGTTCAATTGAGAATTTTTAGATGTCTCTTCACACACACACACACACACACACACACACACACACACACACACACACACACACACACACACACACACACACACACACACACACACACACACACTTGAAATAGTTTTCAATTTAATGTAGAAGCTCCAGGTTTGCTGTGCATTTTTTAAAGGTTGCACAAATTGACTCAAAATAAAAAATTTATTTATCAGTATGACTATATAATAATAATAATTATTATTACTACAAAATATATTAAGCAAAATAAGTGATCTACCTGTTTTACATGTATTTAGTAAAAATAAATAAACGTTTTACAGTCCAAATGTAAAATTGCAATGCTAATAGTTGTCTTAATTTCTTCATTTTCAAATGTTTAACCATTTAAGCTTTTTCCCCACAATTCCAGTCTGATTCCAGATTTTCTTGACGTCTGGCTGTCCCTCTTTTTATGTAGATGACTGTAAATCAACCCCTCCTCCCATGCTGGAGCCCACAGGCCTGGCTTTGTCCCCTCCGCCACGAGACACCCACCAAGAACCACCGACCCTCCGACCCATGACATCTGACCCCAGGACCTCCCCATGCCCACCCAAGCGCCTCAAACTCAACGAGTGCCAAGAGGCCGATTCAGACGCTGCACCTGTGAACAGCCGCACCAAACTCGAGGACCGGCCACCTGAGAACAAACTGATCAACGGACTCTCCTCCACCGAGTCGCCGGTCCGGCCCGCCATGGGCGGGGTCGGGCGGCGAACATCCGTCCTCTTCAAAAAAGCAAAAAATGGAGCAAAGCTCCAGCGTGAGAGAGACAATCAGATGCAGAACGGAAACAAGGAGGAAGTTGTCAGCACTGACCCAGACCCTGCACGCACACCAAATTGCACCGCCACCTTCAAGACTGAAACTTCAGCCCAGCCAAAACCTTCAACACCTCCGCCCATATCAACCCTAGCCAAGCAGAGATCAAGGAGTCGCAGCTGTAGTCCAGAGCGTGAGAGAACGCCCCCGCGACTCACTCTAGAGCCTGGTAAAGAAAACAACTGATCTTGTGACATATTTACTTGTAGGGCCGCACAATTTGGTGAGAAATGTAACTGGTCTTTCTTTGAAGATAATTGTGTTTGTGTGGGGTTTTTAATGCAAGTTTTGTCATTTCTTCTTTTTTTTTGGAGTTCCCGTGTGTGTGTGTTGTAACTTTAGTAAGGATTAAGCTTATAGTAATAATATTATAATTTGAATTATTTTCTTTTTTTTTTCTGAACATAGCATATACCAAACTGAAACTGTGACCCTAAAACCTATGAGTAAAGATCATCAGTAATTTTAACCATTACACCAATATATATAAATAATTCTTATTATTTTTATTGTTACTAAATGAAAATATTAAACCAAATAAGGAATATTACTAAACATATTTAGGAAAACCCCAAAATTACAATATTAATAGTCATTTGTCATTTTTATTGTTTATTTCTTTTTTCAGATTGTGCAGCTTTATATACCTGTGCCGTTATTTTGCATAGTGGATGTTTTCATGTTAATGTTTTAAGTCCCGTTAGTCAAGGTTCCTTGCACATTTATGATTGTTATATCTAAATGACCTTGCACAGTATGTAAATGTGCTCATGCTTGCAATACTATAACCATTACAAACTCATTTTGTATTTCAGTTTCCATAAAGGGGAAAAGGAAAAAAAGTATTTATTACAATTGAAAGTGTGGCTTGGGTAACAAATGTTTTTGTAATTTATACTTTCATAAACACCCTTTTCTCTCTATGTTTTAGCTCTCACAAATGGATTCAGAAAGCACAAAGATGGCGGCTCTGACTCAGAGTGCAGCTCCTCTCCAATTCTTAAAGAACTGTAAGAAGAAAAAGAAAGAAAGGACTGCGTCATATTGCTCAGTTAAACTCTGTTTGTGCAGTTCTCACTCTTTTTTTTTCTGTTGGTTTCAGTGTCTCGCCCCCTAAAAAGAGCCGAGGGAAACCTGCTTTGTCCAAAGTACCATTCTTAGAAACTGTTAATGGAGACTCTGACTATACTGGGACTGGTAAGAAATGAATCCCAATGAAATGTCAATATATTTGTTTTTGTGTGCACAAGTGAATATTACAATCCTTGTTCTATGTAGATGTGCTTTCAAATGGAGACGCACCTGAACCTGAACCCCTGGATTTGGTGTGGGCCAAAAGCAGAGGATATCCATCCTATCCTGCTCTGGTGAGAGGGATAGCCATCCTATCCTGCTCTATGCTTACTTTAAATTCGTAGTGCTTGTTGGTCATACATAATTGTATATTATTTTTGAACATCATTATGTGTCCACAGTGTGTGTACACAACCACCCTATTGTAAAAATCCATTCAATGTTTGTTATACAGTAATACCTCGGTTTACGAGTTGAATTCGTTCCAAGAGCGAGCTCGTAACCCAAAATTCTCGTACACCAAAACAATTTTCCCCATAAGAATGCACAAAAAATCACTCGATTCGTTCCACACGACCATAAATGCACATTTTAAATATTTTACCCAATTAATTACAGTTAAAATGATAATCATTAAGATCTCATATAAATACTCATTAATACTTGACAATTTACTGTAATGCACTTCAGCTTTGAGTAGCGTCGCTGCTGTCGTGATGGAGACGAGAATAGGGGTGCGGGGGGTGGGGTGTTACTACTTGACGCTGAGAGAATGAACGAGTTAAGGGGTGATAAAGGGGTTGGAACCCTGTAATGTAATAAAGGGGTTGGTTCTCTGTAATGCACAGATTTAATTTACTTATGTGATTTCTTGATATTTATGTTTATAGACATAACTGTCTGTGTTTATAAACTTTATCAAATACACACAAGGTTTCGTTAAAAACACGCAGTTTAAGCGCAATAATAATACCTGAAAAATAACTTTTTTTTTAAGTTTAATCCTCACTTCTAGCTTTCTGTGCAGGTGCTTCGGATATGTGCGCTCATAAAACCATACATTCAGAAGTTTAGACTGATATAGCTTTAAAGTGCATGTAGATAATAACCTTTAATGATGACAAAGAACTGTAATGTCACGTGAGCGTGACTGCGATGGAGATACTGATCAAAACCAACCAAATGTTTTAGTTTTTGGCAGAGAATCTAAGGCATGATCTGTATAGAGTACCCATTCATTAGGGACCATTCACTTTTTTCAGCTGCATGTTTATTCCATTCATTTTGCCCATAGGGATTTATTTGATTCGGAATTATTTCATTTATTATCATAGTCTTTTTTTTTCTTCTTCTTTTTGACTGATTAGTGTAATTTTTTGATACAGCATCATTGATAATGTAGTTTTTCACCTAAAATGTTAAACATGTTTATTTAAAAAATAAGCTGAAGTATTTGTCGATTAACAACCTCGTTGCTCACAAGTAGGTTTGTCTTTAAAGGTTTTTAAGTTATTGTCTAAAATATATTTCCCTATGTAGAGAATGAATTAAGTTTTTACTTTTAGAGGCCGGCTTTTTCACTAGATAGGGAGGCTGGGAGCAGCAACTCATTTGCATTTAACCAATTTAACATGCATGAAAACTAATTTTTTTGCTTCCAATCAAAAATGGAGATTTACAACATGGTATAGCAAATGATCTGTGGGGTATCTTGAGCTGAAACTTCAGACGCATTCTGGGGACACCTGAGACTTATAGTACATCTTGTAAAAAGCGTCATAATAAATCCGCTTAAAAGAGATCATTTAATAATAAAGTAATTTTTTTAAACTTGGGATTATTCTATAAATCTTTCAACGTTATGATGAGATGAGCCTGACCCATTTACTTCATTAATACACAATCCCATTTTCATTATAAATTATTTATTAGTCATGGGATTTTTTATTTTTTTTGTCAGATGAACCTGTTTGACCTAAAACACCCTGAAGGTCATATTCCAGTAATTAAATAATACTTATATTTAACAGCACATTTATATTTTCAGTGGCCATATGGCACTACAGGTAAACAAATAATAAAACAAGCGTTTATTTTGCTTGCTATTATTTATCTTTATTTTATTATAATTATTTTAATTTTACATTTATAATTTAATTATTGAAGTTCTGCAGATAAACAAATATGTATTTATTTTAGTTTAGTTGTACATTTTTATGATAACATTAGTATTTCAACTTTTTGATCTGGTGATTAAAAAAGTGAGTGCCCTACTTTTTTCTTTTTCCCTCCCCAAATAGTCCTTTTAAACCGGTATATGTATAAAATGGGTAGTGAACTACATTGACATTTATGCATTTGGCAGACGCTTTTATCCAAAGCTTCGTCAACGTCTACCTTCAATGCATTCTAATTAGTTCTTGTTTTCCCTGGGAATCGAACCTATGATGTTGCCGTGTCACGCACAATTACTACACGTTACCATTTGAGCCACAGGAACTGTTTTAGAAAACCATTGGCATTTAAAGGTTAAATGAATGGTTGAAATTGCTCTTGTTTTGCAGATCATAGATCCAGACATGCCTCAGGAGGGTCTGCTGCATAACGGCGTGCCTATCCCTGTGCCCCCGCTCGACGTACTGCGCCTGGGGGACCAGAGACAAGAAGAAGCCGGCGAGAAACTCTTCCTGGTTCTCTTCTTCGACAACAAACGCACCTGGTGAGCACAGCACTGGAGATTAACTTTGTTTTCCTTTAGCTTTATCCACCAGACTTTGCTTATCCAAATATCCATTGTAAGTATCCACTGGATTTGAGGATTTTAGAAGGAACTGTCTGTGAGTTATCTTTTCTCATGTCTGTATCTGCAGGCAGTGGCTGCCACGAGATAAGGTGATCCCTCTCGGCGTTGACGACACAGCTGATAAACTGCGTATGATGGAGGGCAAAAAGACCAGTATCCGGAAGTCTGTGCAGGTGGCTTACGACCGAGCTATGATGCACCTGAGCCGAGTTCGAGGAGATCATGGTTTTGTTGGCTCCAATTTCATGTAGAACAGAAACGCCAACCACATCTGTCTTTGCATACCACTTTAATGGGTTTTTTAAGGCAGGCTCACAGCCGTTTGGTTAGTTCAACAGGTACTAGACTCCTGATCAGTCAGTTTAGTTTAGTTTAGTTTATCCATGTGTTCCCCGACACAACCCTCTGCAATGGTTTAGTAGCGGAGACATTTCAGATTCAGTTGTTGTTCTTTTTCTCCAGGTTTAGGATGCTTGCTAGGAGAGGGCGGCTGTTTCAGTCAATGATTTGTGTTTTTATAAGGCATCACTTTATGGTGATGATGAGTCTAAACCACCCAGACCCATAGTTCTAGCTTTTGGTACATTCAGAGCTATTAATTTCTGTATAATAAATCATTTTAAATGATTCAATGAATGAACTTAAAGAATATAAACATTTGAATGAATCACTGCCATTTTCTTAAGATAGCTTTTTACTTTTTAAAGTTTTACAAACCACTTCTTGTATATTGTAAAGACACTTGTGTAAATAAGTATGTTTTTTATCATATAGTATCTAATTTAATGTTTTGTTTTTTTAAATTTTGTTTATTGTGAAATAAATGGCTTGGAGGAATGAAGAAATGAAGGTTGTGTGTATATATACGTGTAAAAAGATTTTCAGATCAACTGACTTTCTACATAGTGTATCCTGATGCTTGTCTTTGATATCAGATTGCGTGAGTTTGTTCATATATATGAACATTACAGACATGCAGTGATGTATGTGTATATGTACCAACTCACAGTTGTCTATGGTTAAATATATATTCTCATTTTTTGATACAAAAAAGTAATTTATTTATGGACCGTAAAGAGATGAAAGAATTAAATTATATTGGTTCAAGATGGAAATCGGATCTCTTATTTAAGATGATAAACTATTGCATAGGCTTTTAAGATCTTACTTCACATGTGCTTTCAAATTCTGTTTTGGTTCTTTTAAAGATTTCAAGGTGAAATGCTGGAGGGTTGATGATGATATATTGTTCACTTGCTGTTTGACAGTAAAAATCCCTTTTCATTATCAAGCACAGAACCTTGTATTTATTGTAGAAAGTTGTGTAGCTTTTGTTCACTGTTTATAAGATGGAACCTCTAAGAAATTTGAAGCTTGTATAAACTGCAGATTTTGCCTACCCACCAAATAACCTGTCTCAAACAGTATTTTCTCATGTGGGAAAATAAATGTTCTATTGAAAATCTACTATGACTGTTGCCGTTGTAATTTGATTTAAACATGATTTTAATAATGAATGCGTTTAGGTCGTTGTATGTTTTGCTTTTACATATTTGAGTAGTATAACAAGCAGCTTTATACAGTAAATTTGTATAAATGTGTACTTCAATGTAAATATTCTCAAATTTGCCTTGTTTGGTATCATGTAAAGGTGATGCAGAAGAAGGGTAAATCGATACATTTGGCAGACACTTTATCCAAAGCGACTTATATTGCATTCAAGATACACATTGACATTATAATCAGTTCTTGCTTTCCCTGGGAATCGAAACCATGACCTTGGCGTTGCAAATGCCATGCTCTACTGGTTGAGCTACAGGAAAGCGTATACATATTTATTGTACATTGGAAATTACTATACCCTTGTGTAGTGACGTGAGCGGTGTATTATTATTATTGGGGGGATTTTTTTTAAAGGGGGATTTTAAAGTTGTAAATACGACTCTAGAGGGCATTAATGTCCAATTTCCGACTAGGAAAGTCGTATTTCTTGTGTAACTAGGAGCTTTATACAGATGATTTGACGTACTTCTGTGTTAATATTCTCATATTTAGTATCACGTAAAGGTGAAGTAAAATGGTTAGATGGAATACCATACATAAAATATCACTACAACCGTACCTCACTAAAAAACGTTTAATTGATTAGAAATTAGCCTTGAACGCTCTCACTTAAGAGTCGGCCATGTTGCAAGCGCCCGCGCGAATTTCTTGGCATCGGATTGGTTGATATGTTTGGGGGCGGGGTTTCGCAACGGCTGCGTGCTTTCAAACACTGCTTTTTTTTCCTTCCCACTGTGTTCACGAGTTCGAGTTCAAGTGCTTTCTTTGTCGGAAAGAATGGGATTCATGGAGGAAGCTAGGTATATTTTTGTATATTTCTTGGGGAAATTTTATTAAAGCCAAACTATATTGAAGATACATAATTTTGAGTAAAATTCAAAATTCGTCCGTTGACAACCATTCACCACGGTCTCTAGAGAGTCAGCTTGCAAACGATTCTGCAATTTCCATCAAAAATATTTTCAACGTTCTCCAAATGGCTAAAATGTTCTCCGAGTTTACTAGCGGTAACTGTAGTGAGCCAGTTTCCCACTAGGAAAGTCGTATTTACGATCATTCCGAAGACAAAAGATCCAAAGTCACGACCCCCTCTGTCTGTGTACACTTCAATTGATGATTGAAGAATTTGTTCAGTATGATTTGCTATCATAATATGAGAAAACATTGTCAAGATTCTGGCTGGAAGGAGACAAACCATTGCTGTGAATCTCTGAAACATGGTAAGGTGACTAATGTTCAAATTGTTTCAGTTTAAAATTTTAAAAGTGCATTCACATGATACGTCTACTGTATCACAGTTTCATTTGTGACGGTAGGGAAATTAAAACAGTTACTCCGGCTTTCGTATGGCAGATTGCCAACATTTGTTTTATATGAATGCCTGATCAAACGTAAGGGTTTTATAAACTGTTATAAATGAATAGCTCACTTTTCCTATTTGAAGTACAGTATCTTTTAAATGGTGTTTTATCTACCCTTTCGTTATATATAGGCTGACTGTGAGGCAATTAGTGTAAAAGATGTGTCTAGTAAGCAAAGGGACCTGGGTTGTCCTGTTCTGTTAATTTATTAATTTTCAGATCCACGGAATAAAAGTTGATATGTGTACCATGAATGAAATGCAAAAAAAAAAAAACACAAAATATATATTTTTAATCAATGCATATAAGAAAACCACATCGTGAGGCTTAGTTTTTTTAATTAAACTAAACTATGCTTGTTCATGGGTAATCTACAGTACATTGACCTGGGATATTGTTGTGGGCAAAAGTGTAAAGTGTATTGCAACAGAGATCAGATGTCTTAAATCTCTGTCCCTGAAGGCCGTCTCAGGACTGCATATCCCAGGCCTGCTGTGGGAGAAGGGTGAGGTGGTTGTGTCGTAGTGTTCTCAGCTCCGTCAGCCGTCCCAGGAGCCTGGCGAAGCGTCGCGGGTCCTGTGCCGTCCCCTGACTACAGCAGCAACAAGTTCGGGACAGGAGCTCCAAAACAAACTCCTGTAAGTTCTCAACACAGCTCACTGCACGCAGAGACGGCCTGTCTGCTTGACAACAGGAGACAAATGCGGAAACTTATTTGCCGCTATGGTAAATGAAGTGGCGTTAAAAATAAAACTAGCATGACTGACTGTTTTTGTACAGGTAAATAACTGGAATCACACCAGTAGCCTTGGACATTCAAGTTACAAATATATCCCAATGATATTGGGAGATGTACACTCACATCTCCCAATAGAGAACAGTGAATTCAAGACCTAATACAATAATATTACTCCCGTGTGTTCCTTCGCGGCTCCCCGTATCCCGTATTCCATGTTCCACGACCTTCACTCTGGATTATCACTTCGTTTGTTTTCTGCACTATTATAATAAATTCACTCATTTGCACTTGAATCCGGGTTTTGTGTTTTCCCTTGCTTTCCCCGCTCCTCCCTCCTCTTTTCTCCTCCACGCACGCTGCTCAAAGCTGAAGTGCATTACAGTAAATTGTCAAGTATTTTTAGAGTTTAATTGTCAGTTATTAATTAGTATTTATATGAGATCTTAATGGTTATAATTTTAACTGTAATTAATAGGATAAAACCAAAAAAATATTTAAAATGGGCATTTATGGTCGCGTGGAACGAATCAATTGATTTTTAGTGCATTCTTATGGGGAAAATTGTTTTGGTGTACAAGCATTTTGGGTTACGAGCTCTTGGAACGAATTAAACCCCCTCCCCCACAAAAAAAAAATATATATAGTCGAGTAAGTAACCACATTGTGCACGTTTACATTTTAATGTAAAGTGCCCACTGTTACATTCAAATAGGTGGATAAGCTAAACTTTTATGATGCCATTTGCTTCCTGACCTATAAATGCATGTTCTGAATACAGTGACATCATTCGGTTCACATGGCAATGAGTCCCAATTGTGTTAATCATAATGCACAAACCTGAACACAACACTGCCGTCGCTGTTAGAAGTGCATATTCAGCCTCGGTTACAGCGATAGTCACCATACTATGGAGGAAATTCACCACAGATCTCAAGAGCTCGTCACTGAACCCTGATCAGAGATAAAAATCACAACATTAGCATAGACAAAACCAATAAAGTGATACATCAATTCCTTGTCATGTTGGATTTGTCACTGCTTGTACTGTGAGATTTTCCTACTATGGTTATCACTTTGCATCATAGATCACCTGAGTGTGTCGGTATCCTGTGGCTGTTCCCATTCTTGGACTCTAAAGTTTTTGCCCAATCAGGGTTTGAGTTATTTGAATTTGCTGGATATAAAGCTGGTGATAGAAAACAATCAGTGAGTTATAAGTGATTCATAATGTGTTGAGTTGTTGAAATGAACAACACTATTAATCTTGCGTCTAACGTGACATTTCAGATACTGTTTCTGGGTCCAAACCCTCTACCCTGTTTCACTTGATAATATGAACTCAATAGCCATTCATTGCACACTTTTAAAAACTCACACCAATGTTTTAATGATTCATAAAAGAGGAATCAGTGTCTGAATCAGGTTCTTTCCTGACATTGATGACTCCATGAAGAACTTTTGCATCCACCGAACCTTTCCATTGCACAAAAGGCTTTTTAAAGTGGAAAAAAAGGTTGTTTAGATTATAAAAATATTCTTCACACTGAGATTTTTTTTGTGTGTTTTTATTTTATTTTTTAGAACTGTGTCCATTTACATAAACCGCTTCGACTAGTCTTACAAGTTAGTCTTACTTTTTTTTTTTTTTTTTTTTTAAGACGTTTTCATAACTTTCCCCGCCATTGATAGAATTTTCCAGCTTTCCATGCTTTCATTGTTATTCGGTAATGACACTATTAGGCATCTTCTGAAAGAGTACAAAATAGCCAGATGTGAATTGAAGAAGAAGAAACAAGCGATATCATATGTATGCAGATGCATAGGTAAAATAACACCATCATTAACATTACATGGCGTAGAAATTAAAACCGCCTGAATGAAATGTGGACCCAAGACAAGGTGTAAGACTGTGTATCCTTAGGGGGTTTTGATGGACTCGATCTCATCCATCTACGTTTTTAACATCGTTCTGATCCAGATGTAGTCTTTGACAAAACATTTTTTTTTTTTTTAAATTTTTAATGAAAAGTTGTTGCTCTTTTTATGAAACTTACACATATTCAAGTTTTGATTAAAAAACAGAATGCATGAAGCTAGAATAAGATGCGGGGGAAAAGTTAAAAGGCAGTTACATAAAAAGATAGTCAGACTAGTTATGACACTATTTTAAGACTTAACCCTAGTCCCAGACTAAAATGCATGTTTTAGTCTAAAAATAATGGATGATAAAACAAGCATGTTTTAGTGAGCTGTTTTAACTAAAAACAACTTGTACTGGCCTAAAATTGTACCTAAAATATCAGTGCCATTGTTTTTTGTCTCTAGATGCCCACCAGTATATATTTTTCTAAGGCATGTTTATGAAAGCTACTTTAATGTCCTAATTGAACTAAGGCCTAATCCTGGCTTAATCTAAAGCCTTTCTGTGAAACCAGGTTTATGTTTATTGTTTACTGAAAGGTTCTTTTGGAGAACACAAATTTAACAGTTTGTTTGCTTTTGGGATCTGATATAGTGCTTGGACCCAAAAACAGTGACTTGTTATATGTCTCATCAGACTTAAGCAGATTATGCGATAGTGTATGTCATTACCAGTGCTAACACTTGTGGGGTTCTCTGAGAACTGTTGAGCTAAGAGTAGGAACATTACTTCAACTGAAGAGCTGGATAGAAGTGTGTTCTGGTCAGAACTATCCAAAAGCTCAAACCCTAAAATACAGATGACAATAAATCAGTTGTATTTAGACATTTGTGGGGTGTGATCTGAAAGAAGTTGGAGGAAACTGACCAGGTACGCTCCTCAAAAATTGCAAAAGCTTCTCCGACTGAAGAGGTGTCAGATCTGTATTTGTTAAACTTGACCACAGAGGCATCTGGGAAAAGAAAAAAAAGATATCTTATACACTACCCAGCCAAATAAAAGTTGCTTTGGATTTAAATAGGCAAATGCTTAAGAGTCTATGATTGGATCATTATTGCAGTGATTATTATGTTTATTATTGTATATGTTTGTCAATCGTTCTTCTATTACTAATTGATGAAGTGTGTACCTTTTCATTTCATAAACAATCATGTAGGAAGACTCATCGTGGTCATATTCCAGGATGATAATGTCAAGATTCATCTGACTCAAACTGTGAAGTAATGGTTGGGAGGAAGCATGAAGAATCATTTTCACACATGAATTGGCAACTCTGAGTCCAGACTTAAATCTCATTGAAAGTGTTTGGGATGTGCTGGAGGAGACTTTACAGAGTGATCGACTCTTGCATTGTCAATACAAGATCTTGACCAAAAATTGATGCAGCTCTTGATGGAAATAATTGTTGTGATGTTATTTCTATCCAGAAGTCTATCGATTTAAGTCTGGAATCAGAGTTGCCAATTCATGTGTGAAAATGATTCTTCTTGGTCCCTTCCAACCATTACTTCTGATGAATCTTAGCATTGTTATTATGGAATATGGCCACATCATCTTCCTACATGGTTGTGTAAAAATTAAAAAGCAAACAGTAATCATAGATTCTTATGCATTTGCTTATTTAAATCCAAACACCAACTTTTATTTTGGCTGGGCAATGTATTATAGTAATTTTCGTTTTGTACTTTTACTTCTTTGACCTACCGGGCAGTGTGTGTTGTCTTGAATAATGTACCTACGATAAGCCTCAACAATTCTATTCAGAATGCATCTCTGCTCTCTGGAGAAACTAGATGATACCTGCTAACAGTAAGTTTGAAGATAAGAAACTTGTTCTGAATTTTAAACACTGGCTTCAAATTTCACCAAATGGAAAAGCTGAAAAACGGCAGAGGATTTTACCCGTGTGGTGAATCTGCTGGTGGACGAGACGTTTCTGCTTTCAGAGTAGTCATCTTCAGTTCTTCCTGTTGACCCGTTGTGTCCTCTATTCTTGTAGCCCTTCCTCAGTCTCTTCGACTGGCATTGCACTTCTGTAAGCAGACCTGACAAAAAGACCCAAGCAATCAGCTAATGTTGACAGCGCTTTTTGATGCCAACACAATGTCCAATTACACTGTTTTTCTCTGCAAGCAGCATCTGTCTCAGATTCCCCAAAATTACTGACTCAATACGTAAAGATTTAAATCAGTTTAGAAGGTTTTACGTCAATCTCACACTCTGCCAGCATCCCGACGGCTCTGCATTTGCGCAGTCTGCAGTCCTGACACTTTCTCCGCATGTACATGTCCATCTCGCAGCTTCCACCACTTTTGCAATGGTACACAGCCTTTTTAGTCACACTACGTCTGAAGAAACCTAAACCAGGAGACATGTACACTACTGTTCAAATTTTTGGGTCAGTTTTAAAAGAACTTAAAAAATATTAATAAATAAAAAGTAATTTATTCCTGTGATGCAAAGCTGAATTTTTAGCATCATTACTCCAGTCTTTTGTGCCACATGATCCTTCAGAAATTATTCTAATATGCTGATTTCGTGGTAAATAAACATTTATTATTAATAGTAATGCTGAAAATAGTTGTGCTGCTTAATATGTTTGTGGAAAAAGTTCAACTTTTTTCAGTACAGTGGTACCTCGAGATACGAAATTAATGCGTTCCGAGGCGGCCTTCATATAATGAGTTTTTCGTATCTTGGAACACATTTTACATGTAAAATGGCTAATCCGTTCCAAGCCCTCCAAAAACACCCCATTAAATTTCATAATAAAGCTAAATTGACCTATAAACAATGAAATAACGTAAAATGTCGAAGCTTAACTTTCGAGTGAGGCTATCTCCGAAAGTGGCGGCAGAGGAGGAGGAGGACAAACGGCAGATAACGTACGTACACTTAACTTTACGAAAACACATAAAAAATGTAAAGTTTCGGGTGCGGAGTGGCTGAGCTAAAGCACGCCAGCACGTACGTGTAGAATATGCATGATGGGAGGGATGCTGTCCAATTAGAGAGAAGGATCTCATGGCTTGGCTAGCATCAGGAACCAATGGGAGAGCAGGAGGATGGTGGCGAGTCTACTATAACTAAGATGGCGGCGTGCGGCACGAGTTTCAAAATTGTTATGGGGCGAATCTCGGACTTTCAGAAACCTTTCGTATCTTGAAAACTTTTCGTATGTAGAGCAGTAAAAATTTTCGTCTTTGCTTTCGTAACTTGGATTTTTCGTAAGTTGAGCCTTTTGTATCTTGAGGTACTACTGTATTTTGATTCCTTGTTCAACAAAATTATTAATTTCTTTCCAAAAGCATAAATCAATAATAAATAAATCACTAACCCCAAATACTTAATACTTAGTTTTAATACTTAAAACTTGTTATCCAGGAAAACAAACCAAAAATGGCATTTAATGATATTTCCAAGCAATAGCAAGTAGTAAATCTTCTTTCTTTGTTATTGGTTCTTTAAAAAAGCTCTTTGATATGCCCCTCTCCATTTCCTGTTTTAAAGGGAAATGTCAACTCTAAAAAGAAAACTGCTTGCCAACCCATTACACAAAATCTTTCAAATACGAATTTTGGACACTAGTGAATTAAGATGATGAATCAAGGATTAAAGGGATAGTTCTCACAGTAATTAAAATTATCTCGTCATTTAATCACCCTCATGCCATGCCATCAACTTTATACATTCTTTCTACACACATTGATTTTTAAGAAAACAGTCCACTTCTCCATGCAATGCAAGTGAATGGCTGCTGCTCGTGTGACTGTAATCTATATGACATCAGTGGATAAATCAATTTTTTCTTAAGCAAAACTGCAGTTGTCTATAAGAAAAATACCGTTCTTTAACCATAAATAATTGCTCCTGGTCAACTGTCATATGAGCGTTCATGATAGCAACGTGTCATACATTGGGAATGGCATAAGGGGGGAGTAGATGATACAATTTTAATTTGTTGTATGTAGTATCCCTTTAATGTTGTCCTTAAATTAAATAATGCAGTTTTTGAACGGCAAACCTTTGCAGCCCTCACAGGTGAGGGCGTTGTAGTGATATCCCGAGGCTTTATCTCCACACACCACACACAGCTCATCTTGGCCTTTCACCCGAGCTCCATGGCCCATCCTGGGCCTTTTCAGCACTGGAAGACCAATAATGCTGCCTCTTGTTGGGCTTTGGACCTCCATCTCAGGCTCACACATGTACTCCGAGCACTGATGGCTGTAGGGGTACGGCTGGTTGCACGCTTGAGCATTTGGTGCTCCGTACATTGAGAACTGCACATTAACAGGGCTGAACGGCTGCTGCCCATAGAGAGGACTTTGTAGATCTGGCTCTTGGTAAGTGCAGTTCAGTGGATCCACAAGAACATCTGCAGCAAGGAGAGGAGAACAACTTGTTGAATGAAACTATTGAAAGTGTTTCACAAGAAATATGTATCTTTTTCACATGATTCTTGAATTACCTAATGATGACTTTTATGAGGCTATTGGGACATAATACAAAAAAACTCAGAGCAAGACCTTTTGAATCTGGAAACAGGATGCAGCTGAAGAGGTTACAGTTTTGTTTATGGTTGTTATTTGCTTTGTAGCTTATGAGGTTTTTATAACCGTACAGAATCTTCCTGATGTTTTCTTTGTCAAAGGGAAGGTTATGAAGATGGATTTTAGATTTGAGTTCCTCCATAGAGGAATCACATGTCACAGCTGGCAGCATTTCTGAAGCACATCTGTACAAGATATTGCTCCCCCTTCTTGACGGACACTACAGAACTAATAGTGACAATAAGTAAGAGAAATATTTCACATGAGGAAAACTTAATATTTGAGTGAGGCTCATTTCTTCAAACCAATTCCAACAGGTCCATCTCTGTTTTTCCATGTCATTCATAAATGTCCTTGTGCTGTGTGGTGGTCTCTTTACTGGCCTTTAATCATGTTTTTCTCACAGATGTTTTGTGTCCTATTTCGGCTAAAGCATAACTTTCCGGAGCTAGTATCTATTTGTAAACCACTGGAGTTCTTCATAAACATTCATGTCGATGAGAAACTTTGCTAAAATACTAGCATTGACTGGCTATCAAGACACCACAGTGAATTAAATGACAAAGGAAACTGAGAATTTAATTATGCACTATTCGGACAGTAGTTGTTTCTCAAGGCGATGCCTGTGAAATAATATTTGGACATTCGGAGTCAAACCACTGTGAATAATACGTAATCAGTCACATGACCACATTCCAGTAGAATATCAGTGGTGGCATGCAGTTTAAATAAATTAGTAATGTAGTTTATTTTAAATAGTTGTCTAAAACAATTGTGTCTTTTCAGTTGTGCAAATCCTTTTTATCAGTGTGCAAATTAACCAGATAATCCTGGAGTCAAAAAACCATTAAGTAATATGCTGTCAGAGGAATTTTGTAAAACGTTTTTCATAATTTTTTGGACAGCACTTAATGCTACTAAAATTACCTAGTATCCCTCATTTATAAAACATGCATACATACAGATTTGAACTCTGTACATTAAAAAACTATGCAAACGCTCTTTGTCGTGCAAAAGTACTTCGGGGTAAAAGTACTTTAGTGTCGTGCGCGACGTTGGGGTCCAAGATGACGTACACACTTTTCCATGTGGTAAAGAATCGGAGTAATGCAGGCATTTGGAAATCTAAGCAATTTTTACTGCTCGTCATTCTCAAGTAAAGGATTTAGACGTTGACTGGCATTCTTTATTACGTTTACAAGGCAGAGATCTGAAACCAGCTGTGTACAATATCAAGATCATTTGGAATTTATAGATTTATTTCATACCTGAAAGAGAGTTTTTTTTGTGCGTACGTTCACTCTTTGATTCACATGTATACACATTTGAGATATTTTGAAAATGTCTCTGCAAGTCAGTGGCACTGAAATAAAGATTTTTTTTTTTTAAACTTACCAAGATATTGCCTTGGAAACCGAATTTGAATTACGAAAATGACTAAAACAAAAGTAAAGCTACATAGAAATGTTTATCTAATATGATAATGTATATCTTCAGTTTTAGTCACTTCTGTTAAAATATTTACGTTTTTAATCCATTTTATTTTAGTTCCATCTTTTAGCTTTTAATTAAGCTTTATTTCAGTTACCTAAAAGGATTTAAGTTTTAACAACACTGACAACACATTGGTCCCCACTGACTTTCACAGAGACATTTTTCAAAATATAATTTGCACACAAAATAAAAATATTTATATGAATAAAGTGTAATCTTACCATAGTACTGCGGTGGCTCAGTGATCTCAAACGTGTCGGATGCGGAGAGGAAGCCACCGACAGACATGCTCATCTCAGGATCTATGCCCTCTCTCATCTGATCAGTTAAATTCTTGCTCTTCACAGAGAATATCTGGATCTATAAAAGAGCACAAAAACTTTCATTCACCCTACTTGAGGATCGTAATCCACTGCCTTCTTCAGCAAGCGCTCCAAACCCAGAGAAAGATGAGCTATTTTAGTCATCACTGTCACTGAAAAGGTTATGACAGAAAACAGTGAAGGCTGCAGAGATCTCCGTCTGTGCTCCTCTGGGGCTCTGAGAGGATCTGAAGAGCATCGACTGTGAGAAAAAGATGAGAGATGAGGCCCATGTGTCCAAACAGCTGCTCTGGCATGAGATTCACAGAAAAGGCCTCACAAAGAGTAGTCTGTCCCAATCGCTTTCAACAGGTTTGGCCTGTGGCTGACCTGACCTCGCACCCTTGTCCAGTAATTCAAAATACCTTCAACACACTTTAAAGAGAGTAGCCACCATATTGGATCCAAAACTAGAATACATTTTTAAAATATTAACTTTTTTTTGGCTTTGTGCTTGATGACATCCAATGGAAGCAAATTTCTTCTTCGGAAACTGGTGCAGGATTATGTTGAATTATTCAGAAGACACTTACAACTTGAAAATAATGGAAGTAGAAGCAAATCCGAAAGATTTATAAAATGTAAATACCATAGCACAAGCACAACAGAAGTGATAAAGGCAATTGTTTCGTGCAAAAACGGCTACACTGTATAGTTAAGCGCGAGTTATGATCAAGACTGATTCTACCAAGTAGGTCCACCTTTTTCCTGGCATGCAAACATAGTCCTAACCTAACAACTAACTACTACTTGAAGAAAAATGATACATTTGGCACATTGTTCAACCATATTCACTAAAAAGCTGATTAGTCCAGGAACAATATTCCAATTTTCCAATATTCCTACTTGACATAATCACAGTCATCATTTACAGATTATCATTTAGAGGTTGCTGTGTGAACTGACTAGTTTAACAAAACCACACGACACATTTTCAGTTCCATTTATGTACTTGACTTATTGTTTATGTTCATGTGGACTTTATGTAAAATGTATGTATGTATTGTACTTTATGTATTGTGTATCCTTTCAAAAAATGTTTATTATTGATAAGATTGTTTTAAATGTTTTTAAAATTTCACCAAGGCTGCATTTATTTTGATCAAAAACAGTAATATTGTGAAATAATATTCCAATATAAAATAACTGATTTCTTTATTTCAGAATACTTTTTTACTATTAATGCTTTGAACAATCACTCAAAGTTCAACATCACCTGCATGACTCTTAGTTGTAAGTTCTTTTCAATGCTGATGCCAATAAAATAATTGATTGATTGATCAGGGACAATTCAATATCTTTATAATTATTTTCACCTAAGTTCTCTGAACTATATTTTCTCCTGTTCTTGTTCACTTTGTGTTCTTTGTGGCAATGTGGGTTACTCTGTTTCCCAAGAGGAATGACAGAGTGACATGCAGCTCATCTCTAGAGCTTTAGGGAGTGTTTATACATGCTGTGTTTGCCGCGGCTGTTTGTCATGCAGTTAATCTTTGACATTGAAAAGATTGAGGACTGCAGGACTCTAACCTTCCCACCCAATATACTTTAGACCCCTTGAAGGGGGTGGGCTTTCCTGAAAACCCCTTAACTTATGACATGGATGCTCACACGTACCCTCTCGTATCCTGCTTGTTGCTCTGACATGGAACATCCTTCATGGCGTTACGCTGGTAGCATCTCAAAGAGGCTGACCTCTGTTTCGCAGTGACGAAATATAGATATCATTAGTGCTTCTGAGACCCAGGGGAGGGAGATTTTTGCTATCACTCCCATGCCATCCATCACAATGACTGGGTTCTTAACTTCAAAAAAATGTGCATGATTAACAAAACGACCTTCTTTAAACCCCATGGATGGTTTCAACTTGCATGAGGTTACGGGGAGCAAAACTCCAATGAGTTTGAACACTCATTAATTTTTCCACAGTTTTCACAAGAACATAAATAGCAGCTATATAAATAAACATGCCTTTAGCATATCATAACAATTGTTCACTTATAAAAATAAGGGTTCCAAAAAGTGTTGTTTGTTAGATACCACAAACCCCCAAATATGATCATCCTTATGTGAGGGACACCCAGTCTTAAAATTTGAAAAACAGATTTGAAATTCATATAAATTAAAATTTATACTTATATATATAAGTATAAATTTTAATTTATATGAATTTCAAATCTGTTTTTCAAATTTTAAGAAATATTTTTATATATATACAGAGCCGTGGACATATTTATTTATATATATATATATATATATATATATTTATTTATTTATTTATTTATTTATATATTTATATATTTATATATATATATATATATATATATATATATATATATATATATGTATGTTTGTGTGTGTGTAAAATATTCTTTGGAAAATATTTAGTTTCTTGCACATATATTTACTTCGCCCCCCCCACACACAGTACTCTTTCTAGATGTATTTGAGTGAATGCAAAGTTTCTAAATAGAACACAAAAGCATTGACATTTTTCTATATTATTATATGTTGTTATTCTTATATTACGAAAGAACATGCATACATATATATATTTATTTATTCTTTTCATTTTTCACTGACCCTCTAGCACTCTCTTGCTACCCCCTGGGCATCCCTGGACCACAGTTTAAAAACACCTGCAATAGAACAATCATTTTTGGTTCCTAAAATAACCTTTTAGTGAACATTTCTTAAAAGAAACATTTTTTGGTCCACTGTAAATAACTTTTTTGTGGAATGGAAAGGTTCCAGGGATGCTAACGATTCTTTACAGAACCATTTTATGCGTGTAAAGAACCTTTATTTTGAACTCTTTCCCCGCCATAGATGGAATTTTCCGGCTTTCCGTGTTTTCACTGTTATACGGTAGGGGACGCTATTACATTCTGAAAAAGTACTGAATATCAAAACACAGGCGTTAAAGAAGCAGAAACGAGCGATAGTATATATGTGCAATTACATATGCAAAATTACACAATGAATCAAAATTTAACAGCATATAAATCAAAACTGCCTAATGTTAACGAAACGAATTTCAACCCAGGACAAGATATTGGATTGTGTATCCTTATATGGTCTTGATCTACTCAATCCAGGTTTAGATCGCATTTTTGTTAATGATCGGATTTAGAATGACGCTTTTTGCTCAAAATGTTGCTTCTTTTTAATAAAACCCATTCAAGTGCTAATAAAAAAAAGAATGCGTTAAGCTATAATAAAGCTTTAAAAGCGAAGACTGTTCTTTCTTTTGATATATTGCCTGTTCAGATATACATACAACAAAATATTCTGGGGGTGAATTAACATTTTGTGAAAATCTATCAAAAATGCAGGTGCTGATTGGGAAGTCCCTTTTTTTTTTAACCCTTTCGCACGCAAGTTGGCGATGATGGCGCCGCGTTATGCTTGTCACGTGACACCGCACGCAGCCTCAAAAGCGCTGAATGGCATGTGCATCGCATTTATTTAGTGTATGTCTTATTCATTCAAAATATTCACACACTTGTTGGCTATGTTATCAACTACCTGATATTTTGGTTCTGAAATATGTGGAAGTGAATGTGTTTTGTCATTTAAAGACTTTTATAATGATCATGTTAGCTGATCTATGATGCGCGAAGAGTTTGCGCCACAGTTCATATGATCGGTCTGATTTATAACGCAAATTCAGTCCCTTCTCCTGAAAAACATGACAGTAAGTGACCGGTGAAGTGAGAGAAGAATACAGCGAACTTTATAGTTACTTATGCAATGTGTATCTGATTTATCTGATCTATTTATAATTGAACGATTGCTATTTCTGCTTTTATGGACGTCAGTGTGTATTTTTCAAACTTTAGATGTATTGTTTTGCAAGTATTTATGAGTATTTAAATGTCTGAAACCGAAAATAAACCGTATGTGGTTGAAAACACTGAGTAGTTGTGATATATGACAAGCTCTGGCATGTCATACATGCGTCTGTCTCTGGATCAGCGCCAAATGACGCGTGAAAACATGTTTGAATTTAGCAGTTGATGACGTGAATCACAAACGTTCTAATCACACTGGTGTGATCGTACATGCGAAAGGGTTAATGCTGATGGGGAAAGAGTTAATAGTGTTGGATGAAGGTTTTGCGTGAGAGGCCCTCATGATAGGGCAGTTTGCATTAGAGGATGATGAACCATCATGTTAAACATCTAGAAACATCCAGAAAGCACTGCATCCACTGTTTTTTTCAAGCATTTCTTTATCCATCTGCTATGTTATTTGATTTTAGCTAGCTGCAGCCAGGCTGTGTTTACAGATTTAAGCAGGAAACAGGACTTAGATTAGACGGCCCTGAGTAGGGACAGTTTGGGGGGTGTTGGACTGAAGTCCAGAGGTGCTTGTAATGTTTTGAATGTTGGTGATCATGACAGACTGACGTAAGGCTGGTCAACGCCACTATCTCAAAGGTATCTGCATAGATAACACAATTGAAGCAGTCTAGTCTATTAAGAACAGTGTATATTGATCGAATGGCAGCTTTTCATTGAATTCTGTCTGTGGTGTTGACTTCTGTGTAGCAGCTCACAGACAGAATAAACATGGAAATAGAATGTCTAAATGACTGCTTAACAAATACCAACATTTCAAACATTCTTAAGTTGTCTGTTGGATTTAAACTATTGGGAAACAGAAGTGTCATGTTCACACTGACTCAAGACCTGAAGATAATGATGTGTGAGAGTGAACTAGACAAATAAAAAAAAAATTAAAAAACACATTTACTTGGCAAATGAAGTTGCAAAGGTATAAACTTATTTACAAAACTTCAAGGGATTCGTGGAACTTCGTTCAACTCAAGAAAACATTTTTTACTTAAAGAGATATTTTTTGCCCAGTGTTGTTGCTGAACGTTAAGTCTAAATACAGCACCTTTATAAAGTCAAGGGTCAGAAAGATTTTATTTATTTTATTACAGTAAAGACTTCTACATTGTTACAAAATATTTCTATTTCTGTGTGACACTGAAGACTGGGGTAATGATACTGAAAATTCAGCATTGTTACACAAAAATATATTCAAATAGAAAAGAGTTCTGTTAAACTATGATATTTTACAGTATTATTGTTTTTACAATATAATAATAAATGTAACCTAAGTGAGCATAAGAGATTTCTTTCAGAAACATCTTACCAACCCCAAATATTTGAATGGTAGACAACATAAAAATATAAAATATTAATTATTTGAAATTATTACTCTCAGTATATTCCGGATACGTACACACACACACAAATAGAAAGTCATAAACAATATGTAATGAACACAAATGGTAGTATGAGAAAATGTCACACCTAACAAATGAAATACTTGTATATTTGAGCTTCTTATCTAGATAAGAAATCAACTTCATGAGGTGCATTCTGGGATGCTTTTTAAACAAAGTAGACTTTGTCTGCTGGACTCTTACTGGCTTCATTTTCTCGTATGCGGTCTAAATAATCCATTATAAAAACAGATTTTTTTTAAACTTGAAGAAATTCATTAGCAAGTATTGATATTTTAAGCATTTAATGAACCTCTCGACTGGTAACGACAACAGTTTCTAGAGGAAGTAGATTTTCTGTACTCACCAGTGCTGATGTTGCGTGTGCTGGATCTCAGCTTGATGTGCCTCTTGCATTTGTGATGTTGACAGCAGTTCAGCCCCTGACGTCCAGCGCTTGCCAAACACACACTGGAACACACATGCGCAAAACAAACAACGCGTCTCTCCAACACAAACCATTAATTCAAACACATACCAAAATGTATGCAACTTTAAAGCCTAGGGAACAAAACTTCAACTTAGTCCTACACCCTTGATAAGGGCAACGAGAGCTTTTACACTGACGGTGAAGTTCATCTTAAAAGTTTTGAACGGATATCTAAAGTTTTGGACCCAGTGAACAAAATCAGAGAGGGCCGTGATAGGAAAGAGGAGTTGTTAAAGTGAAATAATGACTGATTTCTGGACATGCACTACGTGAATCAGTGGCTCATTAGAACATTCCCAGCAGCCCAGTGTTTATAAACAGCTCTAGTTCATCTAACTGATGGATGAGCGCTCGCTATCTCTCTGTTCTTCCTGCCGCTCCTCAGAGAACGTACTTGCTCAGCCCCGGGTTTCACAACCACCCCAACACACTCCCACGTGTCACTACACAATTCAGCTGGACACACGCAACTCTCTCTTTTTCTCATACACACATACACACTCTGACTGAGACCCCAACCTCTTTTCTGCTCCATGGGTGGGCCCTTCATGTCCTTCACTGGGGGCAGAGGGGACATTCTGTGGGTTGCAGATCCTGCCCCGTTGCTCTTAACTCACAGGATATTAATGACAGCGACTGTTGCAATGAGGAAAAACAACATAGACGTGTTTTTACAGGAACAACAGGGCTGCTGATATGAACATTGGGGTAGAATGAGGAGCCAAGGTTCTTCCTGAAACAAAACAAAAAAAATGTGTCAGAGTGATTCCTATTGAGTTGAGTACATGGGCAGTATTTTAAGGAAGAATTAGCACAAAAGCTGCACAAAGATTGTTCCGGATGGTAGGCAATACAATTACACAGCCTTTAATACAAATAAACTTCTTTTTGTCAAATACAAAGGCAGTATCGCACATATTCAAGATTTCCCAGTCTGCGTGGAACAAAAAGTAGCCCAATGACCATATCTCAAATATCAAAACTCAACTCAAAATAGACCACTACATTCCTAAAATACAGATTTTACAGTTACTGACGAGCAATTTACTATGTTGTGATGATCATAAACACAGCTCAAACTTGGGATCTCGGTGGCCCTCCTTCACAAAACGTAATGTCTAACAAAGTCATCCAAAAATGGTATCTTTGGTAGAATATAAAATACACTGCCCCAAAAAAATGAAGGGAAATCACAAATTGGATCTTAGCTAATTAAAAATTCAATTTGAAAAATCTTTATTTATATACAATTTGTTAAGAGCAAAATTATGTGATGACAATGTAATCCAAAATCATCAACACCAATGGCTGGATTCAAAATCATTCCAAATCAGTGTAAAAAAACTAAAGTTACAGGCTGATCCAACTTGCATGAAGTTCTTCACAGCAACTTGTAAGCGTGTAATGGCCCCCACATGCCTGTATGCACTCGCAACGTCTGGAAACCGTGAGATTGCATACAGTAAGTGAGAGATGGATCAAGAAAGAGTGTTTGTTTTTGCTTTCCACGTGTTTCTGCATTGCATAAGTTCTCTTCAATAGACCCTGAGTCACAAATCCAATTCTGCCACACTGCAAATGTAACCGGTCTTGACAGACCTTTGACCGATCAAACGGCTTATAAAAACAGCAAAGTAAGTGAAGATTCAAGAGCGTATACATTTTCAGCACAGAGAACAAACGATGGCTGTGCATTAAACTATAGCTGTCACAGGATATGTACTGTATGTATTTGCAATTTACAATGAGCTCACATTTGTACATTGTGTTTACATGTAATGGTAATTTGCAGTGTGCATTTGCTTTGTATGAAAACGAAACCGAATCAGAAGCCGTTGTGTGTGGTAACCATGCCCACTTTTGTAGCATTTTTCATTGGGCTACTTTTAAACTCTTGCTGTGGGTTTATTTTTCCTCCCTGCTGGTTCAAGGGTCATGAAAACCTGTTTTTCAGCAGCAGTCAGGAGTCACTGCAACACGTTTTGTCTACTGTACTTTTAAGTACAGTATGACACTATGTCATACTATTATATGACAGGAACGCTTTTTACATTACAGAATTGTTCAGTATGAAGATCGGTGCTGTTATTAACTTTTAACAACCATCATTTTCATTAATTGAATAATAATAATACATTTTTTTTATTGTATTTAAGTATTATTAGGCCTTATTGCTTTTCTGTACTGTACAAGCTGTACATTTTATCCCACAATCCAAAACCTATCCAATCACAGAAAACACTGCATTTTCACAACATCATTTAGTATGATTTCTAGGTTGTTTTCTTCATGGGGACCAAAATATGTCCCCACAAGGATTTTGGATAATGCCATCTTAATGGGAACATTTTGTTTTCATAACTTAGGTTTACCTGACTGTCACACAAGCACCCAAGAAAAAAACCCAGTTCAAGCAAGTTTGGCCACAGAAAACAAAAAACTTTAGTGAGTGTTGTGCTGACAAAAAAAGAAAGTCAAATAAGACTTCAATAAACGTTACCAAGTGACTGACAGGTGCAGTGCAAAATCAAATCAAAAGGTAACAATATAAAGACATTAAAAACATCTTTACAATTGCAAAACATTTCTATAATAGATTACATGAAAACAGCAATACAGTGCACAGAATTGAAAATTGGCCACTGTCAATCTTTCTCCATTAAGACACTTAACTGCACAAAAGAAAATGTACAAGACTGCATGCATTGTTGAAAACAAAAATCTTTTGTGAACTGAAGTACAGTACGAACATTACAAAAGTGTTTTATAAATCACATTGGTGCTAAACATTGAAACAGTTATTCCAGTTAACTGTTTTCCATCAGACCAAGAATACCCTTAACCACTGACACGGCAAGTTATAAAACCTATTGACTAAAATAGGACTAAAAAAAATCCCCCAAAAAATTTTAGGGGAAAAAAAAGTCTGTCAGCTGTGGCTGTGGAAATGTGATGCTCAAAGAACATCTCCAGCATTTCATGCAATCACAGCAGGAATGGGAATAGTTTAGTCTTGGAGGAGTGCAGCAGTCTCTTCATCTCCATCTGCAGAATCCCGAGGAGGTTTTCTGTACATCATGAACTGCACGGATATCTGAAGAAAAGCATCAAGGCTCAAAAGCTGAAAAATGTTCCAACTACCCTGGATGAAACTCGTGGGATTCTGACAAATGCGCTTCACATGAAAGGAAGTCACTTGACTTCAGCGATGTACTTGGATGCTTTGGCAACGATCAGCTTTGTCAATATACGTGACCTCAAGTGATCCAGAACGTCAAACACATTTATGCAATATTGTCCATAAGATGAGTCATGTGACCTTTGTTCTCAAAACAAACTTGTCAATTAATCAATTTATGCCATTTAACAAACGCAGTTTAACCTGGTGCATTGCAAAAAACATCTTAATAAATTATTGAAATAAAACATTCATATATTAAAATAATCCATTAAAATCTATAAGGATGTGTTCAAACTCGGCATGTTTGGTTAGATTAAAACGAACCCTGGTACCCCTTAATGCGGTTCAATAAGTGTGAACGCTGCCGTCCGAAACCCTGGTGAGCACCAAACAAGTGGACCGATGACCTTTAATAAGATGATCGCTTCACTTCCAAACTAACCCTAGTGCGGTTCAAATGAAATATGAATGTGACATGGACCACAGACATGTAAACTAGCAAAAAATGGGGCATGATGTCACAAGATGCGAACCTAAAAAGGCTTAACTGATTTTTCTCATCATAGTTGAAATGTTGTCCATCACAGTTCAGTACCGGCATTAGAACTACATCTCCTCACAGAAGAGCTTAATTTGTGTGCGTGAAGGAGGGATTCCTGAGGCTATTTTGTCTCCTTTACACAATTTGTAAGCTCTTCAGGAGTTCTCAGCTGGTCAACGTTGTGAACGTAAAGTGGACCAGACCAAATGAACTACAAGTGTAAACACACTCTAAAATAAAGCCTGCTTTAAGACCATTACGATTTTCTTATTTCTTGAGCCTGTTTAGTCCTCCATATTCTCACTTTCATAATGCATGCAGACATTTCACATCTTTTTGTGGCGGTAGATTCACGAGGACTGTGTTCAATGACCCTCTCCCAGCACGTCACTAACAGCCCAGTGGCTTAAATTTGGCTTTAAAAAGGATACTATCATGTCAAGTGAGAGCGTTCCCAGGCTGCCGATGAGCCAGGGGAGGTGGTGCACGATGTAGCTGGCCTCTCCCTGCCCTGGGTCTGGGTTCTTCAGTAGCACACCGATGCCATATGTTGTGTTTCCCAGAATTACCAGAGCAAACAGGAAGTAAGACACTCCCTCTGTTGACTTCCTTCGAAACTGCAAGACAGCAAGATACGTTTACACTACACTAAGAAGCAACATATGTATATCTTTAACTTAAAGATCGGAAAATGTATGAATAACAATTGTTGCTATATTAAATGCATTCATAAAATAACACTTTCCCTGCCAGCGGATTTTAAAGTTGCAACTCAAAGGTAGCATTTTTTTTATCATATTAACAAAACTTTCATGGCCCTCAGACTATTCTGTTGGTATTAATATATATATATATAAAATTGGTTATTCTATTATAAAGACTTGAATCTGAGTAAGTTTCATTAAAGACAAATTGTGCTTATGTCAAAAACTTAACCGTGTCAGCGGCCGGATTCACAAAACATTCTTAAAGCGGAAATTCTACTTAACTGACCATTTCTAACTTAAGACAATTTTGTCTTCCCAAATCTTTTCTTAGAAATATTCTAATCTTTTTTCTTAAGATTGCTTTAAGAACAAATTTAAGAGGTATTTATATTCCCAAACAGAATGTTCTAAAAAAACTAATCGTAAATAACTTATTAAAGTTAGGATAACCTCTTAAATGTCCAAATGTAAGATTTATGCATTTGGCAGATGCTTTTATCCAAAGCGACTTACATTCTATTCAAGAAACACATTGACATTTTAATCAGTTCTTGCTTTCCCTGGGAATCGAACCATGACCGTTGGCATTGTAAGTGTCACGCTCTACTGTTTGAGCTACAGGAATGTTATGAACTTTTTTTTAAATATTACAAGATAACAATGTGAACAAGAACTATATATATGGCGTATAAGATGCGCTCAATCATGCTAGAACTAGGAGGCAGAACACAGATAACCGCAAATGAATGGGAAAAATCTTAGAACAGGCTCTTTTAAAATAACCATTTTAACTTGAAACGGCGTATTAAAAACACAACGCTGAGTGATTAACACTTGTCAAGCCAGTCACGATGAAAAAAAAGTCTGCATGCTTATATTGCAGGTCGTGCAAAAAGACGAGGTTTTCATTCAGTCTATTTGCATTTCAGTCAAATAACACCTTTTATTTCCTTCGTAAGCCATAAAGCTGTTCTTAAGGAAATATTTTTTAACTTCTTTCTTAAGAAGATTTTTGTGAATCCAGCCCCAGATTCTCTGTAATTTTAAGCAGGTTCGACTTATATGATGTTGAATGTTTGGCAATCATGTTAGCTCCTTTTGGTTTATGCAGATCTTCTGCTATAATACTTAAGAAGATCCATAACAGCGCCCCCCAATGTATAAAACAGTGAAAACAAGGATTTCTGGAAAAACTATCATCATTGTACAGTTTACATGCATGTCGTCCCCCAGTTTATTAGATAAATGTGGTAAAGTGATTGTCCTGTCTTTGTTTGTTTGAATATGTGCACTGGAAGCTTCAATACCAAGACAAATTCCTTGTGTGTGCAAGCACACTTGGCAATAAAGCTCTTTCTGATTCTGATTTCTGATTCTGAAGTGTGATTTGCAGAGCACAGTCTGTGTCCGGCATTAGGATTCACATATTGTAGCCAAAATCATACAACGTGCACCCGATTTAATAGTCCTAAAAGATACACTATACGTTTAGCTAAAAAGAAGAAACAAATTATGCATTATTAAATAACAGAACTATAAACCAACTAAAATGTCTCTTTTAAATATGGGGTAAAATATGACCTGGACAGTTCTTGATAGATTATGTGAAAACTAACATCAATGTAAAACTTACATTAGTGTACATCTGTGGCAATCTGGAGCACAGATAGAGTACTGAAGATAAAGAGCCGATGGTGAATCCTATAATCTCCTTTGTTTTGAATGGCTGAAAAACATGAAAACACCAAATCCAGAACCAGTGCTGAAACCAGAGAAATGAATGAAGTGCAACTCAACTCAATTATAAAAGCAAGTCTAGTCACCTTCACCAAACCGTTGTCCTCCTCCACGGCCAGCAGCGCCCGACCCTTGAACCCAACGGGCATCTGATCCTCTAGGGCAGAGTGAGGGAGGCTAACAAGGGAAGACGTAATTCCCAGAAGACACAGCATGCCGACTGCATTCAGCAATGCACTGTTACTGTCTACGGAGGAGAAAGACAGTTCTGTGAATTAGTGTTTCAGGAATCAGCGTAATCTATAACAGACTGTGAAGGCCGAGGGTCAGGGACGAATATACAGTGAAGCAGCAATGGGATACTGCCGAAGCAGTGGTATTACACTTATCTCGACCTCGATTAACTCGCCAACCCTATTATGTCGACGTTTTTGAAGTGGAACCGCCAAACTCCCTATTTGTCTAAGCATTTTCTTATGGGTTATGTCGACTCTTTTATGTCACCGAACCCTAATATCTCGAGCACAAAAGAGGGACAAATTCGCCACTTCACATGTTATCTCGTGACTGATGATCGTACCTAGTTCACTGCGTATGCGCTGAGTTTGCGTTGCACATGGATCGTGGTCCATATGGTCACTTTGTCAGTGACGCTTCACTCACAGTGCCGTGGAGCCGCAGAAGAACTCGCGAAAGTGACTTAATCAAGTCTTACAGATGCTATCTTGGAAGAGGAGGCGCAGGAGTTAGCATCACTGTCCAGGAATTCCCAGATTACACTGACGTCGGCAAAGACGTCGTTACTGATAAAAGCATTTGTTTTCAAGCAGACCGTTAAAGGCAAAAAGCAACAAAGCATTTTAGAGTTTGCAAAGAAACCATATTAGCCATGTGTGCAATACTTTCAGAACTGTGTCATGAGCGAATGTGTTTATGTGTGTTATGACTGTTTACACTGTGAGCGAAATTGTGTTTGCAATGTTGGAGAATATAATTAAAGGTTTGTACCGAGAATCAAAGGTGTTTTTTATTGTATACTGGTAAATCTCTGCTGTTAGTTGGTGCACATATGTCTTTTGTTGTTAGCAAACATATACAGTGTATGTAAAATTTTACAGCATGCCGATCGCTTCATCAAATAAATCGCCATATTTACATTTACATTTATGCATTTAGCAGATGCTTTTATCCAAAGCGACTTACATTGCATTCAAGGAACACATTGAATCAGTTCTTGCTATCCCTGGGATTGAACCCATGACCTTGGTGTTGTAAACTACTCTACTGATTGAGCTACAGGAAAGCTTTATTGGCTGTTGGTTATCTCGATCATCGGTTATCTCGATGCTTTTTTGCAATCCCCGAGGCCGTCGAGATAACCGGATTCCACTGTATTAACTAAAGATATTAAAACTCTGTTTTGAAAATTTACATAAAGCTGAAATAAAAAATAATAATAAAGCAAGGCATGTCCTTGAAAGCAACCAATTACAGCCAAATACAGCCTACTTACGACACATTTAGCCAAGTTATGAGTTCCAACTCACCCCTAGATGCTTTATTTTTTAGTTTATAGTACATGTACATGAACAGCATAAGCGTGTCTGCCAGGACGTAGTACACTGCAGTGTATTTCTAAAAGAGAAACAAGAGGTTGAAGAATATTAAATAATACTAACAATAATAAAACCAGGCCTCAATTTATAGTACAGCAAAATTAAGATTGGTCATTAAAGGGGTCATGAACTGAGAAATCACATTTTCCTTGAGATTTTGACCGATTTCAGAACTGAAAACTTCCTTGTTAGTCCAAAAACAAAAGCCGTTTATATTGGATTCGACAGGAACGGCGCAACAACTTATGCAAACTAAACTGAAGTAAAAACTGTGACACTATTGCTTTGCATTTATGCATTTAGCAGACACTTTTATCCAAAGCGACTTATTCAATGAACACATTAACATTCTAATCGTTCCTTTTTTCTGGGAATCGAACCCATGACCTTGGTGTTGCAAGCACCACGCTCTACTGTTTGAGATACAGGAAAGCCATGTTTTGTTATAGAGCGTTTGATTTGATATGATATGAAACAGCACAAGTTTATCAGTGACTGAATCCTGATCTCTCGCCAAAACTCCTGTTATAACCAACGAATCTCTTACATTGTGTTTGCTCTGTTAGTTATGATGAAAGCATTCATGAAAGTGTAGTAATCGAATTGCAATGACGAGATCACTGCATTCATGCGCTCATCACGTCTGTGATCAGCTACAATGCTCATCCCTGCAACTTTTCATGCCACAACCTAATATAATGCTATAATCAACACTTTTCACGATTAGTTAACCATGAGAGCAATAACAGTAAACTAACTCTTTATTTCTAAATTATGGCAAGTTTTAATGTGAAAATTATACTAAGATTATAAGTGGAAACATTATTTAAAAAATTAATTAATGCAGTTCATGACCCCTTTAATCAATTAGGGCGAGTTCCCTGAATCTGCATATTCATTTAGCAGAGATTTTATCCAAAGCAACAAATGAAAAACACTGTTCCTTACCTGTAGTGGAAGTTGATCAGCCAGGAACGATCCAATAAGATTACACGAGTCGCCTGCCAGCCACAGTAACACAAACCAAATAGACAGAGCTTTGTCCATATTTCCTGTCTTGCAGGAATTGTAGTATTGCCTGCAGTAACAGACAGCAGAACTCATTATTGAGTCATCACTTTACATGTGTACACTACACTTCACAAGCTTGGAGTCAGAAAGCTTTTTAATGTTTTTTAAATTAATCTCTTACGTTCACCAAGTCTGCATTTATACAACGGTTTTCTATTTGAATATATTTTAAATTTATTCCTGAATTTTCAGCATCATAACTCATAATTGCTCAAGAAACATGTATTATTACAATCAATGGTGAGAAAAACAAACAAACAGTTGTGCTGCTTCATATTTTTGTGGAAATGGTGATGCATTTCTTTTTTCAGGATTCTTTGATGAATAGAAAGTTCATAAGAATTTGTTTCAATATTCACCATATTTTCCCACAAATAACCCGCAGACGCAGATAATCCGCACCCTCATATAGCCCGCGAATGTTGTTTGCATGACATCAATTATCCATAACTGTTCAGGCTCGGTACACAGTTCTTGTGCGCGAAATTCACACAATAAGAAAACAAACACAAGTCAGAATCAGAACAAAAAGAAAAAGCAGCAGCACGTCCCTTACAAAGCGTCTTCTTGAATGATTGACAGGTCAGACAGCCTATCAGCACCAGCTGTCAAAGTGATAGTACAAGCGCCAGAGACAACAACCCTCGCAAGAAAGAAAAACACCACAAAAAAAACCTTAGGGACGTAACAAATATACTGAAATATTATTGCACGCAAAAAAATTGGCATATAGCCCGCACCCTTATATAACCCGCACCCCCTGCTGGGTTTGTAAAATCTGGTATAACCAGCAGGTTATATGCGGGAAAATACGGTACTAAAATTTATCATCATAAAAGTCTTTACTGTTATTTTTATTAATTTAATACATCCTTGCTGAATAAAACTTTTAATTCCATTAAAAAAGCCTTTTGAATGGCAGTGCAAGAGTGGTATCACAATTATTTCTGTGTCCGAATTAACATTTTATTTCTAATTTGGCAACACTGAGCCTCTTCTAAGAGTTACTGTACTTACGGTAGTGACGACACCATGAAGCAAACTATAGACAGCAGCCCCAGAATTACACTGGAATAGTCCCTGGCATCCTGGGCACATTCCCCCAGTCCATCCCAAATCCACTTGATCCCATTCGGGCAGAGAGAGCTGAAGTTTCCATCATCACCGAGCACAAGGCCATCCGACATCACTGGAAAAAACACAGTAACGAATCATATCAAGAATAAAATTCACCTGATTAGTATGTTGTCTTGATAGTGCAGAGTAGTGTTGTATTACTCAAGACCTACTCAAGTCTTTGTTTTTTAAGATCTTGTGTTGGTCTTAGACTAAGAGGCGTCAGGATTTTAACTCAAGACCACAATTGTGAGTTCATCACTAAATTGTCAGTGCATTGTCTGATTTATTTGTTAACATCATTAATGTGATTTGATGTAAATGTACTGACTAAAACGCAATCGTGTCTAAATTTTAGACAAGTTTTTGCCATTTTGCTAGACAGTAGCTACAGAACTGATCCCAACCCCACAAAGTCTTTGTCTGGTTTTGGTATCAACCCCACAAAGTCTTGGTCTCGTCTTAATCTCAACCCCACAATGTCTTTGTCTGGTTTTGGTCTCAACCCCACAAAGTCTTGGTCTCGTCTTAATCTCAACCCCACAAAGTCTTTGTCTGGTTTTGGTCTCAACCCTACAAAGTCTTGGTCTCGTCTTAATCTCAACCCCACAAAGTCTTGGTCTGGTTTTGGTCTCAACCCCACAAAGTCTTGGTCTCGTCTTAATCTCAACCCCACAAAGTCTTTGTCTGGTTTTGGTCTCAACCCCACAAAGTCTTGGTCTCGTCTTAATCTCAACCCCACAAAGTCTTGGTCTGGTTTTGGTCTCAACCCCACAAAGTCTTGGTCTGGTTTTGGTCTCAACCCCACAAAGTCTTGGTCTCGTCTTAATCTCAACCCCACAAAGTCTTGGTCTGGTTTTGGTCTCAACCCCACAAAGCCTTGGTCTGGTTTTGGTATCAACTCCTCAAAGGCTTGGTTTCGGTTTAGGTGGTTTTAACTAGTGTAGTACCGTTAAAACACTTACAGCTGTAATGCACTAAGAAACACAGATTTACCGCTCTACCTGTGTTGAAGATCTCCAGCTGTTGACGTGGAATATCAGAAGTGTGTCGGTCTTATTCCGCAGTCACTAGAGAAGAAAACAAGTCAAAACAAATGAGGCGATCGCTTAGCGCTGTGATTGGATGTTCGAAGCGCGACGTCATCATGCAGTAACGAAGCGCGTAGCATCCCATAGCCTTTAAAGAGAAAAGCTTGTGCCATCAAACGCTTCGTTCTAATGATGGGAAGTGTTTTTTACGGATAGGTTCTTTTGAACAGCTCGTCTGAGATCCGGTTAAAATAACCGCTTGGTTTTATTTTACGTTATGACGTAAATGCGTCACGTGGTTCATGAAACAGCCATTTATAGGCCCTTGTCACTTCCGCGTTCGGCTGCGATAAATCATGTTCTGTACTCTGAAATTACATTAATAATAACTGTTTTAAAAAATTTGTTTTATCTTGCTTGGAAAGTTTAACATATCAGCGTTGTGTCTATATGTAGACAAAACTGTCTTGTAATTAAGAGGCAAACATTTCTAGTTCCGAGTCATTGAAGTCACAGATAAAGTGATTTAGATCCATGAATGAATCATTCAGGTGGGTTTGGTGAACCGATTCATTTGATTAATCCATTCAAAATGTTCAGAAGTTTCAAAACCTTTAGTGTGCAAGTTAATTTGCGTAATAACGATTAAAGAAAGAAACTGAAGTCTCGCTATGGTTAAATAACCTCTTATCACCGAATAAACCATATATAATACTAACGCTTAACCAATGTTGTATGTAACAATATGTAATTTTCCCTGTTTTGGTCGGTGTGGGTCAACAAAGAGGCACTACATAGTGATCAACCTGTCTATTTCACCAAACAGTGTGAAAAGTACACTGTTAACGGTTGCATACAGAGTTTGTAAATGACTAAAACTAAAATAAGTGTAAATAAAAAATATAGGAAAAAATCAGTATTAAACGTTTTCTTTACCTTGACAAAGTAAAGTTTCGTCTCCTCTAGACACAATCAGCTCGTATCAGCTGATCATCACGCCTGACTTCACAAATGCCAGATCAGCAAAACATGACGCAAAAAAAGAGTGTAAAACCAAGTCGTGTGGGTTTACACGACTGTTTCCGGCACAGAATGTATCAGATGAAGAGGAGGACGGGGCTAGTTGTCACAGTTTGCTGGTAGGTTGGTTTAGCAAGCCATTACCAGTACAGAAATAGCGAAGTCTTGACTTCATTATAATTGGACAGGAAACCAAACACTGACTGAACAGGTTTAGCATTTGTGAAAACAAGTCTAAATTAATTAAATATCCACAAACAAACTTGCTGTTTATCAATTATGTACCGAATAAGTCAGTAGAAATGGAATAAGTGAACATGCCTAAATATCAAACCATTCTGAAATGTTGCAATAGAAAGTAATTTTTTGTATTTATAGCTTGCCCTAATCTGACACCTATAAAATACCTTTGGCATAAAATAGTTTAATCTTTTAGTTAGAATCTAACTTTATTATATAGTTGAATTGTCTGAGTGTGTCAATGAGATTTTATTGCATTCATTTGTTGCAAATATGATAGTAATTCCAGTTTGCAGAATAAAATTCACAAATTGTATTCTTTTTAAAAGGGATTTCATTTTAAAATATCAGTTAAACTTAATTTAGTCATTTAAAATTCTTCCCTCAACATTTAATACTTCTAAATGTAAGACTGGCATTACTGTAGTCTACGTATTATTGGAATGAATAATGCTTGTTGAAACTAATCACTTTTATACTGGGTTTTGTCAGGAGCCAGACACCCATTTAATCTTTAATAGCTTTTGAAGGGTCTAGGATTAAACTTTAAAACAATACAGAGGTCACCATTTTATTGAAAATAAAGATAAACTTCCTCCTACTGAAGGGGTTTAAACTGTAGGAATAAGAAAATACACATGCAAAAGAAGCAGGTGGACCATATATGATAAACTTTATCATACAACGGGAGGGAGAGATGAATGTATCATTTATAAAGTATCATTCACAATAGATTTACAAATATAATAATAATCAGTCATAGTTTAAGAAAGAAAAATAAAATAAAAGAATGTTATTTACTAAATCGGACCAAAACAAGACTATTTAAATCTGTACAAGTGCCTTCATAGACACTCAACAATTCATTCTTCGTCCTCCGATGACAATGCCACAATGCAAGTTTGAAAGTTTTCAGTATATACAATGGATCATCTGGGTGGGGAAGAACATGAAATAAATGAAGCATCTGAATCAGATCAGTTCCAGCATTATTCCACCCTTCAGAGAGCAGAATAAGACTGTGCTTGAGAGGAAGACCGTTTATTTCTCGCAGACGTTTCTTCCGTTTCTTCACTTGATGTGCATTAGCTTCTCAGCATCCATTTTTAAACGTTTGCGTTTCGGTTGTACCACATCGTCGTCGGAGTCCTCGGAATCCTCTTTATCGGCCTCGATCTGCGTCTCCTTCTCCGCGACAATTGGGAACGTCTGGTCGGGAAAAATCTCCAGCAGTTTTTCCTCAAAGCGCTGACTCACAGCTTTGCCCGCCTCTGCCACTTCCGAGTCGGCCTAGGAGAGAGATGAGAGGGGAAAGAGTGTGGAAATGTGAGGAAAGGCGAGAAGAAAGTGGGTGAAATGCAGGCCCAGGGATGAGTGGGTGAGGAGGAGGAGGAGGAGAGAATCACAGAAAGAGTTAAAACTCATGTCTGGTCTGCTTTGGGTGCCAGCACTGCCGAACCCATCGGTGTGGTGTACAAGACATCTTACCTGAACATTACTCTGTTTCTCCTCATCATAAACCTGGATTATTCGAGACATCTAAAAAGGGCAACGACAGCACACAAAAAAAAAAAATACAAAAGAAAGGGGGGAAGAAAGATTTTATACCATTTACACAGTGAGGTCACAACCTCATCTGTATTTAAAAATGTCCAAGGAGCACAATTTTTGGTTTGCTCATAATAAATGCCTTTCGGTTAGAAGGCATAAGCAAACAGTCACTATATTACACACACAAATAAAACCTGCAAGGGGGGGTTGCTTAATACTCTTAAAAAAAAATAATAATCCGTAAAAAAAAACTAAATAAAAACACCATCAATGCCAGTTATGCTGACAGACCCATATATTGGAGGGAAATATTAGAGAAATTTCAAAAAGTTAATAACGTGCTTCTTTGACATGAAAGCCACAGTCATCAAGTCTTGTGAAGACAGTAAAATGTCTCCCACATTTTGCAGTTTATTTTTAGACAGAAATAAATATTTCAGTAAAGAAGTATCACAATGACAGCATTAAGTGCTACAGTTTTTAACACTGGTGTCTTGGAGGATTTGACTATAGTTCAAAATTTTTTTCCTTACAACAAACACCCTATTTGTGCACTTCAAGCTTTCTGTGGCCAACTGTGCTGAACCCAAACACTCGAACAGATCAAATCCATCCACTTTAAGTGGACATGAAGGACTGTACACATCCTTTGGTGAACGAGAAGCCAAACATACACTATCAAAATTGGGTGTAATAATTACATCTTTAATTTTATGAATATATTGCCACTATTTAAAATTAATTTTGCTTTCTATAACAGATATCTCATCACACAACCTTCAAAAAGTATGTAAAACTAAAATTAAATCAGTTTGATTTTACTTTACAGTCACTACACACTTTACATACACACTTTAAAGACCCCATGAATAGAAATGAGAGTTTTGTGGCTTTTAGTCCATGTGTGTTTGCTTTAAAGTTATCAATGCTACACTAGTCTACTCCAAAAAGCTGACAAAAATGAGAACGTTCCTCATTACGACTAGCAAAACTCCCAATTAAAGACCCACCCAAACTTCTGGTATTATGAAGTGCATAAACTTAGACTCGTCAAGTTTGCTTCATGGGATCTTGAATGAATATCAGAAGGCATGAACGACCGCAAAACTGATATTCATATCATGCATTTGATTGTCATTTGTATTTTTATTGTTCAACTAAAAGTGCTGAACAATAATTAAATCGCAAACAAAAACACTGTGCAACATTAAAATAAAAATCCCTTTAACGGAGTGAAAAAGTGTTAGCCCTCTGACAAACACTAGCAATAATAAAAAGAAAAGTGCTGCTGATTAAAGCTCAGCTTGACTGAAACCATTCCTTTAACTGTTAGTACTGGTGAACATGAAATAAACACATGCAACTCATCACATTCATGCTGTGTTGCTTTGGTGCGTTTCATACTCTCCAGATGTTCCTTTCTTACATGCAACAACCCATCACACCCCCTCCCCTCACACAGGTTAAGGACATTCCCCGAACTCACCTCATTATATTTGGCACAATTGCTAAAGACCAGGCGCACGTCGGACACAAACTCTTTAATGCTCTTGTAATGCAGAGGATGCTTTCGCTGTAGTTTCCTCTTTACCAGGGTCAAATCCATTGGATGCTTTATTATTTTATAGTAATTGGGTACCTGGAGAATAAAAAAAAACAAGGCTTCAGCATTAAAACTATAATGTTGCAGACATGTGGCTCTCTTCCAAAACAAATAATCTAACCATCGACTCAACATTTTGTATGATATTTGCATCCCAATGAAAAAGCACTATTATGAAACTAAAATTAAAATAAACCTCGAGAAATATTAAATCGAGACACTATGATAGAACAAATAACACTGCTCAGCTCAGAAGGGAAACGGTGATTAAAAACAAACATTGAGAATTTAGACAGAAAACTGTTCCATCCAATTAAAACGTTCAGTTTTTGCTGCTTAGAGCTTGTCATATTATCTAGATTTTCTACGGTTTCCCTCGTAAGGAAAGTCAATCTCCTCAACTGCAATCTTAGTGCTCTCCAGTCATGCAAGTACAGCTCATAAACATAATGAATGAGGAAAGACCAATGACTACGTTTACATGCACCTTCATAATACGATTTAAGCAATGCTGTGATTAAACTTCACCTCATGTGAACAATACTTAAATTAAGCTTGTGATCCTTGAAATGATAATTGTAGTAAAATGCTGACTTTAATTGCAGTAAACATTTTAACTGTATCTATTACAAAAGTGTGCATGTGCATTTTTGGTGTACAGAAGAAACTGTGCTACGTTGACAATGCGTGACATGAATATTATACAGTTTATTGATAGTCTAAATATTTTAGGCACATCACAGGAAAACTGGCCCAATACCAAATATCCATGTCTCTTGGAAGAGCTTGGGCAGTAACACCAACCATATGAGAGTTTATCATTTGTATTGTGCATTGAGGTAGGTGAATAATGCCAGTACAGTGATCCATCGTTTATCACGACAGGAACCAATCACGTGTCTTGTCTGAGTGCCGTGAGTGTGTACAAAGCCTCTGAGAGAGTTTCTCTCTTTGTCTGGCATCCTGGGAAACCGTTTCTCTCGCATCACGATGAAGCAATGCTGCTTTCCGCAATACGGCTGCCGATATGGTGATATTTTTGAAGTTTTATTTTTCAATAAATATTTTTGAAAAATCCACGATGCACTGAGGCCGCGAAACTTGAACCGCGAAGTGGCGAGGAATTACTGTATATGAAAACTGCACGTAAATTGGAGCAAAGAGATTTTCTTGTGTCAACAAACCCTTACTTTGATTATTGGAAATAATCACGTTATTGGTGCACATGCAAATGTGACATTTCAACTATTTTTTACATCAGGAATCATTTTAAATTGCATTGCCTTAGATTGCTGGTCCCTATGTAGACAGCAAGAGAGCTCACTAAGTTTTAGACACAACGTGGACTACAGAAAGCAGTTAAGTAAGAGCAAGGGGTACATAAGACAACATTATTACCCGTCAGCCTGATGCATTATTGCATTCACTCAATAACGTAATTACCCAAGAATCATATTCCTGCTATGACAAGTAACAGCAGGAAATGGCCCAGAGCTAAATACATGTTTGAAAACGGATGACTGGAGTCACTACATGCGATCGATGTTACAGTTTATTTCAATAGCGTTAATGACCAAGCAGAGAGGCAGCAATTAAATACTACAGATCATACCAAAACAATGGTCCGATTACATATCTGAGCGTTGGCCTTTAAGAACACTTCATCAGAAATGTCTGCTTTTATGGGAAAAGAGGATATTGTGGTCTTGATGGAAACTCACCGATGTAGGAACAGGCTCTTGAAACTCCGTACTGAGCTCATGACAGAACAAATGCAAAAGCAGACGCTCGCATCTCTACAAAACACAAGAAGAGAAAAGAAATAACTTTCTGCAAAAACATTACATTTGTTGGAAAAGATTAATAGATTATATCTAATGATTGTGCTGGGTCACTAGTAAATATTTTAGAGCCAGATGTTATATACTATATGTATGGTATTTTACATTATATAGTGCATCATATGAAGTGCTGGGATTAGTTAATGGCAAGATTCCTTGTAAAATGAATCTGGGGGTAAAGTAATAAGTGGTCCCCATTTTCTGACTGTTACAGTTTGTGTCTCAGAATGACTCACTCGTTGGTCTTCTGGACTCATTGCCGTCTCACTTTTGTCCTTCTTACTGGGTGGTTCATCATCAGAGTTGTATTCCATCTCTGGACTTGTGAGACTTCTGCAGAACGTGCACATCCAATCTCCACTGCAGTAGAAGACAACAACCATGATTAACACAAACATAAGCAATTAAAGCTTTAAAACCTAAAGGGAACAGATCCTACTTTGTTTTTTACTATGAATTCCACTTATAAATACAAGTCAAGGTTTCTGACACCATAAAACAAAAATGTAAGAACATTTTTCCCTCTCTCTTTGTTAAGCTACTGAACATTTATGACCGCGATATGTAAATTACTGCCATTATGATTGGCTAAGCATGCATGTGCCTGAAAAACCCTCATCTCTTTCTTCTGTTATACTACTTCTAGGACATTTACACTTATTTTGTTTTGAAATGTATGCATTTTTTATACACATATACATACATATACACACACACATATATATACATACATATATATATATATATATATATATATACACATACATATACATACATACATATATATACATATACATATATATATAAAAATTACAGTATTACTTTGAGATATGAGTGTCCCAACTTGAGTATTCCGAGATACAAGCAAGCCTTCAAGCTAAATTTTTGCTTTGAGATACAAGTAAATATTTGAGATACGAGGACTCTTGCATTCAAGCTGTCTCATTTATGGGGTAATTGCATATGATCGCCACTAGAGGGCCATCTTGGTTTTACAGCGGGGGTTACCAGGGGCGACGAGTGATTCAAGAGTATTAAGCTGAGAGCAGGAGTTATGCGTGTTGAATAATATTAAATAAGAGGTTTTGAGTCTATCCAATACACTACATGGGAAGAAACACTACACTTCCGTATTGTGTTTGCATTATCTCCGTTATCCCTCCCTCCTCAGCTGATACTGTATCATCTCCAAATTTTGTTTTGTATCACAGGAATCCTTATATACTATACATTTCTGTGTGTGTGTGTGTGTGTGTGTCCTTATAGCAACTAAAAACATGTTTTTTTCCCATTGCTATTAGCACTAATAAAGGGAGTTTTTTTAGAGGGCCAGAATGGATAAAAAAAATTCTGTTATTTCTTATGTGAAAATTATTTGAGATATGAGCAATTCCGGTAACGAGCTGAGCACTGGAATGGATTGTTTGTATTTCAAGGTATTACTGTAAATAAAAAAAACATAATACAGTAATATTTTTTGTGTTTCTCAGAAGAAAAATTTTTTGCTTTAGACTGTCACACTATCCGATCAATAAAGCCATCCGATCAATAAAAACGTATTAAGTGGCCAGGTGTAAAACCTGTACAACCCTTGCTTTATAAAATAATATAATACATGACAACAATATTTTGGGTCATACAATAATAAGCTATTGATGGTATCTTAATTTTAAAATTAAAAAGTAAAACAAAAATAATAATAAACTACTCATTTACGAATACAATAATATGGCATGTTAAAAAAAAAAAAAAATCCAATTTAAATGATCATTAATGTTATGACTGTAAAGCAATCTTAAATTATATGGAAAAATTGTTATGGGTGTCACCAGCAGCCCAGATCTGTATCAATAAAGCCACATTCTTTACCTGGGAGAGGATTTGAGTGTTGGGATATGGCAGGTCATGTGGAAGACTTTAGGACAGCGATCACAGCACAGCAGTTCTCCTCCATTCTGACACACCGCACACCAGTCCTCATTCGGGTCGTCTTCCTTTCCTACAGTGGTTTGGCTGTTGGCATTCGCAGTGCTCCCCCGCTGACTTCCATTTGACTCACTGGTCCCATTGGTTAGAGGTGCGCTGGAGTTTGGGTTTGTGCAGGATGAGAGATGGTCACTCTGTGGTTCAGATTTAACATTTTCTCCTAGTGTTCTTAAAATGTCCTGGACTGAACCGGTGGACACAGAGCCGAGGACGGGAAGAGGGGGAGTTACGCTTCCTTCTGGGCTGCTCATCTGGTTGAGGAGGAATAAGAACAAGACAGACATTGTTCAAAATGAAACAAAATGTATCAAAGCCAGAAAGAACAGGTTTATTCACTCTTTTTTTTATCATTATAGTTTGGCTCATATACAAACATTTTACATATTAAACTTTTTTTATATTACTATTATATGAAAGATGACGTAGATGCTACAGATCATGCTTTTCATTCACAATTAAGCTTTAGATAATCTTAAATGTTCTCTTTTATGGTGTTCTTGTTAGATGTACTTAATATAGTAATAACAGTATATTATGAATTATTACAAACAATTTACCCTAAAATAAACCCTTACCATAATCCTATAAGTGCATTCTGTTAATGTATAACAGTACGTTTGTATGTATAACGTATAAGTACTTATTTGTGTAAATGCACTGTAAAAAAAAGAAAATAGAATACCTTAAAATAAAACAGTGCTATGTGTGGGCCCCACAAAAACAAACTTTAAGTCCAAAAGAGGTTAAATAAAAGAAACAAATGGAAATATTTGGGACTAAGTGACGAGGAAAAACAGTAAGTTCAAGTTAAATACCATGCAAGCGCTCCGTCTGCCATCTTTACAGCGTTCTGTTTTGACGTTTGCTCCAGAATAGCTACACTCTTCCTCAACTCCCGGTTCCTGTTTGACCTTCACCTGGTCCACTGTCGTATTCCCTGTTCCAGGTCTACCAGCTGACCCACAACTAACACACACACAACTCAAATTTAGCATGCGGTGTTTCAATAATATTCAGAAATCAAATATATGATTCTCTTTGTTCTAATTAACAGCTGTTGAAATAAATGATTTTTAAACATTAAAATACTGAGGTAAAACAGCACATTGCATGCTGACCTGCCCCGACTGCCCGTGCTTGACGTGCTGGATGGCCGAGCTGGAGTGTGAGAATTAGATAAACCTAGTGAAGAAGAGACATGGAGAGAGCCTTGGTTACATTTTTAGAAGATTTAAAAGTTATATTGTTCTGAAGTTTTAATAATGTCTGTCTACAAGAGTCACTGCCACCAAATGCAAAATGAATCAGTTTAGTAAAATTGCTAAAAAAAAAAAATTCAACTTAATATATGATGACGATTATTTCTGACATGACCATGAAACTTTGAAATTAAAGAGTCATAAGAAATCGAATTTAATGATGTTTAGTCATTTTGAATCATACATGCAAGCTTTAAATGTCTTTTCTTCTATTTTTTTAATAACAATCTTGGTAATCAAATAACCATGTTCATAGTGAGTGCATGCATGTGAGCTAGCTAGAGATGTTGGTAATATGGTGAGGTTGTACAGCATTTGGTGTGCATTAGCGGCAGTGGGGCTAAAGCAGCCTTAGCCCTAGGATTGGTGCATATGGTTGCACTGGAGATTATGCCATACGGACCAAAGGCACTGGGCATGCATTAATGGTGCCAGCGGAGCCGGCATGGCCTTAGACCCTCGGGTCGGGATGGGAGTTTCAGCCATACGGTACTGAAGGCACGAAGAGTATGGCATATATAAATATTACAGATATAAAATACTAATCTACATGAATATTTCATGATATTATTTAAATGTATGCTAATCTACACTGACATTTCAATGCCAAACGACGGGTGATAAAAATTCATGTCTTCGGTTGCTGAAGTACCTGATGATCCTGGGGAATGTGTAGAAGGTCCCGGCGAGGGATTGGTGGGGCCCATAACAGAATATGAACTAGCAGAAATATATCGACTGAGGATGTTATCCAGTGTGCTTGAACCGGCATCTTCAAGCTGGTGATTAGAAACACAAAGTCAGATTTTTTGCAACACAAGAGCTCTAAAATAATTCAGCTTTAATTTCACTTGGGTTATAAGAAGAACAATAATAGCTGATCCCAGCATAGGGATTGCCTTTGTATCATTGCCTTAGGTACCTTAAATGTAATTATGTTTGGAACATTTATTGCATTTGGGCTCAAAAGTTATTACATTTAAATGGTTTATTATATTCAGGCTTGAAAGTTATTACATTTAGGGTCTTTATTACATTTCCAAGCAATTATTAGATTTGTGCGCTTATGATCACGCATTCTGGGGTTTGAACTTACAACCTTTGGGTTGTCAGGCCAGATCTATAACCACTAAATCTCACCACAGCATATAATCATAAAAAAAAAATGCAATAGTAAAGTTACCTGAATAGGAGGGATTTCAGGCAAGCAGGGCAGGTTTTCGGGGTTGGTGACTGATGGTATGAGCTCTATGGGGCCGACAATTGGACTGGTGGGGCCACGGTGAATATGGGCATTGGCCATACTGGCACTGGTGGGACTGGTGGGGTTGGCAGCACTAATGTTGTGTAGCGACGCCACAGGGAAGGGTCCAGCATGCCCAGGATTAGAGTGCTATGAGGGGAAGGAAACGGGAAATGTGTTGGCTTCCATACAGTACTTATTTCTGAATGTGGAATACTATGTGCATACGAATCCGAGGTAAAATGCAACAATTTGCAGATTTGTTTTTTTCTCATGCAAAAATTGAGAGAGAAAAAAAAATGTATTTCCAGTCCGACATCTGAAAAGCATTTTGCACTAGTCTCCATAGCAGCTTCAATTTTACTTTCACTTCTACTGTTCGAATATAAATCGGCAACAGTGAAGGAAAAGAGAGTCGTTTGTCATTTGACCTGCTGGAGTTTCTGCACTGACCTGTCTCTGAAGTTGAGGCTGCATCATGGGATACGGCTGGCCGTTGAGTCGGGGTTGCGCTGAAGGCATGCGGTTCTGCGCTGATACCATGCGCAGGTGATGAGGTGGATACATGTGTGTTGAGCCATTAACCCCGCCCCTCTGAAGGGCCTGCATACTAATGAGTCTCGGAGGCTGAAACATGAGAAAGAGGAAGACATTATATCCTGGTCCTTACATGAACACTTCATACAATATGGAATAGCCACTTTGAATGCTGAACATTTCAAAATCAACAAATATTACTAAGAATAAAAAATATATAATTCTGCTGAGATATATATACAGTGGAGTTATGTCGACGGCCTCAGGGGTTGCAAAAAAGCGCAGAGATAACCGTTTAGCGAGATAACCAACAGCCAATATGGTGATTTGTTTGATGAAGCGATCGGCATTGTCACAATGAGGTTGTGACTATACGTGTTTTTGGAAGAGACTCTTACCATTGGACTTTGAACATGCATGCATTTCACATGATAACATGACATATGATTGATTTCGCACGATTTGGATACTCCTAAACCTGTACATAGTAAATGACAACATTTGAATTGACATCATTTGTTTCTTCCCGCCAAGAGAAGGCATGGGTCATTGTTCTCATGAGGGGGGGGGGGGGGGGGGGGGGGGGGTCTTCTTGATGACTGGTTTTAATTCTCGTTAGAAAACTGTTAAATCTTAATGAATATTACAGTTTTATTTTGTTTCAAATGTTAAGAGGTTTTTGTATTATTATTATGGTAATGTATTTATGGGTTACTATGTGACTGTTTTCCTTGAATCTCTCTGCTACCTTTTTTCTAAATGGTTTAGTTCAAAGGGGAGGGGCGTGGCCTTTTTAAAGATGGCCTCTCAGAGCCGTAGGGAGATGAAGGTGGAGAGGTAAAGTGAATGAGCTAATGGTAGTTTGGGCCAATTTATTGGTATAGCCAAACTTTTTGTTTGCTTATCTCTTTTGATTATTGTATTCATTTTCAGTCTTTGTGGATGTCATTTGCATACCGTTGGGGACATTGGTTTATTTATTTGTTTTGTTTTTGGACACTTGGAATAAACTCTAAATGTTTGGATTACAATATCCAGTCACTTCATTTTGCGCCTCCAACCGCGGATACATGCAGAGAAAGGGTGCTGCTGTGGACCTGTGGACCTTGTCTCTGTTACAGGCATGCTATAAAAATGTACATACACTGTATGTGTTTGCTAACAACAAAAGGCATATGTGCACCAACTAACAGCAGAGATTTACCTGTATACAATAAAAAACACCTTTGATTCTCGATACAAACCTTTAATTATATTCTCCAACATTGCAAACAATTTCATTCACAGCATAAAGTCATAACATTTTCGTTAGGTCATCACGCCGTACTAGATTGCATACTTTCTTGCGTTCTGCCTGTCTAATGTGCTTTCTCAACAAATTCGGCTTCATCCCGTCTTTTAACAACCTTCAATCGGTTCTTCAATCCGCAGCGGCGCTGAGCAGTCACATCAGAACCAGAAACAGGGATGTGTGTGTGTGTGTGTGTGTGCGTGCAACATTAAATAATCGACGTAACCGATGAGAAAATAGTTAGACAAATAGGGAGTTTGGCGGTTCCACTTCAAAAACGTCGACATAATAGGATTGGCGAGTTAACCATGACTCGAGATAAGTGAACTCCACTGTAAATTTATTTAATTTTAATTTTTTATTTAACACTTTTTTTAACAATGTTGGTATCATCTGACAAACATGAAACTTAACCAGCAAGGAAAGATCTAATCTTACCGGTTGCTGTATCATCTGTGATGGACCTGCTTGTCTGGGATGCTGGGACATCTGTGAGGCGATGCGCATCTGCTGCTGAATTTGTTGCTGATGTTGTTGTTGTTGCTGCTGCTGCTGCTGCTGCTGCTGCTGTTGGTGTTGCTGCTGTTGGTGCTGGTGCTTCTGAGCGATCGCAGCCTGCTGCATGTGCTGCAACCTCAGCTGGGCCAGGTTGATCTGTCCTGAGTGCTTACCTGGGTGGTTGTGACTGGGAGACATCTGCTGATTCACCATCATGCTCGGTGGAGGAGCAGTATGGGGCACTTTTTCAATAACAAGATTGCCTGAATGAAAAAGGAGAACATTTACACAGTTGTTCACATCAAGTCTTATTTTACCATTCTCTGAAATGTTGAGACTAAACTACACCAAAATACTGTAGTATGATATTTTGGACAACATGTTTAATAAAAAAAAAATTTAAATTACATAATTCAGTCAAAATGTTAATTACTTATATAATTAAATAAAAACACCCAGAGTATATTTTAGAACCAATATGTTTTTTTTAACAATAATAAAAAAAAAAAGTGTATATATTTTTATATATATTTTGTATAAATTATATATATATATATATATATATTAAAAAAATAACCGTAAAATAAACCATAACTAAAACAACCATGGAAAAATCTGATTGTGAATGCTTGTCACTGAAATTTGGACATGGTCTCTCTGTGTGCTTTAAAAACAAGTTAAGTTAAACTTGAGTCAATACCGAGGTTAACCACATTCTTGGCCCAGAAGGTGGGGTCGCAGAAGAAGCGGACTGCTCCATTACTTTGAGGTACTGGGTCCACACGGGCCTTCATAATGAAGCGCAGCTGGTATGTGATCTACAGAGTCGGGGATGACAAAGCAAAATAAATACAAAAAGCAAATGAGCAAAGACAGAAAGGAGAAATGAGTCTACAATAGCAATGCCAAGTTGATGATGTTGAAAGGTTTAAGACTTATTTAATAACATCCTTTAAAATGAAAGATTTGTTTGAAAAGGTGACAGAACCGTCATTGTTAGGTGTACATGTGTATTTAAAGCTATATAAATAAATTTTGATTGATTGATACAGATTACACATTTGTAAAAGAGTATCTAAAAGAAAAGCAGAAAGGTGTATTGGTGGCTGACCAGTCTCTTGCTGTAGAGCAGGGCTGTACTGCTTCCATTACTGATGGCCCAGTTGGTGAAGTTGAGCACATGGATGATCTGCTGGGCCAGGATGCTGATGTCCCTCTGTTGGCTGAGCAGCTTCATACTCCTCTCTTTGGTCACACTCTTTATATGGTAACGGAGGGAACGAAGAGAGAAAATACAAATATTTGACAAATTCTGGACTTGCTGGTGTCAAACCATAAAAGTGAGAGGCCAAGAGTCAAGATAATGTCACAGCACATTTGATTTCCAGAATAACAAAAACGTGACTTGTTAGACTAATGCAAAACAAAACTAAATAACACACAACCAGATCCCATTGTAGTCAAAGTAGTTTACACTTTATTTTAGAATTCATATTAAAGCATAACTTTTTTTAAATTAGCCATTACGTTATGCACTTTTGTCATTTATCAGATGTTTATATTAAATCATTTCTATTAAGCTTTCATTTGTTTTTATTTCAGTTTTTTAGTAATTTGACATTTCAGTTTGTTGCCATGCTTTCTAAAGTCTTTTAAAAGGGTCATTTTTGGGATGTGAGCATATCTATAGGCTGCAAATCATTGAAAACACTCACAAATTAAAGTAGAAAATGGTTATTTTTGCAGTTTTCTGAGCAATTTCATTCTTCCGTGTTGAAAAGCAAAGGTGAATCAACGTCACAGAATGTGAGTTAGATGCGTATATCCGGAGTGTGTGATTGGCTGTCGGGGCTGGAGAGCACGATTCTACGTCAGCCGGTTCTGAACGCTTTTATTTATTCTTTATAACCCAATCACTGCACTGTATTACACATGAGATCGCATTAAAGTTCTCAGTCTTATTTTAATGTCTACATAGTAATGAGAATTTTATTGTCATCTCCCATTTTCCCAACTTCTACTCTCCTATTTTTACACAGTGTTACGCCCATTATCCAAAGCGACTTACATTGCATTCAAGAAACATTGAATCAGTTCTTGCTTTCCCTGGGATCGAACCTATGACCTTGATGTTGTAAACACCAATGCTCTACTGATTGAGCTACAGGAATGTACAATGACCAGGTTTACACTGAAATGTACAATGTGGTAATTTGACACGCAATTAAATGGACATCCCATTTCCATGCATCACATTGCACAGTGCCTTCAGGCTCCAGCTACTTCACATTCCCCATCTTTCCATCTGAAACAAACCCTAAAAAGTAACCACCACTGCATCAAGTAGCCAGCTGTGTCATTGTTAGGCTCTCAAGTCAGTGGAAATGTGGGTCATTTGCAATATCTAATGCATGTAGTCAAAAGACCCTCATGGAATCAGTAACAAGCGGTCATATGTTACGCTTATACCAGATATAGATGACTATCTGTCTATCTATCTATCTGCTTACCACTTGTGATTGGATGACCAGAGTTGGATGTTAGCAACAAGTTTCACTACACTTGAGTGGCTTCACTGTTAGATTCTCATGACTGATGAAGACTCTCTGAAGATGCGCCACCATTAAACACCGTGACATCTGCCGGGCTCGATTCATCACAGACTGGTGTGATTCACAGTCAAAGGTGTCAGTTGGGGCTAATTTGATTTGAGCCCTGAAGCACAGTGCTGTCGGCTTCTGACAAACACCACCGCCCCTTCCAGACATTCTGCACTTTCCCATTTGGCTTTTCCCATTTGGCTTCCCAACCGTCTCTAAACATGTGATCCTTGTCCTACAAATGTCGATACATTGTTGAATTTTGCCTGGAGGGGGTTGTACTTCTGTCTTGCATCAGTCACTTGTAAACGGTGTCCTTTCTTTCTACACTAGCAGTTTTGCTTCACTTTACACAATCTGTAAAGCTTCCCCCACAGCAATTCGCAAGGTTTACGGCACGTGATGAGGTTCACACAATGTGTTGGATAGAAAAAACAACAACGATTGTGTATACTAGGTATTAACATACGTTCCAGGTGATCCAATCACAAATGGTCAGCTGAGACAAATCACTGTTTACATCTAGAATTAACATGCCGCTCTAAAGCATCTGTTGCGAGCAGATGTGAGCAGATTTTATTCTCAATACATGCATCATTTACTGCATGTTAAATATGCACACGTATACTTTTACTCTCACTATAAACATGACACACTGATTATTTTAGCAGAGCAGTTATATTAACTTAACGTTGGATCTACGAGCTTTGCATCTACATTAATTCGTTATCTAAATCTAATTGTCTGTGCCTCTGCAGGTTGATATCAAGCGTTTTTTTAACTTTTCTTTTAAGGCCATAACTGTTTAAAGCCCTTGTTTTATTGTAAAGGTTGACAGACAGGAATTTGTCATTAGATCCAACTTCAAAATAATCTTGCAATTATTTTTACGATTAGTCGATTATTTTTCTTTTTAATCTAATGTTCGTTTGTTTTTATTAGCCGATTAATCCTTTGTTTATCATTCTAATAAATGAGTACAACTTCTACAATGTGTATTTTAAACTTGTATTAAATCATTTTCTAACAAAATGACTCAACTTAAATTGCAAGGATTAAAACACAAACACCATTTTAGAGCATCGCGTGCCATTAATGCCACATATATTCAGCCAAACACCGTGCAAAACAAAAAAAGTAAGCTAAAGTTCAACAGAAATACAGGGCAAACAAAACATGAAAGGCAAAATTTACTTTAAAGGGGCCAAGTCATGACTGTCAACCGCTTGACAATCATGTTTCTGATGCTGTCGGTCAGTGCAGTGTACAAACAGCGACATTGATTTTAAAAGAAATCTTGCACAAAGCTAGCCTTCCCTCTCCCTGAGAAATATAACAAACAATAATAATTCAATAACATTTAAACATGAAATCTATGAATCATGACAACATTAATTGTATTTCAGAAAGGGTAATGTATTTGTCACTTTATTATGAAATCTATGAACGCAGGAAGCATTTTAAACTTTATTTTTTATAAATTATACTATTCATCAAAATGTAAGATGTATACAGTGGGCCTAGTTACGAAATGTGTTTACTATAATCCGTTATTAATTACTGCAGTTGGGAGTATGATTTACTTAAGTGACTTGTGTAAATAGTAAACGAAAATGCACTTGTATTTCTCTGCAAACGCTTCACAATCACTCGCTTGCGGCACAGTATCAATGGAAATCTAGGCATTTATTTTCTATATATTTTTATGTACATAAAGAGCTTCTAAACACTGGCAAAAACACTGAAAGTTAAAAGTTAAAGTCCAGTTTATTGCAGCCGTAGGGGGCAGTTACATCTGCACCGATAGCAATTAACATTGCCGTTATTATCGAGCACATTAAGGCTTCAGCTTTAGGGAGATGTTGATCTTAACTGAAACACAGGCAACAACGACTCCCAGAGCTCACTGTAATACAGCTGACTCGCCATTTTGAGGTGTTACAGAGCGATCAAAGCACCATTTTTTGGGCCTTTGCTTACAGTATTCCCACACTTTTGATGATCGTGGTCTGGCTTTATGTCATAGACTCATGACTGGGAGCAGAAGCCGACATTATTCGAAATTAACGTAAAAAAAAAAATGGCACGTCGGTGCATTTTCATACTCAACCTAATCGATGACGTCAACACTAAACACCAGCTTACACAGCAAATAACATGGATGCACATTATTCCTTCAGTCAATGAAGCTTGATGGATTATGTTTACAGAAATAAGCAGTAACAGAATAGGCCACCATTTTCTCAGATATAGGTCTCTGCTGTCCGTACCAACATTTATAAATTAGAATTTCAGTCTAATTTCATTATGATTATTGAAGCCTGTACACCCACCTCCAACTGCTGCAGTAGAGATTTGCCCTTCTTGTTGATTTCATTGATGAGAGTAAAGACTGCTATCTTTATCTCATGTTCCACCTTCTTATGCGTCTCAGCAACTTCTTTGATCCTAAAGGGGTAAAAGGGGAACAAATAGACATTAAAATCCCTCAGTAGTTCATAAGACAATAAATCAAAACAATTCTGCCAAACAAGTCCTACCTGTTTTGCACCTGAGATGCAGAGAACTCCACAAAGTTCCTCTTCTCTTGCAGCTTACTCATAAATGTCTCAATGATACCTTTCTGGTTTTGAAAGGCTTCTTCTAGAAACTGGTACCTGCAAAAAAAGATTGGTGAAGATTATATTATATGGCGCTTTATGTTCCTCCGTCCTCTTTTGTTTAAAAACTCTTTCATAAATTGCCTGCTGATTTCATACAGTTCAGATGAAGATGACCGTTGTGATGATGGTGTGTGGTTACTGTGAAGAGTGTGGACTGACTGACCTGTGTTCTTTGTGTTCAAGCAGCTGGCAGTCTCTGCAGGTTAGAGTGTCACATGTCTCGCAGAAGAGCTTGAGGGCCTCTTGTTTGTGCACCGGACAGAACACGGGTCTCTGGCCTGACGTCCCAACCGATTCTACAACACAGAACCACCCAATCATTTACATTTACGGGTTTATGGAGTTGGCAGAGGCTTGTATCCAAAGCGGCTTGCATTACAGTGATCCCTCGTTTATCACGGTTAATGTGAACCGGAGCCCCCCGCGATAGGTGAAAATCCGCGAAGTAGGATCAGCCAATCAGCTCACGGGATTCATCCACTTGTGCTCTCATTGGTCGATCTCGCGCCGGGAACCAATCACGTGTCTTGTCTGAGTGCAGTGGGTGTGTACAAAGCCTCTGAGAGAGTTTCTCTCTTTGTCCGACATTCTGGGAAACCGTTTCTCTCACGCATCACGATAAAACAACGCTGCTTTCCGCAATATATCCGCTGTATTTTTCCATTTTTATTTTTTTGATGAATATTTTTGAAAAAGCCGCGATGCACTGAGGCCGCGAATCTTGAACCGTGAAGTGGCGAGGGATTATTCAAAGTACACAATGACATTCTAATTAGTTCTTGCTTTCCCTGAGAATCGAACCCATGACCTTGGCGTTGCAAGCGACACGCTCTACTGTTTGAGCTTCAAGAAATGAATCCTTTGTTGCTTATTTCTACCCCTGAACCTCTATCCCCTCAGTCTATGACTGTAATATGTTCTCTTTTGGCCCTTACCAAACTCAATCGAAAAGAGGAAAACTAAATAGGTTAGCGCTAATGAAAACAGTACAGGCAGAGCAAGCGACTCACTCAAAACTCTCCATGTTGCCATGGCAACTGTACTACGTCTCAGCCTGGTAAACGTGCAAAACAGATGCTCTACACCGTTTCTGAAACAGCCCAGCTACAACAAGACCCAGGCATCTTTCAGCGCAATGAAAACAATCATATCCCCAATACAAGTAGATGGAAATTAATCGGCACATACCAGGAGATAGTTCCTCTTTTTTGCGTATTTTATGATCCTTAGTGAATTTGACCCGTTGGTGCGCTTCGATGCAGGTTTTACACAGCCACTCCCCACATTCCACACAGAATCCAATAGCGCCGGCATTATCTTCACAGCTGGTACAAACCTGTTATAGACCAAATACAGAATCATTACAAAATAATATCAAGAGGACTGAAGTAAAGGCACACAACCAAAAGTTGATGAGTGAAGCTAATAAAGCAAAGTTTAACCTAGAGGTGTGAAAACCAAATGAAATCTGATTCCAAGTTAATTTAATTTAACAAGACGAAGAGCAATGCAATTCAGTAACTTAGTAAAACTATGGGATCACAGAGCTGATACTGACCTGTGTAGAGTTTTCCACTGATGTGCTCGTGGCCTCTGAAGTGTCCTTGACAAAATAATTGTCCACCATGTCAATCTGTTTGTACTCCTGATGGCACACCGTGCAACGCATGACATTCACTGCACAAAAAACAAAGAGTTAGCAAAGCTGGGAAACAAACTGAGGAGCGATACAGAAGATTCACGCATCTATTTTTGAGTAGGACTCACTCGACGCCCTAGACAATAGCAGGACATAAAAAACACTGAATAACAACTTGGTTCATAATATAAACGAAAACTGAAAGTCTTGTAGAAATTCATGATAAAAGTATTTAATAAAAAAATAAAAATCAACAATGGCAATCGGTAGCTTGACTGGACTGACTAAATAAAAAAATATGAATGGATGATTTCCTTCTGCCACATTGTTGTTTTTACCGAAAATAAATCCTAAGATCAATGCTACACATTCATATAATTCACACATGAATTATGTAACCAGGACAACTACTTGCAGACTGGATATCTGGATATCGTAAAACTGAAGAATGTCTTCATTTAAATTCCATTACGGGAAAGGAAGGGAAAAAAAAAAAATCTTCCTAAGGGGAACGTTGAATTTCTCACTGAGGGTGCATGCATAAGAAACACCAAGTAATGGCGGCTTCTTATGCATTTAAAATCCAAAAAGGAATTTTAATTAATCAATAATTCATAAGGTTTTATTAACTATTATTGCCATCTGCTGCAATAACAGAGCCTGCTCTTTGTGTGCATCATGCAGCAGCATTTCACCACAAATAATGATCTATTCATAAAACTAATTTAATTTCATCTTAATTCAATTTGAAACTATATTGAGTGATTGGACATGACCCTCCCCAACCCATCACATGCAACACCCCCCACCTCTGCTTCCTGAGAGCCCATCAATCCCCCACAAAGCCACAGCCAGAACTAGTCCAAACCAGTTTGAGCCAGTTTGCACTGGCTCATACTGCTTTCAGCTGGTTTCTCTTAAGCTGCAAAACCCAGCTAATGATTGGCTAGTGAGAGCAGCTGGAGAAAGAAACGCTGCAGTGAAGCAGTGCAACTCACAGCTGAGTTCCTCTGTACTGATATTAACTGGAGCGAGTGATGCATTGCCTGAGGCACATCAATCCCGCAACACGTCACATGCAGAGCCCTGTAACGCAATTAAAATACATAAACCGCTTTCTTCAATATTTATGATGCATTTAAATTATTAGGTCTTCAACCCAGAATCGTTAAATATTTCATTTTACAACGCAACTAACATTTTAAGATTCAGTCTGGCACGATTCACAATAATTATTTCATCCATCATCTATATTAAAACTATTTTTTAGCTAAGAGCTGTTAAAATTCACAAAGATCGTGCAAGTCTGTAAAAGCGGGTTGGTGATGCCAAGAAAAGAGTCTGAAAACAAAGCAAACAGACCGAGAATAAAAGTTTGACTATAGTTAGACAACGTGCTTGAGCACAACAAACTGCTTGCTGAGATTCGACTCCAGTTTTCTCCGTTTTTGGGTTAGTGTGATGAGTCACGCTGGTAAACACCGAGTTGCCTCCCCCTTAACTTTAATTAAATGTCTACGACAAGCCCAAAACAAGTCAGGCGAGTGACCAAACCCTTCTATTACAGATCGAAATAAATAAATAAGAGACATAAACCACCAAATAAGTTTGAACTTAGGGATTTCAAATGATAATGCAAATTATTCTGAAAAATACAGCAAAATGACTCGAGTCTTACAAAACATAAAACTACATAAACGTATATGTAGTTTCTCTGAAAATCTTTTTTTTCTGAGGCTTAAGAAATTAGGTTCTTAAGCCTCAGAAAATGCTGATAATCAACTTTAGATAATTAGTGTCTATTTTACTTTTCTTACATGGAGAGGAATGCAAATTTGGCATCTCTTTATCAACATTTGGAAAATGCACAGCTTGAAAATATGACTTAAAACAAAACAGCAAAAACTATGGAAATGGTTGTAAATAACATGATTGTTACAGAATAATAATGCACTCGGTAGTTCACATAACAATTAGCTTTTTTGTTAATTTTCCATACAATATCGTGCAATAATGACTGAGCAAAAACACTGAGATCATTTAGTTGCTTTGCCTAATAAATACAAATTTTGCTTGGTTAACAAATAAAAACAATGAAATATATACCAAATAACAGTGTACATCCAAATTCTGACATTGTAGAATTTTAATTTTAATGCATTCAAGAAGGTAAACGCTTCTGAATGGGGAATAATACGTTAGATAATAATAGTCGTTGCATGATAATAGTTTATGTCTAATCGTTCTTGGTTCTCGCAATGAAAAACATGGGATTCATGCCTGTGATGCATTAAAAAAAAAAAAAAAAAGGAAAGTGATACCCGAGTGTCAAAAAAACATTTTTGTACATATTTACATTACGACACTGAAAAATTGCCACATTTTTTATACTTGTGGTCAGTGGAATAAACTTTTCAAGCTGATAGCCGGAGAAAATATTTTGCAGTGTAACGAGCGCTGATCTGATATGAGAATATTGATCTGATGGCATTCTGCAATAACAGTGAAGAGTCGGCGGAGAGAAGTGAAGAGATGTAAAGAGAAATGACAGCCTTTGGACTTGTAAATATGCATCAGTGATCGGTGATATGGGTGAATAACTAGAACCATGCAAAAACATAATAATAATGTAAACAGCTTTACATGCTGCACCTAATTCATCAATTATTAACTACAATGCAAGGTGCTAAATTACAAGAAACGCAAGCATAATGAAACACAAATACACAGCACTAGCTCAACGGCACAGCAAGTGCACTGACCAAAATTCAAGATTATAATCTCTCATTGCCACTAACTGCACCAATAATGACATTCAAGAGACAGCAATAACCCTCCAAACAAGCAATGCATCATAAAACAAACCGATCACCACAGAAGCGCTTCTAATCTGATTTATCAACAGAAAATGCCGCATTTAGGGATGTTAGTATAGTGTGCATTGTCAAAGAAAACCATTGTGTAAGAATGAGTGCATGACCCAGGGTCACAAGCCATGACCCCTGCATTATCAATACCTCTGGACAGTTAATCCTAGCTACCTTGTGTCTGACCAAACTAGTTCACTGGTGGCTCCTACTGCACCGAATCGGATCGTCATACACAGACAATAATGTGTCAAAACATCAGGAGCATAGTCTGATCCACTGGATCAGCTACTAACTGAGTCGGTCCACGGAGCATAAAAAGAGCCCATCATTCTGATTGACACCCGTCACATAATTTGACTGAGCATCCATAGGTCAATATGACAAATAATAATAATAATTTAGACGAGGCTGACTGTTTTTAAAGGGTAGTTCACTAGATAATCCATCATTAGCTTGGTACGGTTGGTTAGTGCAGGAGTTTTCAAAATGGGTCGCAAAGGGAGGCAAGAGGGTCTGTGGAAAGTTAAGAAAAAACTGCAGTTTGTCTGTATTGCACTTTAACAAAATATTGTTTTAATGCAGCTGTACAGTAAATTATGCCGTTAATGTTAGTAATATCTTTAATAAAAATTAATTTGAGCAGGAGAAAAATATATTTCAACAATTTAAACAAATCACTGAGTCAATATTTGCTATATTGCTTTACGCAAGTATACAGTATGAACACAGTTATATATACAGAATAATCTTATTAATCTAGATTTTACCACACACAAAATTAGTAATATCAAACAAATAAAAAGATTAAATAATAAAATTTGAATAAACCAATATTTAAAAAAAATCATCTAACTGCATAGTATATTTATATTAATATATTAATCTCTATATACACACACATATATACATTTATCAAAATTAATTATTTAATCTTGATTTTACTCAAATAAATAGATAGAAAAATCAAGATTAAATCATTTTAATTAATAAATGGATAGATTAATACAAATTATGTAACTATAGTACATTTATTTATATTACTTTTTTATACAGTATATATTTGGGTTTTGCATATAAATGCCTTTTCAAATTTTTAGGATAGAAGTCCCTTGCACATATCTGAGAGTGTCTGGTATCTAAAAGATTGAAACCCCCTGGATCTGTGCAGGAATATGAACGACAAGATGCTGATGTTTAACCAACTTCTCATAACCTGCTGAGCCGAACTTAACGGAGTAAACACGTCCTGACAGTTAAACACCAGCTGATGATCACACGTTTATGTGTCCGCACATGTTGAGCAATAGATCGACGCTGGATTGTTGGGGACAGAACTGACTAAGCTCACTTCCCTTTTCCTAAACTTACCAATACGAGTGTCCTGCCCATGGGGCCCTTGCACCGGGACGGTGATCTTCCGCTCCGGCTGCGGGATGCACTTGAGGCAGAAGGAGTGCAGGCAGGGAAGGAGTTTGGGTTCACAGTCACGGTTCTGGAGACTCTGTTTACACACAGCACACGTATCCAAGAGATTTAACGGGACGACAGGAGCTGAAGAGGAGGATGCTGCTGCCGCTGCTGGAGGAGGAGGCGACATCTCGGTAATGAGAGCGGGTGATGGACCAGCAGCGGTGCTGTCTGATGAGGAGGATAACGACGATGATGGCGGTGGTGCTTCAGTGCTCTCTGCATTTGGGGTCCCGTCTGTCGCTCCGCTGCCGCTACCGCTGGATGTCGTCGGCGCTTCGGAAACGGTCTCTTGAGACTTGAGCTCGTCTGTACCTTCCTTCGCGTCGATTAAAATGACAGCGTCAGGGTCCTTTGCGCCGCCGTCTCCGTTATCTTCCGTTCCTGACGCGTCTACCTCCATATTTGCGGAGCTCTCCGTAGAATCTTGGCCTTTGTTGTCCGCCATCTTTGCTCCTCTTTGAACCGCCTGACGTTCGACGCGCTCAGAAAATCCGATGTGCGTGACGTCACGCCGTCGCTCTCATGTTCGTCATAGAATTATCATCTAGACTTTTTTTTAAGTATCCATTAATGAAAAATATGATGTCGTTGTATTTGGCGTCAATTCTTTTGTACTGTACGAAAATGTATACTGTAATTACAATAAATTGTTTTAAACTTTTAAAAGAGAAAAAAACGTTTATAATATCGTTATGTTTCCATAGTCTGTATTTTTTTGTTGTTGTAATCGTCACTTACTACACGTTGTCAAGCGTATGTTGTCCAGTATATTCTGAAAATCATACAAAATAATTTCACGGATATTGACATCGCTAGACTTTTCTGGGAACGCCCACGAAAACGTCATATCCGTTAATGCCTTTGGGGGGGGGGGGGGGGTTAAAACATTTATACTGAATGTCTTCATCGAAAGCTTTATTATTATTATTATTTAATGTTTGGGGGAAGGGAAATTAAAATAAACAGAAATTCAAGTAAATTGAGTTTTGTGATTTTCTTTGGTCTAAAAACTATTATGTATAATAAATGCCTTTCTCATTTTCATCCTTATAAACACTTGACTTTTGTTTGCAGCACTCAATTATTCTTTCCACGTGAAATTAACAAATAATTAAATAGTACTTTACATTAATTTACTTGATCATTCCCATGAAATGTCTCTAGTTGCTTAAATAACCACATAAAAGCTTTTATTTTACATAGAGTGGGCAGACATATTGAGATCTCGTGATCACGTCTTTTGCAGAAGAAAAAAAGAATTGCGCCTTAAAATCAGCAGATTGGAATGTTAAAAACTATCTTCAAAATTTGCATTCTCATGCTGAATAATATATCCCAAGTTATAAACAGTAAGACCAATCCTTTTCGTCTTCTTAAAGGGAATGTTCAACCAAAAATTAAATTGAAATTAATTGATATTGATGTACATTTATTTGGCAGCTGGCAACTTTGTGCAAGAGCTAATCAAGTTAAAGTTTTTTAGATTCTGGAGAAGCATGGAGCATTAAAGTATTACTGTCCCAATCACGATGTTGGGGGGGGGGGGGTCACTTTAGAATCAATTTTGTCAAGCTAATAAGCAGTGTGCAGTGTTGTGGGAGAAGATCAAAGAAAAAAGACATCCAATTAAGCAAAACATTAAAAATACCTCAAGACCCATAAACAGACCACTAATTGCAAGTAAAAAACCACGGTTGAAAAAAAAAAACAGTTTGAAATTTACTTAGAACTAATTGAAATAACTAAAATTCCTACTAAAGCTCCCTACAGCTACTTCTAGTTTGTTCATGATGCACAACGACATTAACGACTTGAGACCAGAATGAAAAGCGACAAAATCAAGACCAAAAAAGTGCCGTCTAGCTAGATTGGAGTCGCATTGAAAGAGAAAATGAACAATCCAAGTCATTATTTATTGTGCATTAAAAAAAATAAAAATTACAAATAGAGTAGAACATGACCATAAAGATGAACCATGTCCATCTGGTAATCACACAGAAGACAAAAATGGTTATAAATGACAATATAGCCACATATTTATGTATACACCGAACACAAAGGTGAGTTACTGATTTCTAGAGCCGAAATGGACTTGTTTGCTCTTGGTGCAAAATCATGAACTACACTCCAACTCTGTTCGCACTACAACACTATTGCTCATTTGTGTTTATAAAGACTACTTTCCCTGTTCACCAGGAAAACGGAACAACGTGATCATTAAAAAACACAACGTCACACTTTGGTGATTATTTGCAAAGTCTGCACAGTTTCAAGATGCTGTTGAACGGTTATTAATTAAAAGTCCTGTCGAATATTTTCTTTGTTCTCGTCGCCCTGTTGCTGTTTCATCTGTGCCACTTCATTCTCCAGCTGGATGATGGCTCGCTCAATCTCATAGTTCTTACTAACGAGGGACACCCAGCTGCAGAAATACAAGTAGAATCGTCAACTAATTGCATTCAATTTTCCTCAACATTTTACAAATGGTTTTTAGACACAAGAAGCAGAAAAGTACTAACTTTGACTCAAGTTCTCGCAGTTTTGCTCCTCCAGCCAGCTGGTCGTTTTTGCGCTGCCAGTTCAGATCCTGTATCTGCTTTCTGGAATGAGAACAGAAGCACAATAGGGACTCTTTAGTACTCTAAACTGGTTAATAGACAACAGCTTCATATTAAGATTCATTTAGAAAGCTAATTAAACCGTTTGTGCACAACAATCCATATGTAAAGTGCATTGACCTACAACTTACCTAACCTTCTGTAGCTCCTTTTGTGCATTTTCAATCATCAAGGCCAAGTTACTGTTTCACAGAAAAGACGACCAGTTATCATTGACATACAATCCAGCAAGTGCACATTGATTTCATTTTGCAATAAAAATATTACTGTATTGATCCGAATATAAGAATGTTTTTTTTTCTCTCTGAAAAACAGGGTCGTCTTATATTCAGGGTTTGTGACTTTTACATGTCAATAATGCACCTAATACCTAATAAGCGGCAAATACTGAAACGAGCATGACCGCCCGCCCCCCCAACGAGGCAGATAAATGCAGCAGAGTCAAACAACTCTCATTAAGCATCCAAGAAATACAGTGTGTAATGTTAAAAGATGGAGAACCCAAAAAGACAATTTTATCACAGTCCTAAAATTAACAGGCAAGTGTGTCAGTACGTAGACAAAAAAAGTTATGAGGGGGTGCTCATAACTTACCCACCAGGCCCCTCATTTCTTATTTGGCTCAGTGCTGACACACTTATTTGTCAAATTCTTCAAAGCGGCCACCTTGATTAAGATTATGTTTTGCCCTGCGCATGCCCTCCACCGTCAAATATTTTCTGTGCTATATGATCAGCCTAAGGAAAAAACATTCATACATCCTAGATCAGATAGGGAACACGTGTTATTGTGACAGACCAAAAATCTGTCAATATACATAAAAAAGGTGAGAAATTGGTCATTGATGCGATACTTCCAATATAAACATTTAAATATGAAAATTATTACAATAAAAAACAAAACAAGATTTGGTTCTCAAAAACTTTTTCCAAAAGGTATGTCTTGGGGAAAAAAGGTTGTCTTACATTCAGAACAAAATGGTAATAACTGATTGTGTTGTAGTCAATGTACGGTATGCTTTGTCCTGGGAGCTTTTTGTTTTTGCATAATGAAATAAAACCTGTATCTGCAGTTAAGTATTTTTGTCAGATAAACACCCAAGTAATATTTCTGATAAAGATTCACATCTTGAACAGGCTGGCTCAAGTCTCTTCACTTACTCGTTGGACACCTTCCATGCATTGGTTCCATACTGGGCCATGAGCTCGAGGTTCTCGATGCGCACTGCCTGGTGCTCCAGCTGCGCCATGGAGTTGTTGACGCTCTCCTGCCATGCTGTCATGTCATTTTTCTGCCCGGATGATGGAGCAGGAAGTTCATATCTAAGAAGACAAGCATGTGAGGTTTAACTAACAGCAAAAACTACTCTTTTATTTTCAGTACCGGATGCCCTCTTTGCAGTTTGTGAAGTCAAAACAAGTGCTGTGCAGATAGTATGCCGTCAACGATGAAGCAAGTTCCATGTATGTGCAATATATCACAACAGTAAGATTGAGCATAGTGTAATATTTAACTAGCATATTGGCTATTAATAATAGTATTTTAAAATGAAATTGTCTCCAGATCAGATCTGATTAAATCTACCAATATTACTGCAGTTTCTCCTCCCAAAGCAGTGTTTACCTACCTTTTTTTAAATTGAGCAGGTTATGTTAAAGGTTTAATTCATCCAAAAATACAATTTCTGTCATCCCTCCATTGACAGCTACGCAACTACCACTTTGAAGCTTCATAAAGAGGTCATAAAACAAATCCATATGAACTTAGTGGTTACGGACAAATCTTCTGAAGAGACTCGATCGCTTTATATGACGAACAGATTGAATTTTGTATTTTCTTCACATTTAAACACTGATCACCTAACTTAAACAGAAGCTCAACTGAACCTGCTTGATGTGCGAGAACAAACCTCATTGGTTCTTTCCTGTAGCTCAGTCAGTAGAATATTGGTGTTTACAACGCCATGGTCATGGGTTTGATCCCAGGGAAAGCAAGAGCTGATTCAATGTGTTCCTTAAATGCAATGTAAGTCGCTTTGGATAAAAGCGTCTGTCAAATGCATGAATGGTTCTTGCAGAAGTTCAAATGTGTTGTGATTAGTTTTATGGTCTCTTTATAGCGTCAAAGTGGTAGTTGTGTAGCTGTCAGTGGAGGAATAGAAAGTCTTCATCAAAAGGATGAATTTGTGTTCCAAAGGTGAACGAAAGTCTTAAGGGTTGAGGAATGACAGAACTTTTTGGATGAACTATCCCTTTAAGCATAACACAAAAACACAACCTGTTCACCACCTGTAACAGAAGTGTTGCTCAGTAAACTCACCTCTTCATACTGAGCAGCTCCATGGGTTGACGAGCAGCCAGTCTTTCAAACTCATTCCTCATGATCTCTGTCTAACGAGAACAACACAACACTACAGTTATGGCGTGAACGTGTAGATTATGGTGAAAGAGTAGCAAAAAAATAGTATTTTTCCTTGTACCTCAAAGGCAGAGAAATCCGGTGTGGGCAGGTAACTCAAATAGTTCTTGGTCGGTCTGTATCGTCTTGTCTCTTCTTCCACCAAAGCAGCTGCCTGAAATTGATTAAACCCGATTAATGTCACCCCATAATAAAGATAAATGCATTATTGTGGCATACATAATCCAGAGACATGGCGGATTAAACAGCCAAACCAGAAGCAGACGCAGCCGTTAGCTTGTGCAAGCGGGTCAAAAACTTATTATTTATCGTCGTTTTAAATAGACAGAACGAACAAAAGTAAATATTCAGTCAACTTACTGCTTCCCTGACTCCTGGAGCATCGTAACCCTGGTCGAAATACGGCAGAGCATCAACAAAAACATCCCCAGCGACTGAAGCCGGTCCTGCCATCCTTCGCTTTGCAAACACACGCTCCGCGCTCTGCTTCGGTTCTGATTGCGTCGAATGGCAGCTGAACAACAGCGCCGCGCAGCGGAACGGAGGACGTGCGGAACATTGACGGAACTCCTTTCTTCGTTATTCGTTTTATTTTGTTTAACTACATGAATTATGACTATTTTACTCAGTTTTTTCCTAGATGTTTTTATTGCTCTTAGGGCATGAAAAACAAGATCTGAACTTTTTTTACACATATTTTACAGAGATTCACTTGAACGAACAGTATCCATTTTAACTGAAGATACTGTTTTAGACATAATACTGTAATAACACAGTAATCCTGTGTGTCTTTAACAAAGCAATGAATAAAAATGATGGGAACTATAAAATATATACAAAAAATATAATACAGCTTCAATTAATGCAAATGCAACTGAGTATGTTCTGGTATGACCAGCAAATTTTGAGAGTTGAGTGTTGCATGTCTTTGATATCAGAACATGAGGAGTTGATCCCATCAAATATCCAGTGGAGCTACAATTGTGTGGAAACCCAGCTCAGATAATGTAGAAAACGCTCATGCTCCCTACAGCCTACAAGAATACGCTGATTTACTCTTATTAGCTGATCATTCTGATAATGACCAAAATTTCTAAAATAGTTCTCCTCTCAAAGAACACAGACTGAAATCTACATTGATATATTGATGTTTTCAGACTATGGAAAAACTAGCAATCATGTGTTTTCAATCTCATCTGAAATGAGCAGTGTGCATTACTTGTTGGTGTAACACGTAATGCAAGGCATTATAAGTAACTTCCGTTGCATAATCAATTACTTTTTGATGTAAGGAGTAAATCTAACACATTACAATTAACTTGCATTATGTAATCAGATTACTTTTTGGTGCAATACATAAAGTAACGCATTACAAGTATCATGCATTATGTAATTAGGTTACTTTTTATGTAATGAGTAAAGCATTACAAGTAATGTGCATCCCTTAATCAATTATACTTTAATGTATGGTGTAAAGCCAACACATAACAAGTAACATGCATTACGTAATTACTTTTTTGACGTAACTGCTAATTCCATTCTAATTACACCAATACATTTATTTACATTAACCAAAACAATAACTGCAACAACAGTGGCAGTGATCAAATTAACTGTAGATTAAATATAACGACACCTGAATTTAGTGGAATTTCCTCCTGATCTAAAATACTTGAACAATGATATATGACTCCTTAGATGATACAACTTTTGTTTTCCCTCCTGGAAGAATCTCCTCGTATAGAAGGATTGGATGGACATTCCAGCACCATTTTGGTTTGGAGAAATTGGAAATCCACATACAACGGCCTGCCACTTGATGGCAGTGTATAGGATGATAAAATAGTGTCAGCTGTAATGGTTGATGTGCAACTGTGCAACCAAAACCCATGCACAAGTAAGAAATAGTTTTTTGAATAGCTGTCAACTGCAGCAACCTCTATGAGTGAAAGAGTAAAGAATCATAGCACAGTCATTAAAACTATGAAATAACACAAAAGCACTCATGTAATGTCAAAGACAAATGGCCAAAACTATATAATTACTATTTTAGCCACCAAATTCACATAACTGTACGTTTTAATAATACACTGCACTTCATCATAAGTTTCCCATATATTTTAAACCCACATATTCTGGACATTCATTCAAATTTCCACAACAAGATCACATTGTTTAATTCACACTGCCGGTCCACCTTTTCATCTGAAATATGTTTTTATTTTCAAATGTTACAAAAAGTCTAGTCTTTCTACAGAGGGGAAAAAAAAAACTGTACAAAACGTTAAAGCCTCTGATAAAATGAAACATCTGCATTGATATTTCGCAAAGAGCAAATGTGCCAAAAAATAAATGTTTGACATTTAACTCGAAACGCAATTTCTGTGCATATGAAAAATCATAAATTATTTATTAAAGGGGAACAGAAGCCATCCTTCATCATATTTTCTTTTAAACTACAAATTTCCAGTTGGAAAAGGTTACGGTTAAAACATAAGCTGACCTTATTGTCTGGTTCAATAAAAAAAATACATTAAAAACAAAATCATGTAAGACATCTGAAATGGACATTAACCCCAAATCTTGTTATTATGCATTCATAGGCCGTTTTTTCCTAAATAATCAAAATCACAATAACATGACAGACTCCTCCCTTTCCTCTTTGTTCTAATTCAGTTGTCTTTGTTCCTTGTGCTTATAAACTCATTTCCAGTCTTTTCCTCTTTTGTGACAGGGCGGCAAATCCAAGCCGAACAAGCTCATTGCAGTCTTGACCTCATCTCCACCCTCGAGTGTTCGCTACAGGAGAGGAACTGACATGCTGGTTGAGTCATCACATGCTTTTGAAAAGAAAAAAGAAAAAAACGTGGCCACCCATACTTGCCGTTTGACACGCTTCTCTATTTCTTCTGCAGGAACTTCATTTTGTTCCCTGCAAACAAACACGTTTGTGAGGCAAACAAACACGTTTGTGAGTAAAACAACAAAAACAAGCCCTTCTTTATGTTTTCATTCAAGACAAACAGAAAAGCAGAAAAAGATTTACCAAGCCCCTTGAGAAATTTATTGACTCCACTGGGTTCAGGTTCAGGATATGAATCCAGATAATCTGCAGCTCTCATTTCAAACAACCCTGTTAAACGACAACAACATGAACCTCTCATTAATTAAAGGAACAGCTCATCCAACTTTAACCAGGAACATTCCTTCACTTACCTTTAACGCCTCCCTTCCTGAGCTCTCGGTCATGAATGAACCCAGCAAACATCTGCGTGTCCATGAAGAGCTGAAGAAGCTGCCGCACTCCTCGGGAAGGATGAGATTTCCTGAAAGCGTCTCTCTGCAGCTCTCGGGTCCCACCGGGTCCAACGTCGCTCATGTAGAGAGAATAATGTCCCACCACCTCCACAAAGAACCACACGAACGCCTCTGACACCAACGTGCTCAAGTCTGACTCGTCTGTTAGGAGAGTAAAACCACAATGTGACACTGATAATGCATTATGTAAAAAAAAACACAATTAAAAACAGACCTATTATGACCTTTTAAAGGTCTTGGTTTAGTTTTTGGGTCTGCTAGAATGTTTAAAAAACACATTATTTTACAATGTTGCAGCACCTCTCTTCCCAGTTTGTCACTAACGCTCTGGGCTGTATTTCTCAAAAGCATTGTGAGATAAGTTTATCGTAGGGTTTATTGGTAGCAATGGTTCTATGATCAAATTAGGCTTACAATGCTTTTGGGAAATGTAGTCCTTTTAGGTTCCTGTCTGTCTTCCGTAAACCGCATTGTGCTCTGATTGGTCAGCTGGACCAGTGTGTCGGGATTGGTCAACCTCTTCCGGTATGTTTCTGAAATGCCATGCTCCTTACCATAACTGTGAGTTTCAACATGCTACTAATAACGAAACTCAACCAAGACGCTGCCTTTTTTTTTGCTTATGCAGTCGAGGCATTTCAAGGAGTTCAGAAAATGCAGAATATCTCCCTCTGGAGTGACTTTGTTCTTTGTAACATTGCAGGAATTTCTTTCATGCTGAAAAATTCAAAATTACACACTAAAGAAAATTTAAAATGCATAAATAATAAGACCCCTTTAAACAGATACTTTAAGAGCCCAAAAAATAAAACTACAGTAATCCCTCGCCACTTCGCGGTTCAAGTTTCGCGGCCTCAGTGCATCGCAGAGTTTTCACAAATATTTATCAGAAAATAAAAATTCAACAATACCGCCATAACGGCAGCCTTATTGCAGAAAAGCAGCGTTAATTTATCGTGATGCGTGAGAGAAACGGTTTTCCAGGATGCCAGACAAAGAGAGAAACTCGCCAACGAAGCTTTGTACACGCCCACAGGCACTCAGACAAGACACGTGATTGGTTCCCGGCGCGAGATCGACGAATGAGAGCATGAGTGGATGTATACCGTGAGCTGATTGGCTGATCCTACTTCACGGATTTTCACCTATCGTGGGGGGTTCCGGTCCACATTAACCGCGATAAACGAGGGATTATTGTTTTGTGGCTTTTAGTTAATCTCTATTAGCTGTGAGCATATGCTAATGTACTTCTAAAAGCTGACAAAAAATTTGATTTTTAAGATTTTAAATGTATACCTTGTTTTATAAATAGGGAAAAATATATACAGTAGAAACCCGACTTACGAAACGCTCTACGTACGAAAAGTTCGACATACGATAAAAGATTTCGGGGTTTTTTCCGCCCGAGTTACGACAAAATGATCGAGATGCGAAAAACGAAATCCGAGTTTTGTTTTGATATTCGCGCTGATTTTGGTTCGGGTTGGATGAAGACTACAGTTTGTCCGGTCAGAACAATGATGTCTCACTCAGGGAATGATCCAAAACTGGTATTTATTAAAGGTGCATAGATCGATAAAACCTCAACGATTGGCACTAATTCCCTGTATTTCACTCAATAAACTATATACAATCTTCAGCCGATCTCTTTTACCTTAATCATCCATCAACTCTCTTCTGTCACGACACTTCCTGAACTCCGAGGGAAAGTTTGGAATAGTCCATTTCGCACTGAATGACAGGGATGGCTGGAATAGTCCATGTAAGAAGGGGAACACTTTTTACAATCCTGCTCTCCTATTGGTCAGCATCGCTCCCACCAGCCTCTGCTTTTAGCATAAACTTTTTTCTAGTCAGTAACCATGGATGTGAAGATTGTTGCTGAAGTCAAAGGGAAGAAGAGGATGCTTTTCATTGAATCGAAAAGGGAGATTATTGAGAAGTATGAAGCTGGGTTGCGTTTTGTCCCATGCTGAAGATTGTGTTTTTATAGGGCTTGGAACGGATTAGGCAATTAACATGTAAAAGCCTGACCGACATACGAAAAGTTCGACATACGAAACCAGCCTCGGAACGGATTAATTTCGTAAGTCGGGGTTCTACTGTATATATATATTGAGGATTGGCTATTGCTTCATATTCAAATGTTTTTTCAATCAAAAGCTCTTTAGAGTGAGAATATCTCAAATGATTGACAATAACAAAAGAGATCTAAAACGTCCTGTTTTAATAGGAAATATGTCAACACAGGACAGAAAAATGTGCTCATCAAGCCATTGCATTGGTCTGTTAATATTTAGCAACCACTAACTGACCGTTTCCCATGACAAAACCTGAAATGATACTTCACCGGCCTTGTTTAACTGTTGATTACTCATCACATCATGAATGCACAGACAACAGATTTGAAAAGATGAACACCTCATTTGACACAACAAGACAATAGACCAAACCTTCAATCACATGAGTGAAACCAGTTAAATGCTGTGGGTTAGGCAGTGAAGGAAATAATGGCACGTGTGATGAGTCTAACCTCCGTTCCTGTCTCTCGTGCTTTGTTCTAGGATCTCCTCCCTGTTCTCCAGTATCTCCTGAAGCGCTGCCTGCAGCTTTCTAGGTAAGATACAGTCCTCATCTCCAAGCTAGAACAACAGAGGGGAGAAGGAAAGATTAGGAAAGAAACAAAAATATTGATATAGAGATCAGACAGATGGACCAGAGACACAAAACGATTTGTCAGCAATCAGAAAGGGAAAACTGAAGCTATTTCTGTTGTTTGCGAGCTTTCCTGTAGCTCAAACAGTAGAGTGTGCCGCTTGCAACGCCAAGATCATAGGTTTGATTCCGAGGGAAAGCAAGAACTGATTAGAATGTCAATGTTCTTTGAATGCAATGCAAGTCGCTTTGGATAAAAACATCAGCCAAATGCACACATTTCAAATAAACACTGTATTTTTAAACTTTCTATTAAAAATAATTATTCCCAAAAAAAATTACAGTAAGCATTACAACAGTTTTCAATACTGATAATACTGTTCAATACTGTTTCTTGAGCAGCAAATCAACATAATGATTTCTGAAGGATCACGTGACACGGAGTACGTTTACATGTGCACTAATAGGCCGATAACTCACAAAAACCTATTAAAATGATCCGTTTTACAAGTAAACCAACGACCTGGCAATGCAAGTAAACCAAGTTCACAAAACCTTATCTATAAATCAGGTTATTTCCTTTTTGTGACGTCAAATGTTAGTTTGTTGTGCTGTTAAATAAAGCAATAAAAACCAAAGAGAAACGTACGGACTCTCATGCTATTATTCTCTCATGCTCGCGTTTCTGTCACATATCACACATGCGAACTTCAGCACTTTATTACATTTTATTAAGTTATTTATTATTATTTTATTAAGTCTTTATTATTTTTATTATTTTAAGTCTTTCATGTTTAATTCAATGTGTTACTTGCCATTGCATTTATTTGTGAAATTTACTAGCAACTTTTGAGGAAGTTTTAACCTTAATTAACCTTTTTTTGAAAAAGAATGTTAACATGTTTATTTGCCTCAGTCAGTTTATGCTTAAGGTGTTTATGAGCTGAAATTCAGCTTTGCTATTTAAAAATTTACTGAAATAGAAAACAGACATTTTAAATTGTAATAATATTTTAAAATATTACAGTATCTTTGGTTGAATAAACTGAGCCTTGGCTAGCAAATTTCTTTTAAAAACATATAAACATTTTTTCAACCCCAAACCTTTGAATGGTAGTGTATGGGGGGGGACTTTAATTTGTTAACAAGTCAAATATGGCCAAAAAGATCCCTTAAAACAGTCACATTTATGTCTTTGACTGACAATAGAGTTCAGCAACTCAAGCCCTGACTTGACTTTCAGACCACACCCTCACAATACACTTTCAAAAGGACACACCTCTGTATTATTAGAAAATTGAAACCTGCATACACACCTGAACGACAAACTTGTCAGCACACAAATCCACAATGAGCACCTGAAAGAATGAGACAAAGACGAGGTAAATAATCACAGAATGTACAAGTGTATGTGTCTTTCATGCGCTTTCAAAACAGAAAGCATAAAAAAACAATATCCTATGCATTTATTCACATAAAATTAACTATATGGATCAGACAGGAACCTCAAACTGCAAGCTTATAGAATTATCTAAAGTTCATCAGGTTCTTTAAACAAGGCAAATACAATCTTGTGTTCACTAAAAAGTTTCACTTATACCACACATTACAGCGCCTCAATTGCTAAACAAGTACTACTTTGTCACCAAATGAAAGAGTAGACTAAACTTGGACCATCTTATAGATATGATTTAATACTTTATACCTCTGCCAAATAGTACTTTATTGCCCGCATGGGGGATTTCAAGCAATGGAAACAATTCAAGGCATGACGGTTATTAAATTACACTCCGGCCGTGGTCATAATCAAATCTCAGGGCTCTCCACTGTTGTTTATAAGTGTCTTATATTGGGATCTATGACACGAGTCCTACAAAATCCACAGGGCAGATGAATAAGAAAGTTAGTCTAAAACTTTAATCTTCATAACCCAGTCAAATTACTGAAACAAATCTAGGAAAATGGCTATCAATGGATGTGAGGTCAATCGTGAACACATTAACACCATCGCTAATATGTTCACATCAACACTTATTCAGTCTTCAAAAGCGTAGCCAATCATAACAGACAATTTAGATAAAGAGCCTTACTCTATAGGTGAGAAAAAGGGTTGGAATTATCACTAAAAACCTTGATTAGAATTATAAGTGGACTTAAAGGAATAGTTCACCCACAAATGAAAACTCAAGTTGTTCCAAACCAGTATGACTTTCTTACTTCTGCTGAACACAAAAGGTGATATTTTGAAGAACATAAGAAACCAAATAGTCGATGTGCCCCATTGACTTCCATAGTATTTTTTTCCACACTATACAAGTCAACTGTTTGGTTACTCATATTCATCAAAATATCTTGTGTTGAGCAGAAGAAAGGAACGATTAAATGATGATTTTGATGAACTATCCCTTATCCTTCATCCTTGGCTGAATTAAATACAGCAACTGACCTCCTCAATGGGCATATCCAGCACTTGAGGCAGGGATGGAGACAGCGCCCCCATTACAAAAGGAGTGGGGGAGCAGCATATGTCCAGCATGCTGGCAGGGAGCACTGGTACGAACGTGTGCTGCCATGTGAAGGGATACAGCAGTGCCAAGGCAGAGTGAGCACATCGGGATAAGACACTGGCCAGAGACAAAGAATTTAATTTTATTTGGCATTCAGAAGAGTATATTTGGGTCTCAGCATGGGTGGTGGTCTGTACCTGAGTTTGTCTGCGATGAAGATCACCCTCCTCTCCAGCAGAAGAGAAGCGAAGACCTGCAGGAGTCTGGTCACACTGAGACACTGCAGCAAACTCTCAAAGTCCACGTGCTCCAAACGAGAGTCCACCGGTCGGCACAGAGTCAGAACCTACGGACGCGACAGAGACACACGGCCCATTCACCAAATATCGTGACAAACCTGTTCCTTGACCTTTGAGTGATTGAAAAGGTTTCAAATTGTCAAGAAACTATGTAAAAGGCAAAATATTTATAAAAATATTTGTTTTATGAGGAAAAAAAACATTTGAACGCATCAAGTGCCTAATAACCCTTGTTATTTGTTGCATAAATGAAATCATGCATTGTTTTTAATTAATCTATTTAATTTAATTATTTATCAGTATTATTTTTTTTCTTAAAATAATTATTTTAAGCATCAGTACAAAAGCTAACAAATGTGCAAAAACCCAAATAAGTTAATATATACTTGAAAAAAAGCAAAAAAAAATAAGCTTATTCTGAAAATACAAAAAGATAAGTACAATCCAAAAAAGAAAAGTACATCCAAGGTTAATAGTTAATAATATAGTTCATTAGAACATGTCGTTGGTTACATTGTTTTGTGTGAAAGCTTTTTATTGTTAATATTACTATAGAATAATTATGGGGGGGGGGGGGCTGCGATGATACTGATACAATCTTAAAAACCAAATTTGAACAATAATATTTCACTGATGTTACACCCACTTCTTAGTTTGTAAAATAAATGAATTACAAAAAATAAAATAATTATTAATAATAATACAGTATATAAATAAAGTGGTCCTTTGTAACAAGTAATAATGTCAAGATTAAACCTTTAAAATCTATATTTTTCTGAGAATGTATGAGAGAAAAATCTAACTAAAGGTATTAAACTCTCCGTGATAGCTGATCTTGGCAGAGTTAAACAACACTTTACCTCGTTGCCAGAACCTGGCAGGAAGCTCTTGACAGTGATGGTGCGTCCAGGAGCGGGGAAGGGCGCTTCCATGACGCTGTGCATGAAAGGATGAACCAAGGCCGGAGAAATCTCTCTCCTCCTCTCCACCTCCTCCAAGATCTACTCCCAAACATTTCAGGCAGTTACAAAAAGGCTTAGTGCTGATCAAACAGGAAATTCATATCTGACCTCTGAAACAGCCCTGACCTTTGAGAAGAGATTGAAGCAGCCCAGTCTGCTGATGATGCAGTGAACTTCAGGCAGTCTCTTTCCCTTCCCACCGGGCTGCAGAACACACAGGTCAAAGGTCAAGGTTAATGCACATTTACCACTGAGAACACACAAACTCTCTCTGAATATTATTGATTCACCTCCATGTTGTTCCAAACCTGCATGATGATTTATAGGGGTTTTCGCACAGGGTAGTTATAGGAAATAGCCACCAGGGCAGTTCCCGGGAATTAAATGTTCCCCCAGGGCCATTTTCCTGGTTGCATTTGTACCGCCAGTAGGAACAGTAGTAATGTGAGCCAGCCTACAGCGATGTTATTTAAGCACGGCATTCAACAACTGGAGAATGGAGGTTGCTGTGATTGGAGATGTTTTTGTTGCATGTCGTGGGATTCGTGAAAACGAAGATGGAATAAAGACGTATAGGTTATGCGATGGCTGAGAGACTAAATATCCTAGAACAACTTGTGGTGCTACACATCCTGGAGGCTGAGAAAAGAACACAAGGCCGCAGACAAAGGCGACAGGCAAATACCACTGACATTACCTTTCTCTACGTTTATGTCTTGGTTACACAGCTTTGTATAAATGGTGGGTGCTGTTTTATATGGCATGTGTTCGGCCATTCAACGCACATTTCAGTCACTGGTAGTTTGAATTCTGCTGGGTTAGACTCTGCGACTCAGACGTCACTGGCTGAACGTCTGATGCAAATTTCACACAAAATTGAAAAGATTTCAGGAGATTCAAAGTCGTCATCTGATTGGTTGACTTGCCAAACCTCCTTATGGAAGAAGCAAGTCGTTGTGTTTACAACCGTTACAATGAGCTCTTATCAGGATCAACTAAAAGCTGGGTTTTCAAAAGTATGAGAAGTATGTAATGTTTGAGGAACAGAATCCTTAAAATATGTTGAAGAATTTTACAAACCAGTCTGTTATTGTAGGGACATAGATGACGCAGAACAAAGCAAACTGTGATTGCTTGCTTTGCATGTTGTGGTCCTTGGCCAAATGCTTCTATGGAGCCCAGACCTTCTGTCGTCAGTCTGAAAGTCTAGCTATGCTAGACCCAACTCTGAAATAGGACCTAATTTAGATTTCCCAAAAGGCATTCCTAGAACTAAATTCGTTCCCAGTTCCAGCGGTGCAAACGCGCCAAAAATTGGGTATTTCTGGCATTAGTTCTAGTAACTATGAAAAGATTCATCTGGTGCAAAAGCCCCTTATGTGAGTGACTGTGAATGATATGATAAATGTGCATGTTTGGGCAAAAAATTAAGGTGAGATTACGTTTTTCTGTTGAATTAATATGACCACATTTCAAACTAACCAGGATTTTGCGGCAGTATCCAAATAATCGACTCCCGTCCTCCCCCGTCAGGACGAAAGAAAATGTTTCACTGTGGGTGATAATCAAAGATCATCTTAGAAGAGTGAATTAGTTCACCAACTAACATAAAACTGTTTCATTTCAGCATCTTACCTCGTGTGGTCAGAGGAGGGACACCAGTCATGACAGTCAGGAAAACAAAACTTGGGAATCGCTCTTAACCTATCTTCAGCCTCACGAGACAGACGAGAAGACTTCTCAAACTAAATGCAAAATAAAGACAGAATTTCTAATAATCAAATATATAACAATTGGATATTTATACATTAAATAAATTGTATAATTACAATCAATATTTGTTATAAAAATGTTAATATAAATCATTATATATATATAAATTATTTATATTAACATTTTTATAACAAATATTGATTGTAATATTATATATATATATATATATATATATAAATAAAATAAATGTTTTAACACTTATTTAAAATAACATTTTTATATTATATTTAATATTTACATTTTTAATATTTTAAAATATAAATTTTATTATAATATATAAATATAAAAAGGCATATAACAAAAAAATTATACATTAAATAACAATAAATATTAATTATAGAATTATTGATACACGCACATACACATATATACATATATATACACACACACACACACACACACACACACACACATATTATAATTAGCTTATATAATTAACTTTTCTATTCAAAGTTAAAATGTTATGTTTTAAATTTTATATATATATATATATATATATAAGCATATAATAACATTACAAATGTATTAGTTAAAAAGAAAATGATGAAACACATTCCACAATCTCAAATTAAGCTCCGCCCAATATTATTTCCTAAACATCCTATTGCAAAAGTGAAACGCTGTGTCATTTTCTCATTAAATCTCTTTACCTTTGTAGGGAACTGTTGTGTGATCTCAGGGATGTATGCATTTCCAGGGGAGCCTTTTCTAAGCGACACCACAACAAATTGCTGGAAAAGCTGCTGCTGTTGAAGTTGGATCAAGTCTCTCTCTAAAGTGCGGTAACCCGGCCGCCGTTTTAAGGTTGACTGAACGTACACTGTGCGCTGGGAGCGATCTATAAGAAATAAAATGTATACAGCATTAATGGGTTTATAGAAACTGCTTAACTGGTTTGATATACAAGTTAAACAAGATTTATCAGTGCCAAGTCCTGAGGGAGACACTGACCTTTAGAGCTTTCCTCGGGATCACTTTCTGTTCCGCTCAATTCATCTGCCATAAAACACACATTTACAGATTGATTACACACTCATTTGAATCTTCTCTTGTAAACCAGGTAAATATAAAATATGCAGCCTCTTACCTCTGCTTGCCATCACCCATACTCGTTTCCTTCCTCTTCTGGCTTCAAAAATCTCCTGGATCCTGTTAACAAGCTACATGAGAAACACACAATTAAAAATCCCTTAGGATTTAGTTCACAAAACTCCAGGTTAAATACAACTTTAGTTTGTACACTACCGTTCCAAGGTTTGGGGTCTTTATAAAATACAGAAACAATTTAAAATAATTGTTTTCTATTTTACTATATTTGTCATTTATTCCTGTGATGCTCCGGTTTTTAGTGTCACATGATCCTTCAGAAATCATTCTAACATGCTGATTTGCTTCTCCAAAACCATTCCTTATTATTATCAATGTTAAAAACCATTATGCTGCTTGATATTTGAATATTTCTGGAAACCAGGATACCAAGATCCTAAACTTTTGAACAGTAGTGTACATTAAACACATTACAATATAAGTTATAGAAGAAATAAATGTTTAAAATACAAAATGCATGCCAAAAATAAACAAAACCAAGATGCTTAAGATTAAGATAACTTGTTATTCTCTTCTGTCCAGAGCAGAACATGACATGCTAATTATGATTCACAGTCATGGAGACCACAGCGGTCTGCCCACATCACACAGCGAGAGCAGTGAGACAGCACACGGTTGTGGCATTTGCCCATGATGAACGGAAACAGCGTGGTGGTGCTTCCCCCAGATAAATACATAATGTTCACCATGTGTGGAGACGGTAAAAGGCCTTTTTAAGCACCACTCAAAACAAGCGTCATGCACTGCTTTGACCTCCACATGAGTTTCAAACGGTCACGGAAGGATGATTTTAGGTTGCTAGGTAGCAGAATGCAAGTGTAAACAGAGAACAATAAGATCATGCATTTGAGCGTAGAAGTGAAAAAGTCATGACTTTGATTCATCACAGAAAGAAAAAAAAGACATGAATGTGGGTTCATGAAGCTTTACTGTCTCAGTTAAAGAAATGAGGCACCATGATGAGATGATACGGTCTAATTTCAAGCTTGTTAAGAATCAGAGAAAAAGTTGGACTTTTTTCATTTAAGTGATGCATGTGATATTCGGATGTGGTATTCAATTAAACGTTAGAAGAAAAGTATGCCAAACAAACATAAAAGGTCAGCAACGGGTGTGAAAGTATTAAAAGTATGTTAAAGTATGAAAAAATACAGCTCAATTAACATCTCTCTGAAAAAAAAATTCTAGTTAAAAAATTAAACATTTCTAGTTACCCCACAGCTCCTTAGTAAAACTTTCAAAAATGTCTTCTTTCAAATTCATAAAGAATTGTATAGAATTATCAATACTCATTTTAATTTTAAAAAAGCCAACACTTTTGAACTAAATGCAATCAATACGGTGTGTAAAAACAGACTCAGTCTGGAAATACCGTCCTTTTAGAATTAATACAGAATCTATTATTTTAGATTTAGTTTTACATTAAGTTAAAATAGATATTTGAAAACAGAAAAAAGCTTTAAAAGTGTGTGTTAATGTTATTGATGTGTCCAAAATAGTGTTTTTATTGATAAAGGGAGATTTTTTTTATTATGCCCTTTTTAAGTCTTTTTGGGATGTACCATGTAAAATGTTTTCATGCTCGATTGTTTAAAATAACACCTTATTTTTCAATATTACAGCACCTCTCTCCTCGGTCTGGTTCAATCAAGTAGTTCAGTTCCTGTTTTGATTAAGCCCCTCATTCCGAAATACGAAATGTGCTGTGATTGGTTAGCTTAAACGTGTTGGGGAAATGTCACGCCCCACACCATAACCGCGAGCTCTACTCAGATGTAAATATAAAGGATGGTGTCAATTTTAAACCAATTCAAGCCAGATTCAGACTTAAGAATGTTAACAAACAAGAGGATCGTGCAGAATGGATTTTATGCACGGACTTTGCAAGTATGTAAAGACATTTCAGAGTGGTATGTTTGTTTTTGTAATCATCTTATACATTTTTGATACAATGTTATATACCATTTAATCATGATCCTTGTCGAAAACGATGGCAATTTAAACAGTAATCGATTACAAAACCATGGTTACAGCCTTACAAAAGCGAGGGCTTACAAAAGCCACAGTAAACACTTTATCAAGACTAACGTGGAGGCAAAACTTTGCCCTTTATTTACATCACAGCAACAACATAAAAATTATAATTGGAGATTTTTAATAAGACAATTTGTGATCCACAAAGTGGGAGCTGGTTCATTTCAGGAAAAGCCTTTTTTGCATAGCCTGCGTTGTACTCTCTTAGGTTCTGGAAGCTGTTCTCCGTAAAATTGCAGCACACAGTTAAACGTTGGGGTTATAATGTTCAGGAACAGTGTTTAAAATAAATTTTAACTACTCTAAGTTTGTCAGCTTTAGGAAGGTCAAACAAATGAGTTTTGGAAACACGGTGGAATAAACAGCATCTCTTCAATATTCTCTCTAGCGCAGCTCAACCAGGCCTCATCCCCTTTTTTTGCCATATTTTGTGGGTGGGGATTATTTAATTTGATTAACATTGTGAATTCACAAAATCTGGAACAAATGTGTTGTAGTCCAAACATTTTTACGCTAAAACAGCAACATTCAGACTAACTAAAGTTGAAAACATGAAACAGTATAATAGGTCCCTTTAAACTAAAACTATTAAAAAATAACTTCTTTGTTAATTAAAATAAAGCTGAAATAAAATATTACATGAAATGCAGCCAATAAATTAAGCTTGAGTTGAAGTAGTAAAATGACTAAATATAAAAATGAAATAAAAATAAAGCTAAATAGAAATATAAAAAAACCCCAAAAAGACAACAAAATTAAAATGAAATTAAAACATAAACCTTAAGCTCATTTAAAATGTCAATAAATACTTTAATATTATATAAATAATACTAAAATAAACTGTTGTAGATGATTCATTTAGAACAATCAACATCTGTGTGAAGCGCTCAACATAACCTACAGAAGAACTGGACGACTGACTCACGTTTCTCACACGCTGTTAAATCATTGATTTCTAATGAAGAAAGGACGGCTCTTACCGGTACCTTTCCTCTCTGCCCGCTCTCATTATTAAAACAGCATTCCTCCGTGAGCATCATCTACGTTGCCTCAGCCGGCTGATTTCGGCCTTTCCAAAATAACAATATGGATCATACTGGCACAAAGCTGAAAATAGCTGATTACTCAGCAACGTCCAGTATGATGCACAGTCCCTTCTTGATAATCCTCAACCTCTCGTGCTCCAAAAGGAAGCGTTTCCTGCCGCCATCCATCCATCTCCTCACCACTTCCTCCCTCCCTTTCCCTCAAGTATTAAAGCTGACATTTCTACTCGAACTATGCTTTTCTTACACGTTCCATGTCTGGTTCACTTCTTATATTCTCTTCCATTTTATTTTGAGATCTAGGACAAAACAGGCTAGAGAAATGCGCTTTAGGCATAAAGAAAAAGGTTTAGGAACCAAATAATTATCAGAGTTTGGGAGCAGTTTGCTTCTATAGAACTGATTATGTCATGTAAAAGTGTGGTTAAAGTTCACATGAATACAATCAGAGAAACAGGTGATCACAGGCACGTTATGCAAGGTTTAATGACGTCTAAGGCACGTGTTTATGCATGTGGGCTTACCGAAGGATATTGGTTTGTCTTGTATGAAGTAGCAGGTTTGGCTGTTGATGATTTTGGAGTGTGTGTAGTGGAGATACGTGTAGGTGAAGTTATGGATTCTTTGCGTTCACGTCCCACTTTTTGTAGCCTGTTCCCATTCGGTAATAATGTGAAGGGCTTCGGTGAGAGCTGCAGAAAAGCAACAGACAAGAGAAGAAGTTTTAGATCAGTTTTGATCCACAATTAGACAGTGGCCTTAATGTAAAATGTCTTACTCTTATTGTAATTAAACAGCAGCTTGGTTGAAAATAGGGAATATTTTCTATTTAAAGACCCCACAATCAGTCTATGTCTAATAACTTAGAAAAAGAAGTCTCTTATGCCCACCAAAGCTATATTTATTTGATGAAAATACATAAAAAAGGAATATTGTAATGATGAATCTTCAGCATCATTACTCCAGCCTTCAGAAACAATTTTACTATGTGAATTTGATGCTAAACATTTTTTGTGGAAACACAAAACATAGGATTCTTTGATGAAAGGAAAGATCAAAAGAACAGCATTTGACCACAAACTCTTGAATGGTAGTGTACAAGGTATTTACTGAAAGATGACCAAATGAATATGCATTTAAAATGATAGTCACCTTGAGGTGTGGGCTCTCTCTCTGCCCAACTGTGTAGTTTCGTTGTCGTCTTATAGGTAAACACATGGGAGAAAGGGTGATGTCTTCATATGGGTTCTCTTTTGGCATATCCGCTGTAAAAGATTGGTTGAAAAGACAGTAACACTTTATTTCACTTTAGACATTCTATTAACTAGACGTTACTTTGCAACTGCATGTCAACTAACAGTCATTATTAGTAGATGGCCTGCCTAATATCTGCTAACTTTACTGTGATGCTTCCCCAACAGACATTCTACTCACATTCGACTTTATGTCAACCTATTCTACTAACCCAAACCCTAACAGTCTACTAACAAGGTAATACAGATACTCTAAAGAGTGTTAGTTGACATATGATTGAAAACTTACATATAGTTAGTGCATTGTCTAAAGTGGACCATAAAAATAAAGTAATTGAAGACACTTGTAGACACTAAATTTTTTTTTTTTTTAAATGTATTACTGTAAATGCAAGACAAAAATACTATTATCAATGTTGAAAAATGTTGTTCTGTTATTTCAGATTATGTTCAGTATTCTTTAATTTATTTAAAATAGTTAAAAGAATACAATAATTACAACAACAATAAATGTTTTGTAACATTGTAAAAGTCAATACTGACACTTGATCTGTTTCATGCATCCTTGCTAAATATTTTTTATTTTTATGTTTTATATCTCTCTAACCCCAAACTTTTTAATAATCGTGTATGAGGGAGAAAAATATAATACATCAAGATAAGAGTTTTGTTCCATGCAGACATTTTTCTTCACCATACTTCACAGTAATATCTGATCAATGACATGTGTCTTGGGTTTCTCAGAATCACTCACAGATGATGTCCTCATAGATGCTGTCTTCAGACAGGGCGTGGAAAAGACCAGAACGGCGGCCCTCCTTCGCTCTAGAGACCTGTTGGGCTGACAGCCGCACCACATCCTCGAACTCAAACGACTTCCTGTGGAGAAGGGGATCAAGAGTGTCTGTGATAGGAACAGTCCCTGTATTGTAATCTAACAACAGGTTTAAGGTCTTTCATAAAAAGGGTAACCATTGATACAGAAATGAATGCATTTCACAGTTACAATAAACATGATAAAGATGGGTTCCAAATGATCAAGTAGAAAAACAATTAGAGGAAAGAGAAAACACAACAGTGTGACCATAGGAGTGTTTAGAAAGCCCTTTGTGACCTCTGCAGTCTTTGCTGAAACAGAAGTAGGCCAAATGTGGACAATGGGCTGCGATTCTGCCAAAGAACAGCTGACATCACAGCTGGGGACGAGGCCAGACAACGAAATTATCACCCACTCACAGTTAAACTCTTCTCACTGTCCTCTGACACAAAGATGTCCACCTCAGAGTATGAAATAAACAATTACACAAAGTAGAATTTGACATTTTCTTAAGACTTGTGAGTGGCGTTTACACATGAATAATTCTAGTGTTGTAAGCGGTTGGAATGGCTTTGCTATGCAATTACTAATGTGTTACGAGTAGTTTCAAATGACTATATATACCAAGACGGCGCACTCATGTCTTATTGCCATGAATGGGAGAAAGTGCAATATGGTGGAGTTAATATAAGAGCCAATCGCCAATTGGTAAAATCATTGCACCACAGCCGCTGTCTTTGGAAGCTCCAGTTGCAATAGAAACGGTCAGATTTCAAATGTTATTTGTTGAAAGAGTATGGCAAGTGCTTTTTAGATTTTAAGATTTCTTTAGGATTTTAGGATTTCAAACAGATGCCCAAAATAGCTCCCTTCCTTGAAAGGGACTTCGGTTAGTCCTCTTACTTCACCCAAAAATGAAAATTCTAGTATCATTTCCACACCTGACCTGCCAATTTTAGTCTCTATGGTATTTTGCCTTGGGACCTTCAATGTATTGAATTTGTATCTGATTTTAGTTTTATCTAATAAATTAAACAAATAGCACACCTCTCACAACATTCCATGGGTTTAGGCCATCAATCAAGCCGAGGCATGTCAGTATGAGAACGTTTTAAGCCAACACCTATTGTTCGTTAGCATGCTTCATTTATGACCAGGTTTAACAGGTTTTGAAAGCCTGCAAAGTACTATTTACAAAGGGTCATCGAACTGTTTTGTACCATATAATTACATGAGTTTCTGGCATTCGCCTTTTTATTAACCCAGTTATTTAATGACTTGACTGTATGACATTAGTAAAGCAGCAAAACGAAAATACTAAATTAGACTTTGGGATGAGTTCTGGACGCACATAACAATGAAAGATCAGAATGAATAGATTGCGGTTATAATTTTGATCTTAATTTTTGTCTCCATTTTTCCTCTTTATACTTTTCATACTATGCAAAGAACTGTGCCTGCAACAAAGTTTTTTTCTAAATGCCTCAATGAAAAGAAAAAAAAAACTTCTAGAAGTTGGAACATATTCTAAATATTCTAATATTTTTCTAAATGATTAGTTAAATATATTAACATCTGCAACATCTGACACAGATATATTCATGCATAAGAAATTGAGTTTAAAGCACTTACAATTGTTGGATGATGCACATAAACCTTCCTTCATTTCCTTTTTTTAGGTTTGGGATTAAGTGTGTAATGTGTAAAATTATTCACCTGTTCTTTCTGTTTCTGGAAAACCCGTTGAAAGTGTTGACTGGACATGGAGGAGGTGGACAGCTGGGTGGCTTTAATATGATGTCATGCTTCCGGACTTGAGCCGATTTGCCGACTGATGGAGTCTGGTTCTCCAACTGGATCCGTTGGCCTGGCGGGCTACTCGCACCCTTGTATTGGAATGTGCGCTGTGGTTTAGGTGGAGGGGATAAAGGTCCAATTTCACCAAGACACTTAGTCACCATTGAGGAATCTTTCTCTCTCTCCCAGAAAGATTCATCTGCCTCCAGTCGTTTCCAGAACCCCCTGGAGGTGTAAAAGTTCCCTGGAGGCAGCAACGCCTCTGGATCATCTACACACTGAGGTAGAGATGTAATTTCGACATCTGGGAAATGGTTTGACTTAGAATTATTGCTTTTAACATTCAGTTTAGTCACTTGGACTTGGGTTACAGTGCTTAAAGACTTAGTTGCAGGAGTTGATGTTACAAATTTATTCAAATGCGTGTGATTTCTTGGGACATCAGACTGACTTTCACCTGTAACCGGTCTAAAGGTCAAATGGTTTTCTCTGAAATCCAAACCCAGGCTTTTGGCTTTTGATGCAGTCGCTTTTTTACAACCTTCATCATTGCAGTCAAGTCCATTTCCAAGGAGGTCCCCTGAAAGCCTGCGAGAAGCAAGAGTCCGCTGGGTCTGAACTTTTCCACTCCGGACGTCCTCCTGCTGGCTGAGTCCCTCCCATTGGGAGATTTTCTGCTTGATGTTGACACCAGGCTCTCGCGAGAGTGGCCATGCTGCTGTTGTTGCCGTCTTCCCTCCTGGTCCTCCTGTGATGACATTCCCCCCTCTTTTGGTATGGTCCACTCGAGGGGCCAGCATGACAACGAGGATGCCGTCACAATGCAGGACCGCCTGGCATTGCAACAGCAAGCCTATCAAGGAAGAACCCCTTCCTTTGCGGTGCAAATTAGTTAATAAAGTTCACAGAAGAACCTTTTTCCTGTAGGACAGCTATGTCTTCAGTTCCTCTGCCATTCTTCCTTCACTTTAGGGACTGCAAGGGGGAAAAAAAACAAGTAGGTTCAACTGACAAGCAAATTTTGTAAAAACAAAGTTGATGGTCACTGCATGCTACATAAACGCAGGAAACCAAAGATAGTCACTGTCAAGGTCAGCAGCGATACCAAAAATAAAAATCCTAACAAAGAGGAGACTGACAACGACAGGAACATGGGAGAAGACAAAGCATTGTAGAGGCCACCATCCCCAGGAACACCCACCACCCCCACTCCCACCCTCTCCAGCTGGGCCCGACCAAAGCACTGCCATGCATTAACACACTTGAGCATAATGCAATTCAATTTCACTCCTCTCCAAAGGCTTCTTTCAGCCGCAGCACGAAAGGGACAGGCATTCCAAGTATTTCCACATCCATGTGCACATAATAGAAGGGCCTTCTTTGTGGCACAAGAACGAGTGGCTAACACATCAATGAGGAAAATATGCACAATTTCATGCACGTTAATAAAAGCTGGTGTCTGTGCACCAAGTTGACAACAAAAAGAGGCCACTTGAAATTCCTCTTTCCTGCGTCTACTGTAGCAGGGATGGATCTGGCAGCTCCAACACAAGCCCTCATCTGCGTCCAAACTGTTTTGGACATGTTGCACATTACACTGAGAGTGAGAACATGATGAAATTCCTTGGCACTGGCATTGAATGACAAAATAATTTGGTATATTGACCACATTTGATCAGCCTGGCCAAAAAATGATGCCTTTGTTCTGGATGACCTACATCTAACGTACGAACTGGAATCTCTCCATGATTCGAGCCAGATCCCATCCCCCTTACAGGATCATCACATCCACTGACCCACTTGTGTCTGCGAGCGTGTGCAGGAAGGCCCGTGTTTCCTGATTCACAGGAAGATCGGATCAGCAGAATGTTCAAAACGATGGTTTTACTAATTTAATCTGGGGTAGTATTTCCAAGCTAGTTTTTTATTGACTCAAGAGGTCCGGCATGAAACTTAACACGACAAAGTTCACAGACGCACAGTCTGAAATGGTACAGATGGTCTGTGTAGGTTTGAACGCGGTTAATTACAACTTGCGGGGTATGCGGAAAGCCTACTAACTCCAATCATCCTGACATAAAACTTCCCGACTGCTTACGAGGAAGAACTTCACATGACATTCCCAGCACCAAACCCACAACCGTAGAGGTGGAATAAATCTTCTCTCTGTTTTCTCCAAGCCACCTGCTTCCAGATATGCCACCGCTCGCCGAAGAAGCTCTGCGTTTGGGGTTTGGTGATCAAAAGAGTCATCAACAACCGCAGACATACACAAAACACCCCTATAATGCCAACATCAACCAGACACTAGTATTACCCCAGCCCTCAAATGGTAGACAATCAAGACAAAAATAAACTATAATATTACTTTTGACAGATGATCCACCCACCCCAGGTGCTTGTGCATGAGGGGACATGCTTTTGGGTGGGGATGATTAGGAGGGTGGGAAAGTGAGCGACTTCATTGTCAAAACTAAATATAATCATGTCTTTAAGATCTATAAGACAACACATTCTGTCAAATACTCAAGTTAGTATTTAATACTAGTTAGTATAATACTCAAGCCCAGCTCAAGTTAATAAATAACTGAACTATGATGTCAATACTATAATCATGTTCACCCAAAGGCAAAAGGAGAAAAGCAGAAGATTTAGACTTTATTCAACATGAATAAATTAATTTTTGATTAGCATATTTACTTGAAAGGTAGACCAGAATGAATGTAAATGAATGGTGTTTAAGGAAACTTTGAATAAACAATTAAAGAAAGGAAGAAAAATATTATTAAAGCATCGAAAAATTAAATATAAAAATACAAGAAAATAACAGTTAAATTTAAAAAAATCTTAAAATTAAATAAATGAAAATAAGAGCAATACATACTTTACATTAAATTCTAATAAATAAAACAAATATAAATATAAAAGCAGCGACCCCTTCTTGTCAGTCAGTTCAGATCTTTTGTTATGAAGAAATATCAACTTACTTACGTAAACTTGTCCGCAAGACACATATGTTCGACTCGACTGAAATAACCCGAAATAAAAGTTCGCATGAAAGTTCATTTAGAGCAAAGTCCCAGTCTGTAACTTTGTTGTGGAACCGAAGTCTTCATATTTCACGGCTGGTTAGCCACTCGGCTAAAAACTTCCTCGAGAGAAACTTAGTATCCATTCACTTTCACAGCGAGTAAACAACGGGCCAAAAAGTAACAGATGAATCCTGGCAACAACGTAACGCCTGGTGTGGTTTATATTCCCGATAGAAACTGTTATCGGGGTTCCTTAAAGAGTGGATGTGGATGTGGATGTGTTCGTGTGATCCTGCTCCTGTGCTGTCAGTTCCCCCTCTGAGCTTCGGTTCCTCAGAGTGGATGAATCAGCTCACCAACTGCTGTTGCAATAAAAGTGTCTTCAGAAAATGACCAATGTGTGTTCAAGTAACATTTGACTCGTTCAGGCAAACTTACTTTGAATGAACTATTTAGTGACTTATATGTTAAAAGTGCAAATGCATTGCAATTTTTTGTCAGTAGCAGTTTTGCCCACATATCACTCAAATATCAATCAAATTATTAATTGCAATTGAATAACTTGGGTATGGGAATTCCCATTTATGTATAAGAGACAAAATGGCATTGTATTGTAAGCAATTGTGTGATTTTAGAATATAACAACCTCTTAATATTTAAAATGGTTACATACATTTCATAATAGACTTTGGTCTGGTTTGACAGACTGGGTTTAGATTAAGCCAGGATTATGCTTTAGTTTGATTAGGACATTTAAGTAGCTTTTATAAACGTGCCTGGTGTGCATCTTGAGACAAAAACAATGACACTGACATTTTTAAGATATGCCAGTGCAAGTTGCTTTTAGTTAAAACAGTTAAAACTTGCGTTTTAGTCTGGGACTAGGCTTAAGGCTTGTCTGTGGAACCCGAGAGCAAATGTACTGTATAACGTCATACAACAGGTGTGAGAAACATAACAAAATTGTGGAAGCGAGGAGAAATAAGCTATATAAAGTCATACAACAGATGTGAGAAACATAAAATTTAAATGATAGTCTCTGACAATCTTTCCATTCAGAGCAGCTTTCAAACTGCATGCCAGACTTCATGCATGTACCCATGCCATCTTACCAAAAGTTTTAATATCCAAATGACTTTTGAGAGCAACAAAGGGGGAGGAGAGGGTGAATTGTTGCTCATACGCTCTTGTATGACATGAAAAGACTTGGAATATAGTGAGAGGGTATTACATTCACAGATTTACATTTCAGCATTTGGCTTTTATCCAAAGCAACATACATTACATTCAAGGAACACATTGACTTTCTAATCAGTTCTTACTTTCCCTGGGAGTCGAACCCATGACCTTGGTGTTGCAAGCGCCACACTCTACTACAGGGAAGTTGATGGTTTTGATTTCCATTTTAGACTCAATAAAATGTGGTCTCAGTGTATAGAAGAGTGTAGCGTAAACATCTGTATAAACATATTTTTGTGTTCCGTCAAAAAAACTTAAACAGGTTTAGAACGACATGAGGTCGAGTAAACGATGATAGAACTGTCAATTTTGGGTTCAATTCAATTCACATTTATAGCATTAACTATAAGAACAAGAATCAAAACAGTATATATTTTAAATATATCGATTTGTTTATTGAGTCAACTGTAACAGGCTTTTTTTTCAAAGCACTATCACTAAAAACATATTACAATAAAGGCACAAAGGGGATGTAAACTTGGTAAACTGCAAACAGCAGTAAGACCTAAAGGTCAGATATACGACAAACTTCACAAGCCGACAAACACCTGTGTACAAGAAGACTCTGCTCTGGAGTGTCATTTCTCATTGAGATATAACCTCTGTCTCATGGGCGTTATCTCATGGGCTTCACATCAATATTAGCAGAAATGTTTTTGTCAGTAACAAGTTAAGGAGAGAACCGAACAAACACTTTGCATGTGTGTATGTTTGTTTAGTCAGCCATCATGCCCTCTTTAATGAGGTTCAGCTCATAGCACTGGGTCTCATAGCGGTAGGCCATGCGAATCTGAGCCACGTTGGTTTTGCGGATGTCGTTGCCCTCTGGACCGTCCTTCAAGAAGTTGGCACCAAGGAAATGAGTCTTTTCCTGTTTTGGTGAGAGAAAGAAAATTATGCTGCAGTGTGATTAAAAGGTATAGATTATTAGACAATAATGTTTCTGCTGAACCCAGATTTACAATTTTTTTAATATTTACATTTATGCATTTGGCAGACGCTTTTATCCAAAGCGACTCAAGGAACACACTGACATTCTAATCAGTTCTTGCTTTCCCTAGGAATCGAACCCATGATTTTGGCGTTGCAAGCACCACGCTCTACTGTTTGAGCTACAAGAAAGCTGTGTACAAATGTGTAACTCTCTCAGAATTAATTATTTGTAATTATGAATTCCATATTTTTCGATGAGGAATCATTACGTTCTTGTTTTAAAGTTTAAACGAAAAAACAGTGTTGTTATTGTTAACTAAAACAAAACATTCAAATTAGTTATAGTTAACTGAAGTAAAGCTGAAAAAATGATATAAATATTAGATGAAAAACTAAACTTAAAAAAATAGAAATGTTGCCTTGGCAACTAACTGTTCATCATGATGTTTTTGAATGGCTTGAAATATGACTGGAATCACTTCAAAAAAGGAAAAATACACTTGAAGGCTACATAAAATTACAACGAGAAAATTATAATCTTGTGCTTGGGACATGGCTTGTAATCAGGCTTTCAAAAGTTATATAAAAATTTTGATTTAGATTTATCAGCAAATATATTGGTCGTCGGCTTTCAAATATTTTTTATCGCTCAAATTTCTGATTATCGGTGCATCCCTAAAAATGACAAAAACTGAAATAAATAAATTACAGCTAAATATATTTAAAAAAGTAAAAAACTAAATTAGAATGAAAAAATTACAATTAAAATCAAATATAAATACTATAAAGTATGTAAATAATATTAAAATAACACTGATTAATATGTATGTGTGTGTATATATATTTGAAATTTAAAAATTCAAGCATCACAAGGTTAAATGTGAAATTGTGTAATTTTTGCACCACTGATGCCACACCACGTATCATTTTTAAAGTTTAAAATCACACTATAAAGTTCAAAGACGGAAACAGTTGCTATATTATAAGAGAATATACCTTGTGTTTAAATCAGTGAAATTATGCGGGGAAAAAACAAATGCGACATTTTAGTGATGAGTTGTGTCAGGTGACCTCACCTCAGTAGACAGGCCGCTCTGGAGGACACTGTTCCTGGCAATCTCGCACATGTCACAGGTGCTGAGCTTGAACACCTGAGCTGCAATGGCATACTCCTCCATCAGGGGCTCCTGTTGGGAGGGATTCAGATAAACTCGGACATGATCAAATCAAAGGAAAAAGATGCATTTTGCACATATGGAAAGGAAAGAAGCCTCATACCTTGGTGTAGTGAAACTGCATGGGGTCGTCGGTGGACAGGGAGACCATCAGTCCCTTCTTGTGGAACTCCAGCAGAGGGTTCTTGTTGTACTCTAGGAACAGACTGTTGTTGCTGAGTGGGGACATGGCAATGGGAATCTGGGCCAGGTAATACAGATACTGCAGGACAGGGCTCTGTGGAACATGAGGAGATTCTTGAGTTATCATCAGTATTTTTTGAAGGCCATGAGGGTAAGATGAAGTGGTAAGGTGAAGGATGCCCCCTAATGGCGAGGGAAAATGGTGTATTAACCTTTTTGAGGTTGAGGCCATGAGAGATGTTGTCTGCAGTCATAAAGCAGGCCAGCAGGTGAGTGACTGCTCCAGCCTCCCCACAGTGAGGTCTGAACTGGAAAGTGTTCATACCTCTTTCCCTGGATGCCATAAACACAAGATTCAGTTACTCTGGGCTCTAAAAAATACACCCATTCAAGTCGTTTTTAAAACAAAGTCATGCTTTTATTCAACAAGGATGCATTAAAATAATAAAACGTAAGAGTAAAAGACATAAATAGTTTTTTCTTAATTTTCTATTCATCAAAGAGTTCTTTTTTGTTTCCGCACAAATTGAGCAACTCAACTGTTTAACTTATTGATAATAAGAAATGTTTCTTGAGCAGCAAATCAGCATATTAGATTGATTTTTGAAGGATCGTGTGACACGGAAAATGGGAGTAATGATGAAAATTAAACTTTGCATCATAGGAATAAATTACATTAAAAATATGTTAAAAATATTATATTATGTATTATATATTAAATTTGTTATATTTAATGTATTTTTGCAACCATAAAAAATTAAATATATTGAATTTTTTGCCAATTTTATTGTCCAAAATGATGAGCTAATTTCTTCTACTCTTTTTGACCTTTGTGTTTCGTACAATATAGGTTGTTTCAAAATGGCTTTACAGTGATTAACAGGAAAATATTGATCAATAATAATATTGCTGAATATTAAGCTTCCTCAGGTTAAAAATGAATGGTACACTTATCTTTACACACCGTACAATTTGAGGTATTATTCATGTCCATGGGACAAACAGTGTGGGATGCATTACACAACAAAGTTTCATACTTTTGGGTTAGGGAAAACAATCGTAATAGTTTTAAGCGCAACAATTGTCCAGTCTATAAATGTCCTAACGTTTCTTTCTTATTGTGTTATTGAGATACTCACTTGCGCAGCTGGTTGAGTCGGGCGATGTTTGCATACATGTAGTAAATCCAGTAAGTATATGAGGGGCTCTTCACAACGTCCCACTCCTCAGGCTTGGGGCTCTTCGTGGAGAACATGTGACCGCTGTGTTTGGATTCATCATCCACGCTGTCAAACCCAGTCACCTGCAGAGAGACAAAACACAGGGATGAAGACGTTAACAGACTACAGTAGCGTTGTGAAATATTATCACAATTTAAAATGATTGTTCCTGAATTTTCAGCATCTTTACTTCAGTCAATCAAAATCTCTACTCAAGTAAAAGTAATTATGGTAATAATTACTTGAGTAGTCTTTTCATTGAATGCTTGTTTAATCTTACTCAAGTAGTGAGATATAGTTATATTGGATCTGATAATAGACAAGCAAGATGAAGCATGCATTACAATTTGCTGCTGGAGAAACATTTCTTATTATTATCATCAATGTTCAACAGTTGTGTTGCTATATATGGGAACAAAAGCAATTTTTTCAGGATTCTTTGACGAATGGAATGAATAAAACAATGACTAGTTGAAAGAACAGCATGCATTTAAAATAGAAATCTTTTGTAAAAGTATAACTGTTTTGCTAGGTATTTTGTCACTTTTTAATGCAAAAGTCCATCCTTGCTGAATTGAATGTTACTCTACTGAATATAAGAGACATAATTCACTATTATTATATTTGCCAGATTCACTCACATGCTTCAAGAAGACACTCAGCTCTGGGTTGGAGTTAGGGTCAATGGTGGCCTGGAAAACGGGGAGGAAGATGTTTTCCAGCATCTTTCCAAAGTGTGGCACAAAGTTCCTCGCTCTGAAAATGTCACTATAGGGGGAAATAAGAGATACTGTCACTATAAGTACAGTTTTCTCAAAGAGACTGAGTGTGGGAGGTGAAACAGGTTCACATACTAGATTCTGGGCACTTGAATCATCCACTTGAAGTGAGGAGAATAGACTCTGTGCTTGTTGAACCAGCTGGAAAGCTTAGCCCACTCATTAGGGTTACAGCCATAGATGGACAGACGGGGCTCTGCGTACTGGTATCTGGCATCCTCCAGGTCACTAGCAACTTCCTGTGAGATTCCAGAGATAATGGCTGATTTGATTGGTTTCCCGTTCGTGTAAAGGAGTAATGTCGTGGTTCACCCAAGTCTCACCTTGATAATGGTGGCAAAATACTCTCCAGATATATGGTTCTCAGTCTTCATGTAAAGATCACGCAGCTCACTGGCTCCCACAGGATTGTACTTGGCATTGAATTTATCAAAACGCTGGAAGGTTTGTCTGCCCTGCATGAAGTTGAATAACTGTAAATAACTTTCCAGCCTTCAAAAACAGCAGCTTTTGTAACCAGCTAGCAGTGCTAAAAATAATATCATAACAGCTGAGGATTCATCGGGTGGATTTTGTAATCGTCTAAAAATAAAGCACATGACAACTGCATGATGAGCACTTTGATATATTATTTTTTAGTCCTGAACATCTGTGGTGATTCTCTATACACATGTTTCGCAAGTTTGGCCTGTGATGAACCTGTATGATGTTGTGTTGTGTGATACGTACAGCGTGCACATCCAGGGAATCCACAGTCAGGTCATAGGGGTGCATGTTCAGAAATTCAAACAGCTCCTTCATGGTCACTTCCTTGCCCTTCAAAACATGCACCACCCGATCTGCATCCACACGGTAGGTTTTCTTGATGAAGCGGAGGAGATGCTTCTGGTTCATGCAGGCGGCGGCGTGGATGTGAGTGTCAACCTTCACCGGCGAGAACGGAACATCAGTTTGATTGTAAATTATTTTAGTTTAATGACATATAGCTGTTTTGAGTCATACCTTTCTACAGTTATAAAAGTCTCTGTGGGGATTTTTCTTCAGCTCTTTCATTTCCTCCATCTCGTTTAACATCTCATGTACATTGAATTTTGACATGAGGAACTTCAGACGACGATGAGTGTATGTCTTTCTGAGGAACAAAACACAATCATTCATTTAGATGACAAACAATATCATTCTCATTCTCTATAGACTTTTATCTACTTTAAGTGGTCTGTTTTTTTTTTTATTCCGGTAGGATGCATTAAATTCATCAAAAGTGACAAAGACTTTGTTGCCACAAAATACATATCTATTTAAAATAAATGCTGCTCTTGTGAAGATTCATCAAATAAAATATGTAAATTAATAAGGTTTCCACAGAATTCAGCTTTGCCATCACAGAAATACATTATTACAATACATAATACATCATAAAAATAGTTTAAAAAAATAATAATAACATAGTACTGTTTTTAATGTAATTTTGATAATCAATAATGAAAACAAATGCAGCCTTGGTGAAATCTTACTGAATATCAAAAAAGTTTTGAATATCATGGGGGTTTTTTTCAAACAGGAAATGGAAAATGAGAGAATATAATACTGATCTAGAGGTCGTATATAAAGCATCACACAGGGCTTTCGGACACTCACACTGGGCCCTGAGAAATCAAGGCAATGAGAAAGTTCATGTCATCAATGAAAGTGGCAAGGTCTGGACCGGGGTGGTTCAGAGGCTGGTGTTTATCAGCAGATGCTGCATCTTTGTAGACGTAGATAACACCATCCTTCATGCGAGCAACATAGCCGAGGTTAGGAGGGAAGTCCTTTGTGCAGAAAGGATCCTCACCGTCCTTAGGAGGAGAGCTAAAGACTGCAACACAACAGAGACTGTTATGATCACACTGTGTGATTGTGTTTCCAATTCAACAAATACAACTCAAAGGTATGACTCAAATCCACAGACGTAAGGCGTAAGCTAGTTTTAACTGAAAGCAACTTGCACTGGCATATCTTCAGATGTGTCAGAGCCATTGCTTTGTCTCAAGATGAACATGAGTAATGATTTTTTTTCTAAGGCACATTTATAAAAGCTATAATCCTTAAATGTTGATGAGACAGGACGACTCATGAGTGATAGTGTTTTAGAGCAATAAAAGACCAGATTTTGAACTATTGAGCTGTAAATTCAAACGATCGCAATGCCAAAGTTGCAAGGTAAAGAGTGGGAAACTCTCACAAGGTGAATGACACCTGTGGTGGGAAATTTGAAATCAGAGGATTAAATAATTTAATCAAAATCAAAACTGAATCTGGGAACATACTACTCTCTCTCAAACATTAGGACAGTAGTTTGCCCATCTTTGACAGCTGCTGGACTTTTGGACTTTTGTTCTAAGTATTGTTAGAAGGATTAAAGTCATCCGTTAATTCCTTGATTCAGACCTGGACATATGCGAGTAAAACGGCTAAATTCAATCTGTTCACCTTGAAAAGCGATCATGTCTCTTCAGAAACTTTGGAATAAACTGCTCAATATATGATTAGTTTTACAATCTCTTTACTTTTTGAAGTGTTAAAGTGATAGTAGCTGTCAATGGAGGGACAAAAGCTCTCAGTTTTCATCAAAAATATCTTAATTTGTGTTCCGACGATGAACGAAAGTCTTCTGGGTTTGTAGCGCCATGAGGGTGAGTAATTTTGGGGTGAACTATCGCTTTAAGGAGCTAAAAAATGACCGTTATCAACCTTGATTGACATGGCAATAAAATTATATCACACTATTTTGGCAGTTAATGTTTTGGGAGGGTTTTTCTTGGACTGGAGAGGTTCTGGTGGAAATTGTTAACCCAATCTAACAACACTGTTCATAGCTCTAGTCTAGGGTGATTGTAGGGTAGAGTAGCATATCTTGACCAGACACATTAACACGGTCATATTCATTACTATACCAAACCCTCTGAGAGTAGTTCTCATGACAGAACTAATATTTAATTAAATATTTCTCAGAGTGAGGACAGGACAACCTGTCATTAACCACATCGATTCAACAATCCACTCAATTCCCAAGACAAAATAAAGTCCCACCCTACTCGTTTAAGAAGTCGTTTCATATGTCACTATAGGAAAGAAAACACTATCACAACTTTTGATTCATTTCGACTTTAACAAATGGAACCTTATTGCACCTGATTTTTTATCATAGGATTCTGGTATACAGTTATTACCTGGAAACACCTGATCTTCTGGTTTCCACTGCTCTCCTTCGATCTTGCGTAAATACTGAGAGGGAGTGTTGGGGAATCTCTGGAAAGCTAGCTTCATGTACTTCTCTCTGATGGTCAGGGCACGGTACAAACCCTTACAGGACAGCTCGAAATCATCCACGGTCACCTGCGGTACAGTTTGGATTGTGTGAAATGCCAAGTCATTGCCCTGATTGTTATGTTTGAAATCCCTACATTTATGAGATAAATGCAAATGTGCTGTGAGAAGAATTAAAAAAGTGACACTGTAATTTAAACCGATCATGTCCCTGATGTCATGCCAGGGCTGATGAGTTTAATTCGAGCAGGCATGATATAAAGCACAGGTGAAAATTAATTTCGTAACACTCTTAAATCCCAATTATAAATGTCAGATATTGATGTCAGAAACTAAATCCAGGGCTGGGCTCCACTTGCACAGATAGAGACACCTTTTGGCTGTTCTATTTGTGCTATTCAGTTACCTGCAATGGTCTTGGTAAAGGGCAGTATATAAATCAAAACTTACATAAGTGCATATCCCAGTCAGTTCCTGGAAGTTATGAATACATACCCCAGCGGCATAATCACCAGTGATGGACACTCTTTGGAAGTCAGGCACTTCCAAGTAGATTGGTTTGTCCTCTACCACAGGGTGAGAGCGGAGATGCTTCTTACTGTGTGGAGATTGGTTAAAGATTAGGTTGGTTAGAGTATAGAGTATTTAGAGCATACTTTGTAGGAAGAAATAAAATGTTAATAAAAAAAAATTGAAATCAATAACCACTTCCAGGTGCAAATGGTTAAGGACCTAAGCCACCAAACAACATTTTGGTTTTGCAGGATATACTACAAGAAAAAATAAGATTTGAAAGTGAACTGTGTGTACTTCAAATCTTAAAAGTATTCTTTTAAAAAAGTGCACTTTTAAAAATTTAAATTAAAGGTCACTTAAGTGTGCTAGAGAAGTACACTTTAATGACAACATTTATTAACATACTTAATAAAAATGCACTTTGTAATAAAGTCTAAATAAGTTTTACTTAAACACATTTTAAATTATTATGATTTTAGTGTTTTACATAAGTACGCTTATTTTGATGGATTGACATATACTAAAGCACATGTAAAAGAATCGATTTTAATTTCAATTTAAGTGCGTTTGTTACAGTTTTGAGTTTGAGTTTTCATTCAAAATCTCCCACGAGAACACTTTCAACTATTTAAATTAATTTATATGTAACCAACAGAGAAATCAAATTAAGGCCGTTCTTGGTTTTCACAAATTTGAGTTTAACCTCAAGTCCTCCACTGGTCATCTGCGCTTATGAATGAAAACTTTTCCAAGACAAAATCAATCTCTGTTATTACAGTGGCATTAGTTACCCAAAAATTCACCCTATTTTCTAAATGCATGTCTGTGATTTCTCTCTGGTGATGTATGCAGGACTTCTCCAATCAATCAACTCAATCAAACCCCACCGCTGGAAGCTCCTCCTGTTCATTTTTGAGTGCATCTCAAAATCAACAACCAATGCATAGAACTTTTTCAACAATCTGTTATAATCTGTTGCTAATTTCAAATCATTGCAACTTCATGCACATTAATGCACTTAATAAAAAAACAAAGAGTAGCATAACTGTGTAACTGCACTGACCGCTTCTCTATGTCATCGTCCTCGGCTACATGATAGGCCAGCTCCTGGTTAAGGATAGGGCAATCGTCAGCAACGTCAAACAGGGATATCTCCTCACGGACGTCTTCATCTTTGGTTTCCGATGCAAATACACGCTCTGCGAGCGCACGCATACGGTCATCTGTTTCTGAGATTTTAAAAACCAGAAGCACAAAGTTGGTTTTAATGCAAAATAACTATTTAAGGAGACAGCAGTATACCAAAGCAAAGCAAAAAAACAAGAGAGAGAGAGCATGACTCAAAAGCCCCAAAGCTATTAAGATGCAACCAACTTATTCTTATTTAAAGCATCTGACTGGTTGTTCTTTAGACATTTTACTGCTGTCGAACGTCTTAACCAGAACATGCTTTTGGCTCAAGAAAAACACTTTTTCAGAATGAGTCACCGTGACCGCTAGCAGTGACTCAACAAAATCTCCCATGCAGAAATGAACAAAGCTATGACAAATTCAGTGAGCCAAAACTCATTTTACAAAACTATCAACAGCATAACCCAAATCATAACTTAGAAATGTCTAACTGAAAACAGACAAGAAAATATGAGGCCTGAATTGCATTACACATGCACAAAAATCACCAGTCTAGGCCAGAAGTACATTTAGTCATTTGTTTGCTTGTGAACTAAAAGGTGCAACATTTTTTTTATAATAAAATATAAATACACATTTTAAGTACAAATTATATTAGCACAACAATTTATTGTTTAATTAAATAACATAACTTTCAGACTTAGTATTTTGCTTATGCAACTTTTGCTCTGACACTCGAGCAAGAAAATATGCACAAATGTTAATATCAGTGTTGCAAATTTAAATATTAGTAAAACAATTAGTAAAAAATTTACTTGCATATAATTATGCACAATTTATACTAATTACTTTAACAACATGTAACGTGTAACGAGGACTCTATAAAATAAAGTGCTACCCAAAATAGGTTTAAATAACATTATGAATGCCATATAGTTTCAGACTTTTGGACCCCAGTGTATATTTTCACCAAACAAACAAATGAGTAAAATATCCAGGTGGATGTTTTGCCATCATTTTGTTGCACTGAAGCGGTTTTAACATGTCGATCTCAGACGTGTTCCTTTATACTTACTCCCTTCTGATTATTCATTCCCCCAGAGTGGGTGAGGAAGAGCCAAAACATTGGAAAGAAAAAGGAGGTTAAAAGTTAGACTGAGTTAGTAAGCAACACATCGGAATTGTTCATTTATACACTTTTGAGGCATCACGCATACAACCTGAATAACAAATAATTCTGTAATATTAAATAAAACCTCTCTGTATTGCATTCAACCGATAAACTCAAACTCAATCAATCACAGACAATTCGAACCTTTGTATATTTTTAATTTCAACCTTTGCATAAAGTGAAAAATACAACATTCTGATAAAAAAAAACATTAACTTTGTCACTATGATGCCCCCCAAATCCCAATCCCTTCAAAAGAACTCAAACAAGGCTTGACATTTCACAAACAGTTGATCACTCTTTGTTCTCCTCACATAGAGGCAAACTTTTATTTGTTATTGTTCACTTTCCATGACCATATGATTTGTTTGTTTGTTTCATTCAAGTCACAGATGGATTGGTTGCGTGGGTCACTCTCGTCACAATTGCAATACCTATTAATAACTGAACTGAAATTTCATCACATATTTAAAAACTAAAGCTCAGATGGAGACCCTAAGCACCCACACCATTGGCCCAGACCACAATTCTCAAGGAAAATTTTTTAAATAAAATCACATACTCTTGAGTAGGCACTTATTTTGAATAAATAATTACTTTGTGAGCACTGAAAGTATGTTCTGTGTAGCATGAATGTAATCTGGTTTCTCCAAGTTGTCATTATCATGTGATCTTCCAGCGTCAGTTGCGTCGCTTCACTGCCATTCACAAACACTCTCCTGTGGCATCATGGGATAGTAAAGTGTCCATCATATGCACATTACAGAATCAGAAAAAGGTCAACCGGGTACTTTGTGCCTACTTTTTTTTAATGAATATGTGAATTCAGACTAATTTGTCAATACTTTTTTTCTGCTTTTCGTGCCTATGTAGTCAGGAAGTATGTGATTTTGGATCCAGTCAATGTCATTGATCGTGAACGCTAAACAAATAAACAACTTGTTTATACTAAATTATATTCAACATCCCCTAATCCACATTCCTCTGCTCTAAAACTTTCTTTAAAAAAATTAAAAACAATAAATCACATGCTGTGTATCCACCTGGAGTTTCATAATAAATCCAATGGATACACCATGGCATGGGTACTAAGATTCCCATATCCACCAGGTCATGCTCACCCTTCCTTCCAAACACAAACACTCATCCGCCTACGATTCCTCCCAATACTTACGCTTCTCCTCTGCTGGGTTAGTAACATGTACCAATCAGATACGGGACAGGATTCATGTAGAGAGGGGCAAACAAGGGAAATAACACACATTGACCACAACAGAAACAGACAATACGTCATCACATGAAGAGGATTTTACTCAAGTATTTGCATAATTCATTAAACTGAAGAGCAATAGTTTTTTTGACACCTTCTAGTATATCATTGGTCAGGCAAACAGATAGTCCTGCCCTAAACTCACACCATCAATTACAAATGACTTTCACCTGTCCAGCTTAATAATATGCAGAGACATAAGTATCTTAATATCAGAAACATCATGTTTAACAGAGTATTAGACTCAAGGGTCTTGGGTGTGAAATCATTAACCGAGTGTTATAAGAGGCTGCTGTCTATCCTGCTCCATCTGAAGCTCAGCCAGTGCTGCCTCCAAATGATAATGTTTCTATTTTTAAACTTTGGGATATCAGTGACTGATATCCTATCACAGTCTGCAAATAAAATATTCAGATTATTCTTAGTATGCAAATGGAAAGCACCATGTCTAGAAATGCAAATCTCAAACCAACCAGAGAAGAGAAGGAATCAGTTCTAATCCACATAATTGGTGCACATATGTGATCATTTATAAGTTTGCATTTACTTCTCAGAATCTATTATTATGGTAATCATTTCAACAAAATAAAATGCTCCATTAATGAAATCTCTTTAGTTAAAATTCCTAAAATTTTTGCAGGTTCTTCCATGTGTATGTAAAGAACTTGATGCATCAGACAAACATTTCTAATGTAAAAATACATTTTAGGTGACTGACGGCATGTCAAGCACTAGCATGACATTTGATCCACGAGAATCCGCTGACTAGAAACAGGTTATACTGTATTTTCAAGCAAGCAACCGTGTGCTGTAACTAATAAATCATAACTCATAAGCCTCTGAAATGTCGCTGAGTCAGACCAATCTTCCACAGCTGCAAAAATTAATTTAAAGAATTTGCGAACTCATCTTCAAGACTGCATATAGTTTGCACTTTAAATATCTAAAACGTGTGGATCAGTCCATCACGGGTGATGAGACGGTATCAAACACCAACACCTCTATTTTCATTCCTCTACCTTTTATTAAAATGTCAGAGGTGTTGACACGGTTGAAGAATGAAATCCTTGAGAGCTGCTCTAGACTTTGAATAAAAGTCCCTAAAATCTCTCATATACCGCCACTACCTGATTTAAATAAAGGTTCAATAAATAAACAAGTGCAGTTGTTGGAAAATGTAACCCTTCTACAAACTTCTAAGACGTGATCTGTAAAAATAACTATCCGGACACTCCCATTCCTAGATTACATTTCCTCCAGACCACAGTGGTGTCCAGAACTTATGCAATATCACAATTTTCATCCATTGACTTTTCATGCACATCTATTAAGCCTTTATATGCTCATTTGAATGTTTTCCGTAATAGCAAATTTGATAGATAAATGCAGTTAAACCAAATCTCCTGTTTGTTGGATTCAGGTGGTGAATGGACACTCACCGGGCACTGCGACTTTGGGCATGTTGGCTTTTGATTTGACACTATCGCTCTTCCTGCAGAAAGCTGGACGGTCCGACGCGGCTCCTTGGTAGCGGGGAAGTGTGCAGGTGGACTCTGCACTGGGGCAATATTAAGCAGCGGTTGCCCAGTGTAACCAGAGCCGTGTACCCGCACTGGATACGAGGGGCTTGACACAGGTTCTGTGTTCTGCTCTATTTTAAGTTTTACCAGACAGACAGATTCAAGTGACAAGCTCACACATGGGAAAAAGGATATTATGTAAGTATATCACACACACACACGAACATCCATGCACAAGTAAGAGAATTACACACAAAATGCTCAGTTTCCAAGTCATTTACTGGTAAAACGTGTTGCAATATGGTAGGCACATTAAACATCTGTTACACATGAACACCCCCAATTCCCCCCCCCCCCCCAAAAAAAGACATGAAATGTTCATTTTCACATGTTTTTCTGATTAAGTGTGTGATACTAATAAATTGTGCTAAAACGGCAAAATACATAATAAATCAAGTCTTGATATAGTTCAAAAAGAAAGAATTGTTAACGTAATGGCAAACTTAGTTTGTATTTCTTCGAAAACATCCTGCCTCTGTTAAAGCGAGGACAGGAGGCCAAACGGAACCGCAGTACGAGTGATGGCTGATGAAATCAGGCACAGTTTCAAACAAATGCCATATAAATAACATGATAGCGAACACGAATAATCGTTTCAACCTCTTGGTAAACCTTCATTGGCTCTCAAGAAGAGACTTCAGGCATGAGAAATAAACATAGCAACAAACCATACTCTGATCTCTTACAATCCCAACCAAAACACATTTCACTGGAAGATTTAAGACATTATTAAACATGGGCTAAAAGATGTCATGCTATATAGGACACAGAAGGCGGCACATAGATTTGGCGTGTACACCAGCAGCACCATGATTCAAAAGGCCCCAAGTCAAATCCATCACACCTCATGCTTAAAATCGGATTGACTTTTCAGCATCTAGGCTATATATATCTAATCATAATGTATTATACGTCAAAATATACAATTAAGGTCTGAGAGCAAAGAGAACAAAAGAACGAGGTGAAATTCATTCAGAGCGAATGGAACCATACGACAGAAAATGGGAAATAAACTCTTTGGCAACAACAAAAGTAAAAAAAAAAAAAAGATAAAGGCAAAAGGGAAAGAAAGAAACAGAAACAATCCCACACATTTCTGAAGAACTTCTGTGTTCACAGTATTCCTGAGCATTGAACCTGCGGATTAAGATTAAAGGGCATTTTCACTTTCTCTCTTCTGACTGAGGCCGTTACAAGCTCTGAGATTTTTAAAACCTTTAAAATGTAAGAGATATAAGCTGATAGGAAACATTAATTCCAATTGAAATACCATTTAAAAATGCAGCTGCTTCTCTTCAGTGAAATATGCACTTCTTGTAATGAAAACATTCTTGGGTGACTCTCAAAAAACCCTGCAAAGAACGGGTCAAAAACCTATAGAATGAATAATGTTATGAATATGATATTTAGATTTTTTGGCAATGTAGTAATAGGTATTGGACTGCCATTATACCTACTGAAGAAAATATATAATATTATGGGAATCACAAATGACAACAAAGGAAAATACATAGGGAAAAATATTATATACACACCGGTAAATCATATGTATAAAAAAAAAATATTTCTCTCCCCGTGTATTTCCTTTATTATCGTTTGTGATTCCCATTGTTATATATGCACACACACATAACAACATTAAACATATTTCCTCATTTATTTATTTTTTTTAGATTTTGTGGAAAAATGCGACCTGAGCATTGTCGTTTTTATGAGATGCACCCTTCAGCAATTTAGAATTTCTTTAATCGAGGCCAATGTGCTGTTGTGTTCATAAAGGGTCAAAAGTGAAGAACTCAATGCCCATTTAACTTTTTCTTCCAAAGGAAGAGGGACAACCCAAGTACTAAATGAGACAAATGAGCCTCAGTGAAAACAATGTCCAATGGCCTCATTTTTCTATTACAGCAGGTCAACAGGAAAGATGACCAGTTGTGCATTAATCCCTTTCAGCCAGCAGAGGGCGAACTCTGCGTGTACACATACACACACATATATACACACACACGCGGTCATGAGGCCTCCAGCTGCCTGGTCAAGAAACTGCAAAAAAAAAAAAAAAACAGAAAACAAAAAGAGGGAGACAGTGCAGTCACATGACTTCACAGGAGACGCCCAGACAGCCCTGCTTTCGGTCTTCTCTGCTGTTGAGCTTTTTCATGCGATAATGCCGGATCTCACGGACGAGGGTGTAAAAAGCATCCTCAACTCCCTGAAGAACATTAGGAAAACAAACAAAGGGCATTTCATTAACACACAGGCTTCAGCATTACACTAAAAGCAAAGGCTTGAAAAATAAGCAACCGTAAGAAAACTGCACTAAAACACTAAAGTTTGCATTATGAAAAGCAAGAAATTCGAATCAGTCTTTGCCCACCTGTCTGGTCTTGGCAGAAGTTTCTACAAACTCTATGCCGTAGCTTCTGGCAAGTTCCTGAGCTTGCTTGGTGTCCACCGTTCTGGCCAAATCACATTTGTTCCCCACCAGGACCATGGGAACATCATCTGAATCCTTCACGCGCTTGATCTGCTCTCTAAAAAAGCACCGTTGTAGACATTGCACACCACATATTAAAACAATACTCCTTCATATTAATAATATTACATTGACATGTGGTTCATCTAATCGGATTAAGGCTACTTAAACACCAGAGGATTCCTATAATATAACTGAAACCGTATTCTTCAGTTCACGGACCTGTACAAATGCACGTCGGCAAAGGATTTGCTGTTGTTTATGGCGAAGACGCAGAGGAAACCCTCTCCTGTCCTCATGTACTGGTCCCTCATTGCGCTGTACTCTTCCTGACCTGCAGTGTCCAGGATGTCCAGCAGACACGTCTCACCATCAATTACCACCTGCTTCCGGTAAGAATCCTGCAGGGATGGACATGATCAGCACTATCGGTTACTTACATGAATCCAACTAGACAATGCTGTGTAATTGATGTATATATCCTATTCGGCGCAGGTTTAATTGGCGTTTGGTGTGCTGAAGGCCTAGTGCGCCTCTAGAGGACATGGGAGGTGAGGTTTACACGCTCAGCTCTTACCGGCCTACGTTACACAGATCATGAGGAAAAGTTAAAATGTCAAACGGTGGGTTAAATGTCAAACACACTACTGTTCTAAGATTTGGGGTAAGGAAAATTTTTTGAAAGAAATGAATACAGTAATGCCTTGAGATACGAGTGTCCCGACATACGAGTATTCTGAGATACGAGCAAGCCTTCAAGCAATTCCTTTGCTTTGAAATATGAGTAAAGATTTGAGATACGAGCAGCTGAGATACGTGGATGCCAGGTGTTCCAACACTCGGAGCAGCCCACGCACCTCACTCGTTTACTTCACGTGATAAGTGGTCATTATTAAACCCGCCGCGACTGATATAAACAAAACGTATGGGAGATCTGCGGTAAAGATTCAGTTTCTGCTCGGATGACAGACGTATCTCATTTATTTAGTTTTGCTTATTTATTCAAAATATTCACACACTTGTTGGCTTTTTCATCAATTACCTGATATTTCAATTCTCAAATATGTGGAAGTGAATGCGTTTTGTCGCTTAAAAGCCTTTATAATGATCATGTCAGCTGATGCGTGACAGGCGCCGCAGTTCAGAGAATCTGATCCGTCGGATTTACAACACATAAATTCAGTCCCTTCTCTCGAAATACATGACAGTGTCCAGCGAAGTGGGAGAAGTTTATAGTTACCTGTGCAATGTGTATCTGATATGAATAAAACACCGTGTCAGTTTATTATTGAACAGATTGATTTTCAAACTATAAATGTATTTTTTGCCAGTACTTATGCGTATTTAAATGTCTGAAAAATAAAATAAAGGTACGTGGTTGAAAACTGAATAGCTGTGATATATGACAAACACTGAGCGCCTCCGTCGCGACCGCAGCGCCAGCCAACGCGCGAAAACGCGTTTGAATTTAGCAATTGATAACGAGACGCACGGATCCTTCTAATCCCGCGCATGTAAGAGGGTTACATGTAAGATTAAAACGTCATTTGAACAAAATCTTGTGGGGGTTTTTTCTTGTGTAGTTGACTAGTGTTTTCGGTGTCGACTAGTCGCACCCTGTACCGTGTAGTCGACTACACTCACACATCCCTAATGTGAAGTCATTGAGTACCTCAATAGTCGGGTCGTATTCATCCACAAAGTGATTCTGAATGAGCTGGATGGTTAATGCGCTCTTCCCAACACCACCTGCTCCCACAACCACCAGCTTATACTCGGTCATCTTACAGTCCCGAGAGACCACCTGCGATCAAGACAGAGAGATTAAACACACAAATCAAAACTACTTAACATATGTGCAACTATATCATTAAAACATATTGAATATATGCGTGTAAGTATTGTTTAATTACTGCTTTAGCGAGAGGGAATCCGAAATAAGATTAAAAGGTTTGGGGTTTTTGAAGGCTCTTATGCTCACAGAGTTTGCATTTGTTTGATTAAAAAATACAATAAAAACAGAAATATTGTAAAATAATTGTTACAATTTAAAATATTTTTTGATTTATTTGAACACGTTTAAATGTAATATTTTCCTGCAATACAAAGCTGAATTTTCAGCATTAAGAATTTTTCTTAATTGTCACATGATCCTTCAGAAATCATTTTAATATGATGATTTACTGCTCAAGCAATATATTTCTTATCATCACTAATGTTGAAAAAAGTATTTTGATGAATAGAAATTTTGAAATAGAAATCGTTTGTAACATTAAAATGCCTTTCAGTCACTTTATATCCATTAAACGCATCCTGAATAAAAATGTATTTGAAAAAAAAAATCTTACTGTACATCCTTGGATGACTTGCACAAAGTTTACAGTGAATAATAGGATTATGTACTTCCTCATAGTTTTATTATTCATATTGGCAGCTATTCTGTTTCCCGGAGAAAGAAAGAAACAGAAGCTCTGCAATCTACATACATTTATAGAATGGCTAAATGTCAAAGTCATTCTCAGAGTACAGCCAGGAAAAAAATGAACCTAAGAAAAGAGCAAAGGTCACCGACCCCTGAACCGCTTTTACTCGCTCAACCTAAACCTGAGACACAGACTTCAGGTCAAAGCAACTATTTTACAGTCAACAGCATAAAAGTATAATCAAACTTGTGAGTGATTCATCTGCGCATGTTAAGGAAGAGAGAAAAAACAAACATTGTCTTTGTAATCATTTATCAAAATCAAGTAACATGCTCCTCCACATCAACAGCTTTCCTTTCCCACTGGCAACACTAGAAATAACTTCTGTTTTAAGAAACAGACAGATCCATTATTTTAAGAGGCACCAACATACATATATACACATACATATATGTATGTGTATATATATATATATATATATATATATATATATATATATGTATATGTATATGTATGTGTGTTAAATTCAAGTATAAAACAGAAGTGAAATGGGTTGTGAGCACAGGTTAAATGTCCATTTTTTATTTGAATGTTGTAAATATGCACTTTCAACTGATATGAATGTCACTCCAAGTGGCTTTTATGCTCTCATAGAAAGAGAGAAAGTTCCCCTGATGCTTTGAGATTTACTCATCTATTTGAACTAACATATTGATTTAAAACTAACAGTATTGAGATGCTTGTGGTGAAATAAACCCTCAAAGGAGGACAAACCCCTCAAATTATAAATCAATATCTTGCTCAATAGTAAATACCTGGAACAGGAAACTTTAGAGATCATTTAAGTACACATTTGACATGTTTTTAAACAGACAACATGTCACTAGATATCAAATCCGTCCATTATTGAGACCAAGAACATGTTTCCATCATGGGCCAGAGGGAAAACAGTTCATGGGGTTTGAGGCACAGCCCTATGTCGCACAAAAAAGCACGTATACTTTGTGTTTACAAGTGGCAATACAGTCTTGCACGGTTTTGAATGTGAAGCAGAAGGTTTATAAGGCGTGGAGGAGGAAACTCACCGCTTACTCTGCAGTTCTGCGACCTCTGGCTGATCTGATCAACAGGGCTCCGCTAATTACTGCTCTCTCGCCCAAAATAACGCCATGAGAAGCACTTTAAAAGCCGCTTCACACTCGTCTGGAAGCAACGTAACCCGTACGAACAGGATGAGTTGGCAGGCTATGGATTCAGCTTGTAAAAACGGTAGTTTAATAAGTCTGTCTAAAGTTTTGAATAAGAGTTGATCAAGCAGCTTCCCCCAGAACTTCACGATTGAGAGCGACTTCCGGCTTCAGAATTCCACAAATCATGTCAAAATAAAAGTCCAGCCGTTGCGTGCGTATCCACTGTATAAGTAGAATTGACGATAGACGCGCTCCAGATACGTCGTCGCTATCGACATTTTGGAACGGCCAAGTTGTCGTAACTCACAGAAAGAGTCAACGGTACCAGATTCCTGAAGAAACTGGATAACCTTTCACAAGTGAGAATCTGTTGGTTGGTGTTTTTCTATGTAACCCAATATTACTTATATTAAATTACTTTTACAATGGTAACTTTTTAGTGTTGTGCTAGCCGACGCCTTAGTTTTTATTTTATTGTGTTAGTTAGCAAAGTCATCTGCTTAAGTCTATATAGATATGCATACACGCGTCTATGTTACTTATTGATATAAGGTTACTTATATAACATATGGTTGCTTGATCTTGACCGTTCCAATATGGCGGACGGCTTCTGTATAGCGGTCCACAGAAACAACCTTTGATACGGGATCTACTTATGTTGTACATCTATTGTGGCTGCCATGTCTGATGATGTACAAACTAAAATTAACATAATAAAAAGTGCAACAGGTTCCTAAAACAAATAAATGTTATATTTTGCGCACGTATTGTTTACTTAACATGATACTTGCATCATGTACTTACCAGTTGAAAGGGTTAAAGACAATAATAATGTGAAGTTAAAGTATTGTAATAAAAGTTAATTCAGCTAAATGATGTACAGAGAGAAAGCAAATTACATGATTAAAACTTTATTAGAGATCTGTTTGGAATGCACAAATTTCAGCAAAATTAAGACTTTAGAGCAGTGACTGGAAATAAAACCATTGTGTCTGTGCAAGTAATAAGCCTGGTCAATTCTCACCGCCAGTCAAAAATATAAATTGAATATTTTGTCATCACAATTCCGATTATTCTCTATTACGCACAATTTAATTAACCAAAATAACATTTTCAAATAAACTATTTACAACAGAAAAACATTTTATAAAGCATCAGCACAATGAATGTTTAACATAAATAAAGAACTAGCTAAAATGCATACAATCTGCATAATTCATATAAAACCTGAATTAAAATGAGACTGTATTTTACATACAGTGCATTTATAAATCTATGACAAATATCATCATGAAAGTTAATTATACAACTAATATTATGGTTGGATAAACTGCATGAAAACAATCTCTTTGTCTTATTGCACCACAGTCAAAAAGTGATGCAAGACAGAAAATACCATTATTTCTTGTGAAGTGAGTTAGGGAACTTCTTTCCCAGTCAAATTATTCAAGGAATTTTGGCAGCACACTGCCTCCATACCAAGTGACAATGACTCCTATTGGTTCCCTGCAGGGAGAAAAATGTCAACAAATACATGACAAATACTGAGCACAGATGTTACAGTAGCTGCGCTTCGCAACAAGAAATCTCACCCCTCCTGAAAAAACAATTATCTAAGTCCCTTATTCTTAATCACAGTCAGTGCTGTGTTCATTACTGATGATCTGGACAGATCGTCGAGCTCCAGGGGAGGGGCTGGTAAATAAGACAGGAAACAGATGATTCGATTTGGGAGGCCCAGTTGAGTCAACACCCCCAGCGCTCTTGTCCCGAGGGCCTTTCTGAGAGCAATTCTGCATAACTGCTGAAGACTGAGGGGTGTGGCTGAAAGACGGCAAAACAAGAAGTTTTGGGAAAGTTACTTTGAAAAGCAATGCATTACAATATTGCGTTACTCCCTTAAAAAGTAACTAATACTTAGTTACTTTTTCATAAAAGTAATGCGTTACATTACTTTGGATTACTTTTTCTCTTATCTGGGCTGGGCTTGTTCGTTTCTTAATAACAAAAAAGTTCTATTTTTGGGGGAAATGTAAAGGCCCGTTCACACCAATATTTCAATAGCAGTTAAAGGAAATTTAAAGTGACGCATGTACAGTTGAGCTCAAACAAACCTTTCAGCCGCTGCCGTTCTGGATCGCAGAAGAAGAAAGTTTAACACTTACTTCACCAATAAAAACTAAACATCTAAAATAATTTTTTACTTATGGATTAACTGAATCCTTGAAGGTCTTGAAGTGCATTGGACGATAAAGTGAGATTAAATGCATAGAGATATTTGTTTTATTTAACATTTAATTAATGGAGGTTTGTGTAATATTCTAATTTTGCATTTCAATGATTTGCAAAATTTGAGGAATACTCTGTTTTTTTTGTGCAAATGAGATTAATAAATGCTCATTTAGTCTACAACTACAATAACCATCATGTTCACACACAACGACTCCTGATTTTTAAACAAAGTAACTTGCATTACTTATTTGAAAAAGTAACTCAGATATTTTGTTGTAAATTTAAAAGTAATGTGTTACTTTACTAGTTACTTGGGAAAAGTAATCTGATTACGTAACACCCACGAGTAACACGTTACTCAACACTGATCATTGGAACAATGAAAATCAATTTCTAACAATTTACTATGACTTCAAAACAGTCATATTAATAATTTAGATGATTCAATATTAAGATTTAACAAAAAGAAAAGAAAACCAGGTCATTTTTTTGCTGCCGTGTCTTGAAGAAAAACCCTCTTTCATTTATTTTAGAAGTTTTGATTGTTGGATGGAATATGGAGTTTAAAATTAAAATGTGATATCTCACAATATGACCCCTTTAAAAAAAAAAAACAGATCTAAAACGTAGAAACTGAGCACTTAAACTTACATTCATAAAACTCCAGGGAGAGTGCAGACGCTGAGCCAGCTCTGGTGTACTGGATGGGCTTTTTGCCGAGGTTGTCTCTAGCATAAACATTCCCCCCAAATTCTACCAAAAGCTCAATTAGTTCCAGATTTTTCACTTTAGCGGCATGATGCAGTGCGGTCTCATGAAGTTTAGCAGCATTTACATTTGCACCTAAAAACAAGACAAAAAAATGCTTAGAAATCATAGGACGAATGTGCACAAAAGTCTATTTTTTTTACTATGTGCTACAACAAATAAACAAGCTTAAGTTAGTGAGTTAAGTTAAACTACATTGAGCTAACAATGAAAAATACTTAATTTCAACATTTAGTACTACATTTGTAGAATCAAATGTTGTTAAAATCAGTTAATGCACCGTGAACTTGGAATGAACTTGGAACGAAGCAATGACCAATTGCATTGTATAAGAAAGATTAAAAAAAGTTGTATGAAAAATATTGCTTATTGTTAGTTCATGTAAGCTAATGCATTAATCAGTGTTATTCATCTTGATATCAAACTTGACAGATCCCTTTTTTAAAGAATATTGCACTATTTATCAAAGTATTTATCTGTGCACATCTCTTTTTTGCAAAATTCAATTGCCCTCGTAATCTTTAATCAAAATATTCGAGGCAACCTGTCACTCTCATGAGATCGGCCAATAGAAAACCACAACCATCCAATCAATTCCCAATGGACAAAATCAAGTTCTGTCATACATTTTTTGTTCGAGAAGCCGTTTCCCTTGGATGTGTGTCACAATATGGAAGAAAACGCTAGCTATCACAACTTTAACAAACGAGGCCTTATTGTAAAGTGTTACCAGTATTGCAAATAAAAATACACTAACAAATAGAAATGCAGAAACTCACCGGCGTTCAGCAGAACCTTGGCGCAGTCGAGATGCTGCCTGGCACACGCCACATGCAGAGGGGTGCCAAAGTGACAGTCATGGGCTTCCATAAACGCACCTTCTTCAATCATGAGCTGAACACATTTAGAGTTGCCTGGTAGACATAAAAGAATTTGTCTTTGAATTATATTCATTGTTTTTCTCTCATCAAATATCAAGTTTTAGATCACATTTCACAATACAAATGGTTTATAATATCTTAATATCTTCATGCATTATAGTCACATTTAGCAGATTAGAGCTGGGAGCTAATGTAGTGAACATTTTGTGACAGAACAAGCAATCAAGCAGTTGAGATTTGCTATGTAGTGCATATCGCCCTGCGTGACTATCCTGCATGTATGTGGATGAAGTTGGACTTATACTCACCAGCTACTTTATGAGGCATTTATTAGTGTTCAACTGCTCGTCAGTTCAAACGTCTCAAATAACACATTTAGGAATGTAGACATGGTCTAGATAAGGGGTGCCGACACTTTTTTGGCTTGTGAGCTACTTCTAAAATGTCAAAATGTCAACCTACTATAACAATACAAAACATGTATTTATTTAAGAATATGTTGAGAATATATATGCACAATATGTTGAACAGTCCGTAAACGCTGCTCCACATTTCCCTTCTTCGGTAAAGCAATGACAGACTGACAAAGGAGGCAAACGCACTTCGAAAATCACATAGTGGGGGAAAAAAAAAAGTTCACCTCCCACTCCATATGGAAGTGGTAAGTTCTTACTTTGTCCAGCTCCCCACTCATTTTAATACCCTTTCTAAAGTTTAAAATAAATAAATTGGAGGTGATCTCGCTAGCTTGATAGAGTTTTAGATCACAATCGACATATTGGGCACCTCCTGGTCTTTGAACATGGCATAGTTAATGACAGACAGGCTGGTCTGAGTATTTCAGAAACTGTTGATCCACCGGGGGTTTCACCATCAATGGTGTAAGCAAGAGAAAATATCCAGTGATCAGCAGTTCTGTGGGCAAAAATGTCTTGTGATGCCAGAGGTCAGAGGAGAATGGCTGGACTGGTTTGAACCGATAGAAAGGCAACAGTAACTCAAATAACCTTTCATTAAAACTGAGCAGAAGAGCATCAGTGAATGCACAACATGTTGAACCTTGAAGCAGACGGGCTACAGCAGCAGAAGACACCGGTCACACTCCCGTCAGCTGAGAACAGGAACTGAGGCTGCAATTTCCATTGGCTCACCAAAATTAAACAAGAGGATTGGAAAAATGTTGCCTGGTCTAATAAGTCTCGATTTCTGTTGCATTTTTCAGATGGTTGGATTCAGGATTTGGCATAAACAGCATGAAAGTATAAATACATCCTGTCTTGTATCAACGGTTCAGGTTGCTGGTGATGTAATGGTGCTGGAGATTTTCTTAGCACGCTCTTAGTACCAATTGAGCATCAATTAATGCCACAGCCTTTCTGAGTATTGTTGCTGATCATGTGCATCACTTTATGAGCACAGTGTATCTCCTGATGGCTACTTCCAACAAGATAACGCACGTCATAAAGTTCAAATCATCTCAAACTGGTTTCTTGAACATGGCAATATGTTGACCAAACTCAAACTCAGACTCCACAGTAACCAGATCTCAATCCATTAGAGCACCTTTGTGGTGGAACGGGAAATTCACACCATGGATGTGCAGCCGACAAATCTGCATCAACTGCGTAACACTATCATGTCAATATGGACCAAAATCTCAGAGGAATGTTTCCAGCACCTTGTTGAATCTATGCCAAGAAGAATTATGGTAGTTCTGAAACTAAAGAGGGAGCCAACCTGCTACCAGCAAAGTCCAAAGTAGCCAGTGAGTGTATATACACAAGTCTATATAAAGAGCTATATAGCTTTCTTTACGCGAGTATGGTGTACATATGCAGGCATTGTATTTATTCAGTATTTATTGGCAGTGCTAGTGAAAGATACTATTCTGAAATCCATTGCCGCTTGTATATATATTCTTGTATTTTTCCTATTTGTACCTATATTCTTTTATTTTTCTTATTTTTTATGTTCTTTTCCTTTTTCTTATTTGAATGATTTGTAAAGAGTGATTTAAAGTTAGGGATTTCTATTAGTTAAATCCTTTCTTTACTTTTCTTATAGTTGGAGCCTGAGCCGAGTTCAGCCTTGGAGAAGCTGTGAATCTGTGTGTGTGCATTAATATGGTCAGTATTGGTGAGGTGATTAGCTGGCACAATAAAACTTGTTGTTCTCGACAAGCCACGTCCCGAACCCGTCAACCATGTGATCAACGGAGATATGCTTCAGACTGTCTGCTCTTGTGTGGAAAATTACTAGTTTTGTTTATCTTTCTTTCTTAGCCAATCAGAATCATTTAACGGTCATCATTGACGTGGTTAGCACCCTCTGTTAGAGTATAATTGTTGTAACAATGTTATTGTATGTGGGGCGGCCTACGAACTCCTTGTGAGACCTGAATCTGGCTTCTGCTGATGAAACTGCAAACTAAACTTCACTAAAATTTCTTCTATTGACTGCACTTCTGACTCCTGGTATTCATTCAACGTATCTGGGGCCTCATGTATCAACACTGCTTACGCACAAAAACGTTGCGTTCGCCAGCTTTCACGCTCACGGTCGGATTTACTAAAAGTGAAACTAACGTGACAATGTGCGTTTCTCCACGGCAAGTTCATGTCAGGCGTAAGTACATTTCTCATTGTTTTGTCCGTTGACGACTCCTACAGGCAATGAAGTGAAGCTGCAAACATCACACAACGAATTGTTCTACAAGTCTGTGGGAAACATTGCTATTAATTTGCACTGTATAAAATAATTGATATATATTGTCATATATATATATATATATAAGCCTTTTGGGAATATTCTATTAATTATTAAGTAATTATTAATAAGTAAACAATTAAGTAAGAACATATAAAAGCACGTGCAAATTGACACAACCCTTAGTCTATGGCTACGGCAGCTTTGGCAATATTAGAGGACATTGCTAATGGCAGAATCCGAAGAGAACGGGTTTTTAGGGACCACAATGATTTTCTGGCCCAGGATGATAACTGGCGAATCAGCCGTTTCAGATTTCCAAGGGCTATCCTCAGAATCTAGTTGGGTTCGAATCTAGAGGGAGAGACAGCGAGGAAACACGCAATACCCGTACCGTTACAGGTGCTGACAACGCTTGGTTTCCTGGCAACTGATTCTTTCCAAAGGGAACTGGCAGACCGCTCAGTCGTTTTTGAGCCTCGCAATGCCGCGCAATGCCCATATGATTGTTCCCATATGATGCAGTTGACCAGCCAAACATTAAAATGAAATTTGCAGCGATAGCCGGTTTCCCTAATGTAAACGGAGCGATCGACTGCACACACATATAAGGCACCATCTGAAGATGAATTTGCATATGTGAATCGGAAACATTTCCATTCAATAAATGTGCAGATTATATGTGATGCGCAAATACGCCTAACAAATATTGTGGCAAGGTGGCCTGGGTCAACCCATGATTCATACATCCTTACAAAAAGCATGGTTGGGTGACAGCTGGTAGCTGACAGAGTGCGCGATGGGTGCCTTCTTGATGAGTGATGCATTTAAAGTTATGGTTTTATCTAATAGTACTTTTTATTTTTATTTATTTGCATTTAATTAAATTAATTATATAACAATTATATATTATAATTGTATTTAATTATACAACAACCCTTCAGAAGACCGCGGTTATCCACTAAAGACAATTATAAGACCATTTCTTTTTAAGATCATTTACAGTGCGACTTTCAGATCCAACCGCATTGACGGCATCAGCTAAACTCCCACCTATTTTTATATTTTTTCCCTTTTGTTATTAATTACGGAGAACAAAGTTCCAAATAATTTTTTTTCTAATTTCTACCTCCGATAGTAGCACCTCCAATTCACTTTCTGTACTTTCACTTAAGTTTTCGTGCCGCTTGCTTTTTCCCAAGTGGACTCATTACCATATTTAAATCAGTTTCAAGGGAGGAGACTGGGTGGAGTGTTGCGCTCGTGCATGTGCGCTCAATTTTATGTTAATCGGGATGTTACAAAGAGAATATGCGCGGGATCCTTCGAACGCAGAGATTGATACATCTGGATTTTTTTGTGCGTTCGCACATTCACAGCTTTGTCCGTACGTAATGTGTCAGTATGAATTCAACGCAAGTCTTAGTACATGAGGCCCCAGGTCCTCGGGTCTTAACTGTAAATCCCCTACACTAGTAAACATGAATAAATGACCCTAGGTTGAATCAAACACAAGGTCACCTTACCGCCCATGCAGGCTTCATGCAGGGGTGAGAAGGTGAATAGGGGAGGGTTCACCGTGGCCCCATGTTCTAACAGCAACTTCACACACTCCAGACTACCAGCAGCACAGGCGTCACACAACGGAGTGCTGCCGTCAATGTTACGAGCGTCAACCTGTTAACAATGACACCAGCAAATAAACAACTGAAGCACTGACAGATTCATGAGGCCTTCTGTATGGAGGAGCGCCTTACATGAGCTCCGGCATCCAGGAGCAGCTTCACACACTGTGTTTGGCCCTGTATACAGGCCTCATGGAGGGGCGTGATAGAGTCCACTGCCACAATGTTGACAGACGCTCCATTCTCAATCAGTTTTTGGAGCTGCACAGCTCTGCCCTGAGCCGCGGCTTCATGCACTGCCGAACGATCAGTCCAGAACCCCAGACCATGTGCTGTAGGTAGAATGAAGAGACAGAATTTAAGTGATTTCCAACTGATGTATCTGTAATATTAAAGTGCTAGTTCAACCAAAAATTAAAATTACGTCATCAATGTCACACCCTCATGTCGTTCCAAACCAGTAAGTCTTATGTTCATGTTCGGAACACAAACAAAGATCTTTTGATGAAATCTGAGAGATTCTGTTCCTCCATTGACAGAGATGCAACTACCACTCTTTGACGGTTCAGAAAGTTCATAAAGAGATTATAAAACTAATCCACATGTATTGAGCCGTTTAGTCCAAATATTCTACAGAGACATGTTTGCTTTATATGATGAACAGATTGAATTTAGAGTTTTATTCACATAGACATTCATCAATGCACACATCAGGGGTCTCATTTATACAACTTATTTAAAAAGTATGTATTGTAGTTTAGTGTTTAGTTCTGTTAAAGTCGAGTCGTTGTACTCTATTTGAAGATGTGGAGGTAAACCACAGCATTCTAGGAAAGGAGGTTTTGGATATGATCATGTAACAACCCTTTATTTATAACAGTGAACAGTTAAAATGACAGTGAAACTGACTCAGGTCACACTGATCCAGGGCTTTGGTAACCTGCTAATTGTCATTGGTGACGGATTCAAGGCCAAACAGCATGTGATCACACAACACTTCTGACAGCAATATTTGTCATCGAGACTAGCTCTGCAAAATTATATTAAACCGTGTCATATATTCACAGTGAACTCTGTCCTGCAGAGTCAAATGATTACCAGACTGCAAACAGGCTTCATATAAGAGACAGACATCTTGGAATCTGCATGTAAACTTACCAATATCGCCAAAAAGCGACGGCCTTGTGCGCGTTATTTCAAATTCCATCATTTATTCATAATCATAATAGTATAACGATTATGTGCGTCACGTATCTCAGATTCATGAGGGTTTCGTCAGCCATAGTTTACAAACACTAGACCTTTTTTCAATGCAATGGCGAATGACGCTGTCAGTGTTTCCTTGGAGACGTGATGTTGTTGTCCTGCGGGGGCGCGGTTTGGCTCAAAAAGATGAATTCTCGTTACGTCTCGCGGTTTTTTGTTTCATCGGATGTATTTGTACATTAAACTTGTGATCATTTAAAATATTATTTGCAAGGTATTTGTATCTGCACTTGGGTATATGCGCCTGCTATCTGTATAAAATTAGAAAATAAAAATAATTATCAAGTAATCTCAAACGTCTGTGATTGGTCTATTTTCACCTGCGCTGAGGAAAATAATAATTACCACGTGACAACCGACGACTAAATTGGCTGCGGTTTGAAAGATAATTTTTTCATTTGAATAACGTCGGAATAAACTGAATTTGGTAATAGAAAGATAATAGTTGAAATAGAAGTTTTAAAAACAAGTTAAGAATAAGGAGCTGACTGAAACTCGAATCTGGCCGCCAAGCACCGCCCATTTCGGGACATTCTGGGTTTATCATCAGCAGGTCTGAATTTGGGACTAATATTATATACAGTACTTTTTATCCTATTCACACCCCCCGCCGCCGCATTTAAAAAAAAATATGCATGTTCATTTTATATTTTAGCTGTTGTTATTCTTAGTTTTATATACTCTGCATTGTACTTGTCTGTGATTGAATTTAAAAAATATAAATGAAATGAAATAAGGGAAACCAAGGGTGATCCATATAGAGAATGTCAAAGTAAAAGTGTTTTATACCTTTATTACTGTGAATATACAGTATAGATTCACTTAAACTAAAAAGAGTTTGGCTGTGTGAAGAAAAATTATTGTAGGATTTACTTTTCCTGAAAACGGTAGTAAATTTCCTAATACGACTGAAATGGCATTTTTCTTTGAATGTGCACTCAAATATTGTTTATTTTATTTACAACTGAAAAAGTATTTAATCTTTTAAAAAATTGGCTGCATTAAAAAAATAGAAAAGTATTTGGGATCAGTGTCAAAGTGCCATGCTCTTTGAATTAAATTTTTTTGAATTAAATTAAATTTTCCATCCTTCAGTTTATTTCATGTGCAAAGCGATCAGCATATCAAGCAAAGACAAATATAAAAATATTTTGAGCAACAGAAAAAGTCCTTAACATTCGTTACCATTCACGTCGACAACACAATTGTATACACATTTTCTGGCGTTTCAAAGTAATCAGTATGAAAATATGCATGTTTTCAGTCACAAAGTTCATCATCGAATGTCTAGTCAAAGTTTCCCTAATCCTTCAAGCAGCTTCATTAGTGATGATGAAACTGAAATGTCTTCAACATAAGTTCAGGTGTTTTGATTGAAATCTACCAGACGTACCAACAATACTTCAAGTGTACAAGTGGGCCAAAGAGTTCTAGGATTTTGGATCCAGAGATTGAAATAGGCCTCTTTCATATTTAAAACAAAGTCATGATGTAAAACGAAGACAAAATAAATCAAGATCCTAAACAAAAAAAGCAAATGTGCCCATTTTCACCAGCAGATCATTACATTCCTACATATTAAAAGACATTCGTTAAAAAGAATAGTCCAGTCAAATTGACAACTATGTCATCCTTCACTCTTCCTCTTCATTAGTTTTCCGTAGAAAACGTCTTCAATTTCTTACCATACATTGCTTGATGTAATTTAAGTAAATAATGACATAATTGTGATATTTGGCTGAGCAGCATTGCAATGACCGAAGCACTTCTGTGTGAAACTGAAAAATAAAAGCAACAAAGTAGAGCTGCACGATTAATCGTTAAAAGATCACGATTACAATTCAAGCCCCCATGTTAGGATTTCTTATTTCTAAATTATATGGAATCGGCTATATTTACTACTAATCCTTTGACAAGTATGATCACAGAGAGAGAAGCCGTCATGTATAGATATGAAATAGCTTCACAAACCACAACAGTACCATTCATTATCTCGAATGTACTGGGATAAAAAGTTTATATCTGAAGTTTTACATGAACACTGAGGTCTAAGATAGCGATCGAAATAGAATAACCTTTTAAAAGTAACTTGATAACTCAAATAAAGATTGTATCAATTACAACATTTCACCAGTAGGTGGCGACAAGTGTTAAAAATGTATTTGTCATTGAATCGTTCACTTAAGATATTAGTTTAAAAACACAGTTTCATCCTGTAATGAAACAAGTGAAGTCTTTACGAGCGAGTCAATGAATAATTTGCTCAAACCATTTTTTTCAATTACTTAAAATTAATTAAATAGTTATAAATAGACTGCAGAAAATAACGTTTTGTCAGAACCTCTAGTTAATCGTGTTATTTTGTTTAGATGTCTGTTCAGAATCATGGGAGAATCGTGATCTTAATATTAAACAAAACTATTGTGATTCTCTGTTTGTCCAGAATCATGCAGCTCTACAACAAAGGGCTAGAATCACAACATGTGCCGGCCAGCAGTATCCATTAAAGCAACTAAACATCAGTGGAGCGGAGATGGTCAAGACTGTGAGAAAAGTCTGTGTCGCTGGGAGCGAGCTGAGGCTGGGAATGGTGTCGATGTCGAGCTGCTGATTGAGAGACGCGGCCTGTGTGCGTGAGTGAGGGGAGAGAGCTGTACGGCCCGTCTCTTTGACCCTCTTCCTTCAAATGCTTCTCCTGATTGGGCACCGGGGTCCACGGTTGCCACGAATCTACAGTGGAGCAGCTCTTCGTAAGCTGAGGCTTCCTCTGAGCAGAAAAGACTTTGCCGGAGGAACCAAACTGTCAATCAAGAGAAGACAACTATGAGACACGCTCATGTATTTTTACATTTTTAATTTTTAGGAACGTCCTAAGATGCACATTTTTGGAGAGAATCGAATAATTATTTAAAAAATGAAGCAAGAATTGTAGCTAATTTGGTAGAAGCTGATGTAATGTTAAGGTATTTATATTTGATGGTATATATTATAATTATATATATATATACCTTGAGATACAAACATCCCGACATACAAGTATATGCAAATTTCTAGCTTTCTAGCCTTCTAGCAAATTTTTGCTTTGAGACACGAGTAAATATTTGAGATACGAGCAGCTGACAGACGACGCCGACGCTAGGTAGTCGAAAACTCGGAGCAGCTAAAACCGCCTCATTTATGGGGTAATTGCATATGATCTCCACTAAAACCTTGGTTTTACAGTGGTGGTTAACGGGGGCGACGATTAAGCTGGGAGCAGCCCGTGTTATGCATGTTCAATAATATTAAATATGAGGTTCTAAGTCTATCCAATACACTACACGGGAAGAAACACTGCACTTCCATATTGTGCTTGCATTATCTACGTTATCCCTCCCTCCTCCTCCTCCACACATGCCACCATTAGCCGCTACTGTATCGTCTGTCTCAAAGGTAAGAACTCATAATTAAAACCACATTTTATTTTACTTATGTTATTTCTTACGGGAAAAAATTATTTGAGATATGAGCAATTTGAGTTACGAGCTCAGTCCTGGAACGGATTATGCTCATATGTCAAGGTGTTACTATGTGTGTAATATATATATAATTATATACCGTAATTATAATATTTTATATATATATATATACACACACACACACACACACACACACACACAATTTCTAATTCTTATACTCCGTGAGATTCTATGTAGACCTTCTGTAGCCCCACCCCTTTTCAACACTCATTGTGTTCTGTTTTCCAGTTTGCATTACCACAGCATGAAGGTATGATCTTACGAATTTATGAATGAACCGCTCGTTTTAAAATCTTCCCGGTCTACTGACATTTGACATCCACATCAAACATGACAGTGCTTATGATGACTTATGTAAACTCTACAATAAGTAAATCCACAAAGGCTGCGCGATTGTTTCTCTTTACTCAATTTTAAAGAACTGTAAACTGTATGGGTTCTATATAAGAAAAATGTCTTAAACGATTGCATAATAGTCTCATGTATAATGTGTTATTTAAATGTTTCTCTAGTGATTAAGTGCGTATGAGCGGTTTAATTCATAACATTTATTCAAAATTGAATAAAACAAGATTGATTAATTAAAACTACAGTAAATCCATAAAATTATCGCATGAGCCTTTTCTTCTAAGAATGAATATTCAAAAAGATATTAAATTAAAATAACAACTAACATTAAAACATATTTGGAAACAATATCTGAAAGTACAAAACTTGAAAGCAATACAAAATAGGCAACTGGGTATACAATGCTTTTCTAAAAAAAAAATCTTGTTCCATGCATGTACTCAAAGACATTTTTTTTTTGGAGAAATTCTAAACAAAGAATTATTTTTGCTGCTTTAATTATTTGACTGATCTAATCCTTATACAGCATTAGATTATATTAGATTTTTAAAACACTTTAAGAACATTTTTACCTTAGATGGCCCTCTAAAGTTTTCAATTTTTGAGGAAATGTCCTTGATCCAGCCCTTCATGTCTTCTGGAGTGTCTGTCTGCATGTACACACAGAACATGAGCAGGTTACAGTGACATGTTTATCGAGTACGTTACTATGAAGTAGCTTGTTGGATTTTAAACATTCAGATGAAGTATCAGCATTGAAACATATGCAGCTAAGCCAAATTTTTATTATCATCACTTCATCTCATTCTTCTGCTCTTCTCTGGTTTTCTCAGAAAAACTCTCTAATAAAAGGACTGATATCTTCTGACAGGGATTTGGCGTCCGGTGTTGTATCTAATATATCTGATATTTATGACATGGAGATCCATCTAATCTAACAATATACATCAATAAAATATGAATAAAGATTATGTACTTCAAAATTATGAATTGACTAATTGACGTTATTTATTGTCCAAAGAACTGATGGCTTGGTTTACCAGGTAATATTAAAGGAATAATTCATAATTTCTAAAATATTTAACTTACATTTTTAGTTTTAACTTTTAATGTACTCTTTTTAAGTTTCAAATTTTTATCCAATTTTAATTTAAATTTTAAACCCTTCATGGGGGTGAGTTAATGATGACAAATGATGAGGTTTCATTTTTGAGTACATAAAAGGATTTAATACTTTCTAAATCTATTTGCATTTTCAACATGCCTCAGCAGTAAAGGAGCCACATAAACACCTGTCACATACTTGACAAGAATTTATTATGAGTTATTTACGTTACACTTGAGTGACAGAGCATTTATGCAAGGACGATTCAGAAAACAGTTAATCTTAAAATACGTTCACACACAGCTGCAGATTTGGATGCTAGTCAATGAGATGAATCATGATAATCCTATCCATACATTATTTATTTAATACCTTTTAACACTTCACAACTGGATCATTCATATCAAATTGCTTTAGGCCAGAATTACCTGGATGTAGAAGGTTCTGGTACCTGTGATGATTTCAAAAAGGTTATCACGAGAAAGCAGATCCCTACACAAACAACAAACAATAAGTAATGACAAAAACATTTTGGACTTTTGAACAATAGAATGACAGTGTGTGAGTATATATGTGTGTGTGTGTGTGTGTGTGTATCTCACAAAGTTCAAATAATGTCAAGCAGTTTTCTTGAACATGACAATAAGTTCAACGGTTTGGGTTTTTTAAAAGAAGTGTATATTTTTGATCAAACAAGGATGCATTAAATTGATCATAATTCATAGTAAAGACATTTGTATTAAAATAAATGCTGTTCTTTTGAACTTTCTATTTATCAAAGAATCAAGAAAAAAAGTTTCCACAGAAATATTAAGCAGCACAACGGTTTTCAAAATTAGTAATAAAAATAAGAAATGTTCCTTGAGGATAAAATCATCATATTAGAATGATTTCTGAGGGATCATGAATTAATGATGCTGAAAAGTCAGCTTTGATCACAGGAATGAACTGCATGAATTAACCGTTATTTAAAACCGTAACATTAGTTCAAAATATTACAGTTTTACTGATCCAATAAATGCAGGCTTGGTGAGAGACTATACATTTGTACACCTTTTAAAGCTTAAAACGTCCAGTACAGAAATGGCAGAAATGTGAACAACTACTTGGTTTGTGACCAAAACCAACAACAACAAACAAAAAAAACACAAAAAGTTCTCACCCTGATTTCACAAGGCACTCGTTAACTTTCAGCACATCTCTCAATCGAATACTGCGCAACGGATCCTTATCCTAAAAAGAGGCACATCTGTTACGCATCTGTTCATGATATAAATACAAATCACTCGTAATGTGTTGAAGAGTTTTCCATTCCAGCATCTCACCATTTCAGATTTATAGTAGCTCACAGTTTGGTCATCTAAAACAAAAAACCTCCTCTTCCAGCTTTTTCTCTGAAAGTACATGTGATTCAGTGATGGTAAAGTCGAAATTATATTTAATAGCAATAAAATGATTTTATAGCAGTGTTTCAGGGCACAGATTTTACATTAAACATCAAGTGTATTGTACAAAAAAGTTATTTATCAGGAAAATTCAATATTACCATGAACTGCATGAGCCCAACAATATACAAATTTGTTAACTTGACAAACTAAGCAAATACGGATTATACCCAAAAGTCACTTACCACATTGCCTTGCTTGACGCAAAAGCCAGCCCTCACAACATTCGGACGCACACTCTGGCATCTTCTTAAAGTGACGTGTGATCCTGGATCACTCGTGAAGACATCCTCAGATTCGATCTGAGGAACACAACAGATTATTGTTCATGTTTTGCCTTCAACTAAATTAAAAACACGAATAAAGAAATAAATACGTTACCTGTTGGACTGGTGTGTGCACAACCACTCCTCCAACTATTTCTGTTTTATATGCCTGTAGAGACGTCGACTGACTTGGGTTTGAGACACTTGTGATATCAGAGCTTTGGGCCGCCGGTGATGCTTTTGGAACCTTAAAAAGATATTAACGGATTAAAAAGGACCGACTTTTTATGCTTTTTTAAATTTCTTGTGCATCATTAGTGTACAATCGAAAAGCTTGACAAAGTTACAAAGCTCAAAGTCACACCTTGACTCTAGTCTTTAGTTTTGCCCAAGGCATACGCAGAAAAAAGGGGCGTTAATGCTGAATCTTGCAGTTATGGTAAGGGGTGTGACGTTTACAAAACAAGCTCAAAGCAGTTGACCAATCACAACACACTGGTCCAGTCGACCAATTAGAGCGCATTTAGCTTTTTGGAAAAAATGGCTTCATAGAGACAGAGCGTTACTCACAGACTAAGAGAAGAGGTGCTGCAACAATGTGAAACATATGAAAAACATTCAAGCATGAAAACCTATTCTATCACTCTAACCTATCATAAAAAAAATAAAAAAAATCGAGACTTTTAAAAAGAGCATTACGTGTACTCTTTTATCTATATATATATATATATATATACAGTGGAGTTCACTTATCTCGACTCACGGTTAACTCGCCAATCCTATTATTTGACATTTTTGAAGTGGAACTGCCAAACTCCCTATTTGTCTTAGCATTTTCTTTTCGGTAATGTCGATTCTTTTATGTCGCCGAACCCTAATATCTCGAGCACAAAAAAGGGACAAATTCGCCACTTCACATGGTTATCTCGTGACTAATGATGGTACCAAGTTCACAGTGCATGCGCTCAGTTTGCATTGCATGTGGATCGCAGTCCATATGGTCGCTCTGTCAGTGACGCTTCTCTCACAGAGCAGCACTCTCTAAAGTGAAAGCACATATCGTTCTAACGCTTCTCAACGAGCAGCAAGTGCTGCCGTGGGTCCCACACACATCCCAAAGCCTCACCCGCTTCTGTGTGCACATAAAGCCCGCCTTCTCTGATGTGATTGGTTTTCTCAAATATTTTGACATTTGTCAGTAACAAGCGGTTACTGACCAATGAGTATGAGGCTTAGATAAACACACACATCAAACATATCCCTGCTTCGGTTCTGACACGCGCTCTGCTCAGCGCTGCTGCGGATTGAAGAACCCAGTTGTTAAAAGACGGGATGAAGACAAATTTGTTGAGAAAGCACATTAGACAGGCAGAACGCAAGAAAGTATGCAATCTAGTATAGCATGATGACCTCACGAATATGTTATGGCTGTTTATGCTGTGAGCGAAATTGTGTTTGCAATGTTGGAGAATATAATTAAAGGTTTGTATCGAGAATCAAAGGTGTTTTTTATTGTATTCTGGTAAATCTCTGCTGTTAGTTGGTGCACATATGCCTTTTGTTGTTAGCAAACATATACAGTGTATGTACATTTTTATAGCATGCCGATCGCTTCATCAAATAAATCGCCATATTGGGTGTTGGTTATCTCAATAATCGGTTATCTCAACGCTTTTTTGCAACCCCCGAGGCCGTCGAGATAACCGGGTTCCACTGCTACATTAGTTTACTCAAATCAAACTGACCCAACAAATATAGACTACATTAAACCATGTATGGTCTCATCTTTTATCTCTAACTAATTTTCCATAGGACTAAGCATGCTAATTTTTGGACACTTTTCTTAGAATATATAAATGAGACATGATGAAGAATACCCCAAAAATGGCAGCAGTGAAGTGAGAATGCAAACAGCTTGACATACTGTGATTTTGGTGGCATTATTCAGTGCAATGACCCAATCTTTCAAGTCCACAGCATCATTAGCCTGCAGAAAGAATCGCCTAGACAATGCATTTATTACTGGAAGAAGAAGAAAAAATGGTTAGGCACTGATACTGTGAAAAACAAACAATCAAACAAAAACATATCCACCTTACATACTTACCAAAGCAGAACACTGCCTTTGGTTTCTGTTTTACTGATGCTTCATTAACCTACAATCCAGTGAAATCAAATATGAATAAGAAAAAATAAGTAATAATAAAGAGCCTTCTATTACTTTTTATTATATGGTAGAATATGATACCTTTGAAATGTAACTGAGTCGCAAACTCCCAACATACTCTGTTCCCACAGGTAGATTCTGTTTTTTAAAGTAAACAGGGAAAAAAAGTTATGCAAAAACAGGATTATCATTTTTAGGATGCAAATTTTAGGCTTAGAGTGTGGGTAAACTGGAAGCTCCTTTATAATGCCATACTGTAATGTCTGTTTAAAGCTGCACTTACCTGTGGATTGTCCATATACCATAGGAGAAAATTCTCTTGAGTATCCAAGATAAAGTAACGCCGGTAAAATCTATCGCTGTTCTCATTTTCCTCAATATCCAGAAATCCACAAGTCCGGTTTTGTCTGTCCAGGTAAGGCATGTCCCAGATCTACATAAACAACAAAAACACAACTGAAATCCCTGCCTTCTTTAAAAAAAAGAAACCTTTCCTTTTATTTTGAGAGAATACAAATAAATTGAAATAGTCCTTATAATTGCACGCGCACACAATTACATCCTAATGACTGCAGATATAATCCCTAATATGCATTTCACACAAAAAACAGCCTAATAATATTAAATCAGTATCCATCACTACTCATTAAAAATCATATGCTGGATTCAGAGTTCCCACGCCTTTTGAACAATTAACTTTTGTCCCAGTGGCTAGTGAATACTAGACAAAAATACAATAGTGAATACAATCTTTTGACAGAGACTGCACTTACACAGTCATTTTTAGCCAATAAAAACAGCAGAGCAGAGCATAGCTAGAAAAATGAATGACAATAAGGGTTTACACGACTTTCCATGAACGTGGGACTCCTGGAAATCCGACATAGGTAGAGCAAAAACAAGTTTGCAGAGAGTTCATGACAGGTGGAGTCTTTTCATGAACTCCTAATGGAAAAAGAAGCGTTTGGAGAGGAAGTCGGTATTGCGCATAAACTGCCACACCTAATATCAACTTACTTCACTTCCAGAATCCCTGAGACTCGTGACTCATACGCGCTCCGGTGTGTGTGTGTGTGTGTGTGTGTGTGTGTTCAGAACACGATACACACGCAATGCACGCTCATTTATCCGCGAAAACGGATGAAAGCTCCTGAAAGCGAACCGTGTGCCTCCAGCTCAGCCTCTTTCCGGGTTGACAGCAAGTTGAGTTAAAACCAAAACTAAACGCATCCGGTGGTGGATCTTTATTTTTTCACATGCGGAAAGCGGAACCCGGTAGATGCCGCGTCAGAAACGACGCAATGGAAAAGCGTGCGAATCAAAACATTGCTTACATAGGTTTACATTCAAGCACGTTTACGTTTTACAGTTTAAAAAAGGACATATAAGGGCTTTTTAATCGTTTCGGTTACTATGAAGTCAGATTGCAATTTGTTCATACAGTCATTGCGATTAGTTTTACATTTTTGCATCTGGCAGACTTGCATTGCATTCAAGAAACACATTGACATTCTAATCAGTTCTTGCTTTCCCTGGGAATCGAACCCATGACCTTGGCGTCGCAAGCGCCATTCTTTACTGTTTGATATAAGCTGGAAAGTTTCTTCCAGTAAATTAAAGCAAGTATGACAACTGTTCGTATGTGACTAAATCTCTTGGTGCTTTGTTTTAAAAGCGTTTTTGGATTACTGTGCATTTTGATAACTGCGAATGATGGCCGATTTTACATTGGGTTGGGCGAGATCAACCTCCTCATCTCCGAAAATAATATTAATAATTAAAGTTCATTGTAAAAATGCTCCACATCGCATTTCAGAAAGCGTGCAGCTCTCTGGAAAGCATTTGTTACTTCCCACCTTGCATTTAACCTCAAATTAAATAATTTTTAAACAGTCAGACTCTTTTGTCAGGTGTTTTACTTCAGAACATTTGTGCATGTAAATAAATATGATTCTAGTCGTATTGAAAAAATAAAATACCACATAAAACGTTTTCTGAACACAATGCATATAGGCAAAACTGAAATCTTATACCTGTTCTTCAGAAAGTACTGTTGTTTGACTGTTAAATCAGGCAGGTTTGTACTTGATTTGTGAATGTTTTGCTTTTGGCACAGAAAGAATAACCTGATACCTTTTCTGGGTTTTACAAGGGATTAAAATAGTGCCCTGCCAAAATAATGATTTAAATATATCACTTACTTTTCCAGAACAGGATGGTAGTAACACATTTTGAGTAACTCAGTGTTTGGTTGTGCTAAGGTCTCTCAAACTTTGGTACACCAGACATCATAGTTGAGTAATGTGGGTTATGTAATCAGATTACTTTTTTTCAAGCAATTAGTAAAGTAATGCATAACTTTTAAATTTGCAACAAAATATTCAACATGTCCTCATGTAGAGATAAATCGGAAGTCGTTGTGTGTGAACATGGTGGTTGTTGTAAATGTGGGCATTTATTCATCTTGCGCGCGCGCACACACACACAATCAGTATTCCTCAAAATGAATATAATGCAAAATTAGAATATTACACAACCCTCCTTTAATACAATTTTAATTAAAACAAATAGTTTTATGCATGTAATCTCACTTTATTGACCAGTGTCTTGCAGCTGACCTTCGATGATTCAGTTTAACCATAAGCAATAATAACTTCAGATTTTTTGTTTTTATTGGTGATGCAAGAGTTAAACTGCAATCCAGAATAGCAGCTGAAAGGTTTGTTTGAGATGCGTCCTTCAGAAAAAGTAACTCAAAAGTAACGTAATGCATTACTTCCCTTACAAAAAAGGTAATGGAATTAGTTACCTTTTAAGGGAGTAACTCAACATTGTAACGCATTACCTTTCATTGCATTGCACTTTCTGCATTCGTTGTTACTGTGTATCAACCTGTTATGGACCTGTTTGCACATTATCCTTCTTTGTACATTTCTGTTAACCACTTATTTATAAGTCTACAGCTTATTTCATTTATGTTATTCGACTTATTTTTATTTTCTTACTTGATTTATTTATAATTCTAAATATACATATACAGCTCTGGAAAAAATTAAGAGACCACTGCAAAATGATCAATTTCTCTTGTTTGACTATTTATAGGTATGTGTTTGGATAAAATTTACATTTTTGTTTTATTCTATAAACTACTGACAACATTTTTCCCAAATTCCAAATAAATATTGTAATTGAGAGCATTTATTTGCTGAAAGCCACAACTGGTAAAAATAACAAAATATTGCAGTGGTCTCTTAATTTTTTCCAGAGCTGTATATAGTACTTTTTATTCTGTTTCTATTATAATTTCCTCCTCGTGTTTTTTTGTAAATCTTTTAAAGTTTTTAAATTTAATAATTTTTATAATTTAATAATTTTTATACGTTTTTTGTATCTGTTAATTTGCACTGTCCTTGGAACGGACCCATTTACATTTCACTGCCGGTTATATATTCTGTATATAACTGTGAGTGTGACAAATACAAACTCTTGAATCTTGAATTAAAGTAACTTTCCCCAACACTGCAAGCAACATTTGCCTATTGCACAAAAAAACCCTCAATTGAACGTGTGTTATGTGAGTTAATGTCAAATACAAAGAGTTCCCACTACTGGGGATAGAAATTATTTTGGGGCCAATTAATTGCAATATTAAATTAATAATAAAGGCAGTCTAATAATAATCACCATCACCAAGAGCAGCCCTCTCTTGGCTCAGAAAGTTCTTGTATCAGTCTTGCACAACTAATTGCATGATTAATTGCATGATAATGATTGCTAGGCAAAAAAAAAAAAAAAAAAACCTTGATGAAAAAACATTTTCCTTTCTGAAAACCAGTTTTTCAGTCATTATGTTACTCAGTCACATGCCCCTTCTCCTGTGAGTTCAAAATGGGGATGGAAGTGTGATAGTGTCAGTTTAACAAATCGGTTTAACTGTCCTCATTGTTAACACTGACCAGAGTAACAGCACTCAGTATTCCTCTACATATTAATATTAATGCATTGAGCTTATCCTCACTCCTCCTCAGATATTCCTTAGCTTCACCCCCCGCCAAGTAAATCAAGAAAGAATTTTTCAAACAAGTTTGAAATCAATTTAGACTTTTACAAATGAGAACAACTCTGCCAGACCAACAAATGAACAAAATTGGTCACTGCAACCTATAAACATTGATAAATACAACGAACTTGAGACAAAATACAATGAGCAGAGACAAAATTGTAGTAAGCATACAGAAGAATCTGTTTGTAGCTAAACAAATATTATATTTAAACTTTGTTCCTCGTTTTAATGTATTGCATATATGTATTATGAAAAACTATACAAATAAACAAATTGAATTTTTCTAAGCTCACACTGTTAGATAGGTCTAGGTACTATATCTTAACACCTGCAATAGATTATGCTGAATATGTATAATGTTTTAAATACACAAAGCTGAATAATGAACATCCATACTAAATCAGCTCATTTATTAGAGTTTCAGTCAATGTCATAAATAAAAAAACAAGGTCAGATTAAAACATACTAAAACATTTCAAGACCTAAATTTGTACAGTTAACTATTATAAATGGTATAGTTGTCACTAAAAAGCTTATAAATTGTACGCAATTATGTATGTGTAGCAAGGATATATGCTTTAACGTTTATGATAAACAATAAATTAATTATGAACAAAAGGTGTACGTATCCAATGGTAAGAAATTGGATTTTGATTTTAAAAAAAGAGACAAGAACACTAACTCCACTTATGACACAGAACAAGTTTCATTTGAAAGAATCCGTGAGAAAGTGTAAATGTTCATGGTTAAAATCCCATTTGTTCCAAAAGACTCAGTAGGGGCGTCTGCAATGCAAAAGAACAAAAGTAAAAACAATTATTCAATATTTTTATAGTCACTAAATCTGGTAATATTATGCATTGTTCACAGAAAAAGTACAATATGCAGAAATTAAAGATGTTTTATTTCCTTTTTCTTAGAATTTATATATATATATATATTTTATTTTATTTTTTTTTTTTTCATAACTGGAAAGAGCAGAAGGGTAGATTTGGGTAACTTTGCCGCTGACTAAACTAAAGGACAATACTAAATGTAACTATTACCAGTAAGCAGAAAATAAATGGTATATTTATGTGCAGGACAACCATGGTAAGGCAGAGAATGTATAGGAAACATTTTTTCCATTTGTGCCATTTTCACAATAATATCAGACTGAATTTATCAACATTTTGAATTTGATTAAGGAGACTCATTGCTTTAATCATTAACCTAGCAACTAAAGCAGTGAATATAATAAATTATAATTTCAGGGTTTTTAACTCTCCTCTTTTGTAGTGTCACTTTCAAAACTTTCAGAGCAAAACAAAACAAAGAATGGAACCAGGAACCAAGAAGGAGAATTAAAACTATAAATACAAAGGAAACAAGTTTTCACTAGTTTTTTCCAGCCTTAAGGTGTAACCACAGGACGTAGAGGAAAGGAGAGCGCAGGCTAACTGTACAAGTTGGTAAGTTTGCAGTGCAATAAAAAAAAACTAAAAAACTATTCCTTGAGAAACTATAGGAACCACAAATATATTTTCCATTTAAATAATTTCAATGTTTAACAATCTGGTGTGCTTCAGCTGAAATAAACAGGCCCTAACCTGTAAGGCATGTGGACGTTTCACACAAATTAAAACCCTCACCTGTAATAAACACAGGAAACCGTACAGAAGCGTTTTGGATCTGCAGACGATTCAAGCAGATGAGGTAATCAGGTCGGTCTCGCGATATGACATCACATTCATGATAGGGCAAGACCTCGACTCTGCCAGTTTTCTGACAGCAATCGATAAACTGCTGCTTCTTACTTCCCTCAGGACTGGACCTGTCGAGGAGATTACATGGAAGATCAGAAGACTTGCCTTTCATATGCTAGAGGAGAGTGGGAATTAGTCTGTGTAGGCAAGTACTAACAAAAGAAGCTACTGTTTAAATAAAAAACAGGCATCAGTCAGTACTCAGAGGTAAAAAAAAAAAAAAAGTGTCAAGGCGAAAGCAGAAGCTGGTATAGTTTCAGTCACAGCTGTGACCTTACCTTGCACTTTCCCGAAGCCTGCGACTGTCTCTATAGTGCAGAAACCATTTCCATTTCCCTTGCTTGTCCAACTCCTCCAGAATCCCCACAACTTTCTTCATGTCATCTTAAATATTTTAAAAGTATAAGTTAAATGAAAATGAGTCCAACTGCAGTAAAACAGCATGGCTAATTTCTGTAGCAGCTTGATCAGTACCTAGAGTAAGTGTGTCAAGAGCCAATTCATCACACACTATAAAGCCTCCTTTTGCAAAAAGCTCTTGGTGAGCAAAGTTCACAACGTCATCAGGTCGGTCGATGCCAGCAAATAGGACGTTGGGGGACTTCTTCAGTTCCAGCAAATAAGGTACCTGGTTGAATGGGGCAAAAACAGCCAATTTGAAAAAGTACTTCACAGTGTAACTGATTTTGAAAAAAATTGCTATATTCCCTAAACTGAGCGAAGCTTATGGCGCGAGTGTTAATGGGTGGTTCATCTTCCTAAGCCTGGGATTAGAGATCATTGTATTACACAGGTGAAACTCATTAACACTCTCGCCATCCGCCTTGCTCTGTTCCCACGGCTCTAGGCCACGCCCAGCTTGCCATGCACGGAAACAAAAAATGAAAAACTCAACAGATCTGAAACTACATTCAGTAACAGATTCTTAGATTCTCTTCATTCTAGCAATGTATTGATATTATATTTATGGACAATAATGATAAACCAATAATAATTTTTAATTTGTGGCTGGTCTGAATTCTGATAAATGGCCAATATTGCAATTATAACGTAAAATACATAACTAAATGTTACAAGCGAATTAGGGCACCAAAACAATGTAAAATGTGTTTAAAAATTAAGGAAAAAAGAGGATATTTCGAGATTTACAAAAGATTACATTAAGTAGTGCTATTAAAGATTTTAAATAATTATCTTTTTTAAGAATTTTTATATTTATAATGACTACACTGGTAATCTAAATGTAAAAAAGCAGAAATGTGCATGCAAAATGAAATATCCATTTAAGCAAATTTGGTACTGAAATATAGTGAAATACAGTAATACCTCGAGATACGAGCGTCTCTACATACGAGTATTCCAAGATACGAGCAATCCTTCGGGCGGATTTTTGCTTCTAGATACGAGTAAATATTCGAGACACGAGCACGCGTACTGATGCCGACGCTCGTTGACTTCATTGGCTTCTGTACGCATCGCCCGCGAGTAGCTGATTTTCTCTCCATTTTGTTAATTATTCTTCATAATAGCGATAAGTTATAAGAAAGTGAGTGGTAAGGATGGAAGAGAGAAGAAGAAACGCATGATGACCATGGAAATGAAGTGAGAAAATGTGGATAAATATAAGCGTGGTGCCGCGTGAGTGATCTAGCAGCAGGAGCATCAGGAGGAACTGTGGACTGAGGAGTTGATCGAGCTGCAGACGATGGATTAAACACAAGCTATGTGACAGAAGGTTTCTGATTTCATTGAAAAGAAACACCCTGATAAATCGTCTACTGGTCATGCTTCGGCGCTTTTTGACGACACGTGCCTTACTCATTTTTAAAGGGAGAACCTCGATAGGCATTCCGTTAAAAGGTCTGCGCCAATTGAAAGCGAAAGTAAGTGTAGTCAGGCGAAAAAAGGTAAGAAAACAAATCAAAAAAAGCAAAACAATAATAGAAAATAGAAAAGGTTAAAAATGCGTAAGCTAAGTTCGGTTATGTTAATTTAAGTTTACGTAAGTTACGTAGTGTTCGTGTAAGTCGGTGCTTCTCAATTATTTTCTGTCACGCCCCCCTAGGAAGAGGTAAACATTTTGCGCGCCCCCCATTTTGGAACTTTCGCCTTATTGTTTCCATGGAAACGCGTCATGCTTGTCACGTGACACCGCAGTCACAAAAAGCATTGTATAATATATATAATAATAATAATATAATAGATAGTTAATAGATAGATAGATAAGTTTGTTAGATAGATAGATAATTTTCTTTTTTATTCAAAATAGTCACCAACTTGTTGAAACCTAAACGAAACCTTATGTGGTTGAAAAATTGTTGTGATAAATGACAAGCTCTGAGCGCGACTTTTTTTGGATCACTGCCAGATATCGCGTGAAAACACGTGTTTAGTGGTTGATCACATGACATATATGAACACCGGTGTGATCGTACACGTCAAAGGATGAGGGGATGGTTATCTGAACTTCATATCTGCTGGTCTTGTTCAGTGCAAGAAAACTACTCCCTGGCAAAAAAAAAGCATGTACCCCAGGGTCACGCGCGTCCCCCCTGGCATCGCTCCGCGCCCCACTATTTGAGAACCACTGTTAATTGTGTGTGTCTATACCCATAAAAACCACGTTTTTTTCCCCCCATTGTTACGGATCTGGAACGGATTAATTTGTTTTCTACTATTTCTTATGGGAAAACATGATTCCAGATCCGAGCAATTCGAGTTACGAGCTCTGCCCTGGAACGGATTATGCTCGTATCTCGGAGTATTACTGTACTGATATATACTTAGCACTCTAAAATTGACATAAAATAGGCAAATTATGCTAATTTATTCACAGCATTTAATCATATTTTTTACTGAATGAGCCAATACAACATTTTAAGCTACTATCTGTATCAAATAAGTCCACTTAAAGGATGATTTCCACAGATTTTCAGAATAACTTATATTTACTGAGGAATGAACACTGGGGCATTTGCTTTTGAACTTCATTCATTCACTTACCTCACATATGTGCTCTGCAATGTCTTCATTCCTTAGTATAATGAGAAGAGGGGACTGACCATCGTCACTGAGATTAAACTCATCTGGCTCAACCGGTATGTGGCCCTCAAGCTCCAACATGTGCTACAAATCAGAAATTCCCATGAAAATCTCTCTTCACTGTTTTGTACCACTTTAGAAGATTCTTTTTATGTATAACTTTCTTACCTTGGTTTCTTTAAAGAAGGTATCCATTGATGTGACAAGGATAAAGAACCTGTACTTAGTCTTGGACACTTGCCACATAGAGGACTTCAGATTGTCATGAGGATTGTCAAAAGTCTCCTTCTTTATACGACCACAGAATCCAGGACGTTGGCCAACGCTCTCTCGATTGTACTTCCTCTTTACGCCCTTTCCACTTGCCTCAACTGGATGAGGCACAGTCTTCCTGCTGCAGACATCGTTCATCATGGACTTGTATGCAACAGCGCATTGCTTTGTTATTTCTGAGATCCCAGCGAACTCAACCTCATTGCCCTTTTCACAGAAAAGTCTTTGAAGATTTGGTTTGCAGTCTCTTACAGGTTCCCTCATCCCTTTCCTGTCAGATATGTCCACTTTAATCTTAAAATCAGTAAGTGATTTCTGTGCTTTACTAAGTTCAACAGAGTTCTCCACTTCACTGAGACTTGAAAACTGAACAGTGATGGGACATGTAGTCTGGTCAGGATTTGACAAACATTGTGATGTGGTACTGGATGAGGTCTTATTTTCTTTGAGAACCTGACTCATTTTTTTAGAGAAAATAAGGTATTCGAGATCAACTGCAGACCGGGTCTCATCAGCCTTACTTTGTTGTTCTTGCCAGTGATTAAAAGAGTTTTCATGTTTCATGGTAGAAGAGTTACTGAATGTTACCCGGTTTCCTTTCCTGTCCAGAATGGTGACAATAGATGAGGGTGGAATGTCGAATTTGTTATCCCTCTCACTCATGTCTAAAAGTTGACTGGAAAGCGCGTCCCTTCTGAAATACTTGCGCCAGTCAAATTGCTGCTTGCTTGTCTTTACTTCTGGAAGGGAACTAACTGTGAACACCCTAGTTGGCTTTACTCGATCAGTTCCAAAGCATTTTTTTTGGAAACTGTACTCCACAATACCATTGGAAGAGTCTTTTTCATCCCACTCAGAATTTTGGCAAAGAGCTGTGAATTTACTACTTCTGGACTTCTTTTTTGTACTTCGGTCCCTGGTATATTCAGCAGTATAAGTAGCCAATACAGGGTCTGATTTATAATTCTTTTCTGTCCAACAATAGTTATCCTTCTCTTTTTTTGCATGCTTTTTGTGCTTGGAGGAATACTCAGGTTCATAAGTAATGTACTTAGAACACGTGGGTTGATCATTGTCGCAACTAAGTTCATTTTCACAAAGATATGATTGATGATCAACTAGTTCCTCAGTTTGGTAATCAGGCCACAGTAAATCTTCACCCTCGTAATATTCATGCAAATTGTCAACATCGTCTCTGTAAAATAATTCCGAATCATTTTGAGGTGCACCCTCTGTGAAGTTACAGTTCTTGTCATTGTTTTGTTGGGAGGTAGGATAGAGTTTCTGCCTTAACAGGAAAGGGTCCTCACTGGGTGAATGCTTAGTAGTTAATGCAGATTTATCTTTGAAATCCATTGACCCAGTGTATTTGATCCTCTTACACCTTAGTTCATCACTGTCAGTTTCTTCATAAGGTCCTATAAAGTCAGAGAATGGCGTTGTGGTAGAAACATGGGTGTGAGTGCTACTTTTAGGTGGTAACATGTCAACATGACCAGTGTTGTCAGGAAAGTAAAGGTCCTTATTCAAACCCTCTTCCATGAATTCTTCGCTTACTTCTAGAAGACAAGCCATTTCATCTTGCGTAGGAGTAGAGCACATGCTGCTTTCCTCCACTTCTGAGGGTTTGTCAATTGTCAAACCTTGAGGAGCAACAGTTTTATTACGAGAATCAGTCAGGCTTTTGGGGTGCGAAGCACAAACTTCTGGGGCCAGGTATTCTTGGTATGCTTTGGTGACTTTATCTTCACAAGACCCTTGACGTTGTGTCTCCTTCTCATTATCAAGTGTATCATCCTCACCACTGACTTTAGATTTATCCTGTCGGCCTGAATCTCTTTCATCATCTTTTTCTGAATGACTAACATCTAATTTGGTGGGTTCAACAGTACTTACTGGTTTTAACTCACTCTGACAAATTTCAACAGCTTCTTGTTGGACCCCTAAAGCCTGGTGAAGGGTCTTGGTTTCAATCCTATCTTGCATTACATCAGAAGTATCAATATTAGATGCTGGGGTGTGTTTCTCTTGAATAGACCTGGGCTGATCCTCACCTGATAATGAATCGCAAGATGAAATGGCTGAATTTCTGAAATCTTCAAGGGCATCGTCTTCAAGGTACGTCTCCTCTGGTGTCTGAGGTTGTATCTCACTCTTTTGTATCTTCACATCATCCTCACTGATGGTGGATTCCTCATCACTGAACTCCATATCAACACTGTTTAATTCATCCTTTAGACCCAAATCAAACTCATCTAGATGTTCCACCATTGCAGTGGACGTCTCACGTTCAGTATCAGTGCCATCCAGGTAATCCCATTCCTTCGACTTACTCTCACCTTCTTGCATCATTTCCTCACATTTATAAGCTTCATCTTTTTCTTCTACGGGCTCTTTAGTGTCATTCCCTTCAATCACATGGGATGATGCATCAATCATCCCATCCTCACATTTATAAGCTTCATCTTTTTCTTCCACAGGCGCTTTAGTGTCTTTCCCTTCAATCAGATGGGATGATGCATCAATCAAAATGAAATGATCTCTCAGATCAAGCTCTTTTTTTCCACTAGAAATCTCATTACACTCTTCAATTTTAGTCTCATCTGATGTAGCATCTCTCAGCTCATCGACAATATGAGAGTGATCTTTCAGGTCAAGATCTTCTTTTGCATTAGAAGTCTCATTATGCTCTGCAACTCTCATCTCATCTGATGAAATATCACTCAGCTTATCAAGATGGTCAACTAGATTTGTGTCATCTATTAAAGGTTTCAGTTCTTTATTTGCATTAGATACCTCTATGTGCTCTTCAACACTAGATGTAGAAACTCTCAGCTCATCATCTATTTTTGTGTGAAATTTCAAGTCATGCACAGCCTTAAGATCTTCCTTTGCATTAGAAGTTTCATTATACTCTTCAACTCTCGTCTCATCTGATGAAATATCACTTAGCTCATCAACATGGCCGACTAGATTTGTGTCATCCATTAAGAGTTTAAGTTCTACTTTTGCATTAGGAGTCTCGTTATGCTCTTCAACACTAGCCTCATGTGCTGAAACCTCTCTCATATCATCTACCATGTTTGTGTGACCTTTGAGATCTTGTAAGGGTTTTAGATCTTTCTTTAAGATCCGCCCAATACTAATCTCATCTTGGCTAGGCAATTCAGAAGTCATTTTTTCATCAACATGTTCATCTTCCACAATAGTAAGACATCCATCTTGGCTATCTTCATCTGAGATTTCTTTACTCTCTTGATGTACAGATACACTTTTTTCCTGTACTGAAATAGATGTTCCGCATCCAGTTGTAAATTCTGAGGTTTTGTCAACATTTCCATCAACCACAGCTGCTGGGCACCAATTTTTGTTTCCATTGGTTTCAGAAATCTCTTTACTTCCTGCACTTTTAGAAACACACTCCTTTTGCAGTACTGTGTGTGCTACGCTGTGTGCTTTCTTCTTTGAACTCAGATCAAAACTTTTCCTACCCAAAATCAGACGATGTGGTTTTGAAAACGTTGATGGTTTTATGGGACTAACTACTTGATGGAACACACCAATTTTTTTCAGATCAATAGGGGTCACTGTCGCGGACGCTTCCTTATTCGTAACATTTCTGACCTTTGGCAGTAGTATCCGAATACCTATTCTCATATTTGATGCTTGCTCACACAACTGGTTGTATGCACTATTTCCATCCAAGAGCTGAGAATATGAGCAGTCAGTGATGTCATTTTCCTCATCAGTGTCATTGTGACTGTCAGGCACTGAATTTTCCACTTGCATGTCCATAGAAGATCTATAATTCTATAACAGAGAAATGAAAATGAAATAAATCAATGTTAAATTGCACAATCCAACTGTACAAGAAAGAAAATCTAGAATATTACTGAGAATAATCACAGAAAATGTTCAAAAGAATTATTGACAAACTCTTATAAACAAGTAACTAAAGGCTAAAATCTAACAATAATGTATTCTCTTTCAAATGTGTATATATATATATATATATACACATATACACACACATACATACATACACATTTTTCTTTTTAAAGATGAACAGATATGCAACTAAAAGCTAAGAGTTACAATACATTGCATTTAAATCATGTAAAATAAACATTACCATCAATGCTGTAAATTTTGGATTTGGGGAGACACTTGTCCCAGAAGGTGAATGGCTTGGTGCACTTTCATGCTTAGAAGTTGGTGAAATCCCACCAGAATGTGATGCAGTGTCTTTTTTTCTGCTTTGATTTGAGAGTGAACAGAGATTTACAGGCTCATCATTTTTCACAGAAAGATCTAAAACCTCAGATGAAAGATGCACAGGCTTGGATGAGTCGTCTTTTGAGCTCAACTCAACATTGAGCAATGACACAGCATTTTGAATGGCGTTAATGTCCAAATGGACCTTCTCAACGTCCTTCCCCTTTGGAAGTGCAGAACTATTTTCAAGGTGAAATAACCTGGAGGTGTGTTTACTATAGAAAAGACCAATCCACATGTGAAAAATGAGATGGATATCCTCATAGGTGTCCTCAATATTGAAGTTCCATTTCCTATCATTTTTAAGAAAGAGAAAAAAAAGTTAACAGAGCCTTTTTGGAAAGTCTATATATGGTTATAATGACGCAAATGATTACCACAAAGTATTGACTGCATATTTTAAGTGTGGCATTTTGACATACTAAAGATCGGTACTGGCTATGCTAAGCCCAATCCATTACCGGTACTTTACATCAGTTGTTACACAGGTATTGAATAGGGACTCTTTATCAGAAGATACTCAATATTCATGACTCGGATTGAGGGCATACTTACCTGTAATAGTCTTGATGGAATAAGTATTGTTTTTTTTTTGTGTTTTTAAGCAAAAGTGTGTACTGTATTTGAACGTATAGTTTTACATTATAGTTGTATAAATTCTTGCTAGTAAATTCTTACTTTTGAGTTCTGTTCCTACAATTCCTTAACGATTTCATTTATATGGTCACCAATCAGACAAATGAAATGCAATAATTTTCAGATTTCAGGTTTGTTGGCACAAGTAAACTTAAAAACAACATTCATTTTTCATTAATGATGATTTCAACAATCATCATTAAGCTTAAACGAAATTCAGGTGCAACAGGTGGTACTTACCCATGAAGTGCTCTTGTGACAGTTTTGTCTATAGAGTCATTGGTGAACTTGCTGTCAAATTTAAAATCATAATCCTCTTCCCAAATCCTCACCACTTGGATATTTCCATCCTTTTCAATTATGCATCTGTTCCGTAAAAATCTTGATTTCCTCACTTTTGTCTTTGGAATCAATGACAATGTCTTATTTGGAGAAATCAAGCACTTCCACTCTGTTTTGCCTCCTTCCTCCTGATGGCACAAGACTGTGGCATCTGTGGGCAGGTTTAGATGAAGCCCAGTCTTCAATGACAGAGGCGAATCTGCACATCCAGATGGATAAGAAACCTGGGAGGATGGACCTGACAAACCTGACAGCAGAGAGGTGGGCTGTGAGTAAGAATGCTCTTTTGATATTTCCAAAATCAGTTCCCCACTCACTAAAAGACCTTCTGGAAAAGGAGACCTGGGGGGCAATTTAAATCTGGCAGATGGACAACGAAGAAGAGCATGAAGGACCGACTCCGGGGAGCCGCTGTTTTTCATTCCACCAAGGGCTTCCTGCCCAGGTTTGGCTTCTAAGTTTGATAACATTTTTTCATTACTTGCACCGAGGGCCAAGTCAGCCAGTAAACTCAAAGCATCTGAAGGCAAAGATGCACTCATTGCCACACTCTCTGTGTTGGCTTTGCCATCAATGGTAATTCTTGTTGTTCCCACCCTATCCCCAAGCGATGATATGAGCTGCTGGTCAGTGTGTTTAGCTATTTCAAAAGGTGCTGATGTGTCAAAATTGAGGGACCCTGTAAGAAATAGACAAAAACAAAGACAAAGCATAAAATAGCAGTAGCAAAGATGCATAGTCATGCAGGCATGCAAAATAATAAGAGGAAGCAGAAGCAAAATAACAAGCACACGGAAGACAAAAAGATAGAGAGGGAACACATGGGGCCAATTTTAATACACCAGCATAATCACGTCTCGAGCCAGTCTAATTTAATAACTACTTCCGAAAATAAAACATTTACAAATGATTGAGGTTTAAAAAAAAAAAAAACTTGAGTGTAACGGTTCAAAAAACTAACCGTACCATTCTCCACCCACGCACTTGCAATGTGATTCATGTCAAATCTGACGATGCATATGCATTTATAATAAGGTTTGTTAAAAGAGAGTTCTGTATGCTCTAATATGACCAGTCATTTACGCATTTAGCAAACATAGTAGGTCAGGTTTTAAGTAAACGTAAACAGCTGAAAAAGATGAGTACCAGGTGTATCGGTGAATACAGTTTCAGTGTACTGGCATTATATTTGTGCATTACAGTAATACCTCTACATACGAGCATAATCCATTCCAGGACAGAGCTCGTAACTTGAATTGCTCGTATCTTGAATCATGTTTTCCCATAAGAAATAATAGAAAACAAATTAATCCGTTCCAGATCCGTAACAATGGAAAAAATGTTTTTTTATAGGTATAGACACACATACACAATTATAGTATATGTATACAGTGTGATACATGTGTGAAATCAAATAAAATGTGGTTTTAATTATTAGTTGTTACAGACAGTAGCGGCAGGTGCGGAGGAGGGAGGGAAGGGGTTGGTACGTAGACACTTGCTTCTGTACCTTGGCTCACGGTTTTTTGGTTTTTTTTACTTTTCTATTTTATAGTATTGTTTTGATTTTTTTTATTCTTTACTTTTGATCACTTTTCATACCTTTTTTGTTTAGTAAAAACTGTACTTTTCGTGAACAGCAGGAAATAAGTATAATTGAGCTTACGTATTTTATATTATTGTTATTTTATTCGATTTGTATTCTTTACTTTTGATCACTTTTCTTACCTTTTTTCGCCTGACTACCCTCAGGCTTGCTCGTATCTTGGAATACTCGTATGTAGAGACGCTCGCATCTCGAGGTATTACTGTATGTCTAAAAGTAACAGCAGCCTAATATTCCTGCTCTCTGTGCTTTTAGTGTTAATCAAACAACAAAAGACAAGAAAATCATTCAATGCTCTTGACTGAACAGATTTTGTATCTTTAATAATGTTTCATCTTTAAGATTATACGCAATGTTGCTTTACATTTTATTACTTAATTAAATTTCTGTCCCTGAAAACTAATGTTAGATACCGAAATAACCTGAAAAGCGCAGTTATCTTTGCTCTATTGTAATTATTTGTGCTGTTGCTTGTAGCTACATTATTTGTTCTTAGTATTTGACATTAGTTCTTCTTTTCCCTGAACATAGCACATTACGAAACTGAAACTGTGACCCTAAAGACGTGATAAAAATCGAACCGTTACACCCCTATTTCCCACTCTTGATACATGAACATTTGTATTTTTAACAGAATATGTAAACAACGATTTTTCTTACCATTTTCTTTTGAGGCCTTGTGAATAAGACCTCTCCAAGACACAGGTTGTTTGGTCATCTCCACAGGTTTCATTGGCGTACTTTGTGCCGCCTCATTCATGGGCAGTGACATTTTGTCTTTTAATTGCTTTTTGATAATATCACATTCCAGTTCCATGATGGTGCCCAGTTTTCTTTTTTTTGACTCTGGCTCTGCGCTATCCGGCTCAGATTTTACAATGTCACCAGGGGAAGGAGATTTCGCCATCTTTCCCCTTCTGAGTACAGTCTTTAATTTGCTTATAGATATTGCGCTGTACACATCACGTTTTGGTTTCTTTTTGAGTTTATCAGGGGAGGAAACTTTAGGGTCTGATTGCATGGATTGGTCAGATACTCTGGGAAGACTGGAGGTTGCATCTGCTTGCACAGTAACAGGATGGTCTTTGTTAGCTTGCTGGAAGGCTACATTCTTATCTAATGTAGAATTTATGGATTTTTCTGAACTTAAATCCTGACTTTTGTCAGTTTCTAATGGGTTGTTTTTGTGAAGGTTCCTCAATATCTTTAACGCTGACATAAGAGCACTTGGCATCTCATTCAAAGGGTTGTGCAACAAGTCTTCACTTTCACCGACCACTGGAACTTTACAGGGGAATTCTTCCATCACCATCGAGGGAGATTCTCCCTTACTTTCCACTTCTGTAGATTTGTTTTCCACAGGAGAAATAGTTTCTGCAATTGTGTCAATGCTCATTTCTACATCCATTTGCCTCTTGTTTGCAGATTGTACATTAACATCTGAACCATGTGGGACAAAAACTCTGCCACAGGTTGTGATTATGTTCTTTAGACCATATCGTTCCCTCAAGCTAAATCCTTCCATCTTCCTTTTGGATGTGCTAGACAAAATTAGTTTTGAGGCATCAGGCTGTGTGTCCACTATATTCTCCTCATCAATCTTTACAGCACCTGATCTCAAAGAACGCTTCAGATTGCCATCGGAATTCCACAACCTTTTACGCCTTGGAAGAGACCGCCAGTCTCTTTTTGAAGGACTGGTCTCATTTTCAATACTTTGATCATGTATAGTTTCTGTTGACACACTTAAAGCTTCTTGTGCTTGTCTGGCTTCAACCAGATGTCGTTTCACACCCCTTCGCCTACGTCCTTTGCCCCTACTAGTCGAATGTAGCCTCTGATTGATGTCATCAGCATGCAAGGACTCAGTCTGCATCTGGTCTTTTGTAGAGTCAACAGTGGAGTTCACTGGCAAAACGAGAGGCAAATTTGAAGTTGGTAAGTCAAGCTTATTTTTAGCTCTTTCTTTTATCTGCATGGTTCTCCAATGGATTTTGCGCTTCCTACCTTTACGCTTCGACAAGGACCTCCGATTTACTTTCTTATCAGGATCCACTGTTGTTTCCTCAGGATGTACTTTATCCTCCCCCCCCTCAGCAGTACCATCTCCTTCTATTGATGTGATTAACGGGGTACTGCTTGTTTGGATGGGAGTTTCTTTTGTGGATGAATCTACACAGACTCCATCAACATCTCCTTCAGTACTACCTTGAGATGTTTTCTCAACATCAGTGTCAATACTTACACAACTCTCTGTAGGGACATCACCCAATTTGGGTGACACTATGGAAGCTGGATAGTCCAACACACTGTCAGCTACTGTAACTACAGCTGTTCCCAGTTTTCCAAGGCCCTCTGGCAAAGCAGGTTGAGGCTGCTCTGTAGACAAATGCCTGAGCTCATCTTTTTGTCTCTCAACATTTTCAACAGTCCTGTGAGAGGCATCACTGATGGCCTCTGTTTGCTTAGTCACCTCCATTTCAAAAGGGGCATTGGTCTGTGGGACCTCCTCAGGTGACGATATACAGTAATAGACATCATCATCATGATCATCACCACGCTGCTGTCGACCAGTGTTAAGTAACTCCAATGCCCTCCCTATTGGAATTGTAAAGCCACAAGGCTCATCAAAATAGGATTTTAATCGAGTGCTGGTCTCCTGTGACCATTTAGGCGATATCAAAGTAAAACCACCAGGCACATCATATTGGTCTGGAAACATACTGGCTTCCCTGGTGGGAATGTCCAATAGCCCTGGGTGAAAAAGAGTGCCATAGTCTTGCAAGTGCTTCTCTAAAGAAGTCTGAGAGCATCCAGGCTGGTTTGGAGGACATTTTTCCATCTCTGTTTCTGCATAGTTGAGTGCTGGAATGACTTGCATTATTTCTGATGACACTTTAGTATTTGTCAGGTCAGACTTGGCAGCTAAAGATAAAAACACACAAAAGAGATGCTTATAAGACGTGTAAGGCTTGCAAATTAAACACGCATGAAGTACTCATTTAAAAAAAAAACGAATAAATCAGATTATTCTCACCTCTTGGCACAGTTCTTGAGTCCGGGAAAATAAACATGCCTTGAAGTGCTGCTGCCTTACCCGACTTTGCATCTAGAAATCAAAAATAAATGTATGTTTTCAAAAGATAAACAACAGATTTGATTTTCTGTCCACTGTGATCTTGGCTCCAGATATATTGTCACCGTTTATTTTATCCATAGAAATTTAAAAAGAATAAAATAAAAAAAATTACAAAGTAGAGCCAAACTTACCAGCTTCAAGATTACAATCACGACATTACATTTACATTTTACATTTGGCAGACGCTTTTATCCAAAGCGACTTACATTGCAGTCAAGAAACACATTGAATCAGTTCTTACATTACAAACAGACTTGAAGCAAAAAAGAATTCTAACAAAAAGACTGTGTTCTTAATGAGGAATCCCATGAAGTATTGTGAATCACAATCAAATTAAAATGGAAAATACAACAATATTCTTTTATAGGCATTATTGCAAGTACAGAAAAAGCCTTTTAAGGTTTATTGGTAAATAATCAGATGTAACCAAATATACATTTAAGACTTTGTGAAATGTAGTTCTTCACCAGCAATTGCGCTTAAATACATATAAACACAAGTTTAAAAGACTAAGACCAACATTGTTAAAAGAAGCAACAACCCTGGAGCTCATGAGGTTTGTTTTTAAAGGTTTATATATTGTTGTTAAAAATGTATTACTCTATAAAGAAAATGACTGGGATTGGAACAGCACTCTACTGAGCAATGTCTCACCTTCATAAGAGAAGAGATGTGAAGAGTGTAACAATACAAGGAAACCAGAATCTTCCAGTGGTATAACAAGTGCCTGGTGAATGGAAAATATCATTAGGCAAGATTTGTTTCAGTGTTTTTTTTTGTTGATAACAGTCATTTCCCTCTTTTCCATATTTACCATGTCTTTTTCCTTAAGCTCTTGGGTTATCTGAGCAAGATCATTTTTCGCCTTAGACGAGACAACATCATACAAGTTGAAACATCTCCCATCTATGCAAACTGTGGTGAGATACGGGTAAAAAAAATTAAAAGATGTCACCCAATTACAGTTTCAATACCAATATGGGGATACAGTCAAGTAACAAAAATAAAATTTTAAACATACCTTCACCCACAATGCAAGTTTCAAAGATTTCCCGTGGCAGGGTCCTCTTCAATTCAGACACACCAATTGCACGGTCAATTTTAACTGTCTTTGGTCTGAAAATACATTTTAGCCCTATAGCTTATATGTAGATGTATGGTATTTCTGAACAATCTACTCTTAATGTTTGAGTAGTTTTTTAGTGCATTATCAAATTAAATCTCGTTCATTATATCGGAGTAAGAAGATCAAAACACATCTTTCATAAAACATACAGTTTTGCTGGAAACCAGGCTCCGCTTGCAGACTGAAGACCAACATCATAGACAGTGGATTCAATCTTGAATTGGCCAATCCACGGTCTGTAATGAAACACTACAATACAAGATACCTCTTATTAGTAAATACATACTACATTTAAATGTGCTGAATATTATTTAAAACATGGAACAGTTGAGTTTAAAACACTACACAAATCACAATGTTCAAGATTGTGAACAATCCTCGCTATTTGCAATTTCCCCCCATAAAGAGAAAAGAACAAGCAATGCACAAACAATGATTCTTACCTGTTTTGTCTTGGCTTGAAAAGAAACAGTACAGAAAACAGATCATTAGATGTCAAAATGAACATTACCATATGTAAAACTTAATGTTTCATTTCATAAGATTCAGCATAAATGTTTTTAAATAAAAATCTCAAAAAGCAAAGTGATAAACCTATTTTGCTCAAACTCTGGCATGGTGCTTATCTTCCCATAGGAAAATGCCACGATGGCGAACGGACAAGCATGTCTCGGACTTGATTCTGTTTTACTGCTTCCATCATGGAGTTCATACATATAGTACTGTAAGACAAACAAACCTTGTTAGATATGCAGTTTGACGCTAAAGAAGGAAGGAAGAGTTTATTTTGAGAGCTGCATCACCTGTGTTCGCTCATAGGCCAAGAAAGAACTAGTAGTTGAAGACACAGCATCAAGATGCTCTGAGATATGGCAGTCAAAGCCAGCTGTCGGAGGAGTGAAATTCTGGGTGTAGTTGTCTGTAACTTCTTTCACTCTCCCCTGATGTTTAAAAATGTATTAAAATATGTTTGCAAGCGATGTATTAGGATAAATCAGCACAAAGCAGCTGGAGAATAACAATTTTTTACATGTGTACCTTGGTCAGCTTCAAAAGGACAATGTAGCCAGTCTTTCCATCATACCAGCGCTTCAGGTCAAGGCAGTCTGAGTACTTTGAGATATAGACACCTAATTTAAATGGAAATAACAGAAATATAATCACCTTGACCAAAAACAGAAAAGAGCACACATTCAACACACATTTCTTAAGACATTAGCCATTACAAGCCTTGCCTTACAAAAAGCAGATTCATAACATAACATAAAAACTGTGACAAATCAGACCTTAAAGAGGTCTTTGTGTTACAAACAACTGTCTGAATATAAACTCAAACAACAAAATGCCTCTTAGTCGAAGGTTTAACTGTCTTTTTCATACCCAACACATGCAATCAACGGACTCTCAAAAACTGGAAAAACTAGTTCTTGTGCATTTTTGTGGATGAGAAAAAAGAAGGTGTACAAGGACTTCTCAGAAATATCTGATTGCCTCAACATGTTAAACTAGAGTAAACAAGCTTAATCTTCTTTAGTACTGCTAATAATTAAGCCAACAAGTCCTTTTTTTTATTGACAGACAACAATAAGAACTGGTCCAAAAAAACTCAATATCAATACAATTCAGAAAACAAAGTTGAAAATACAGTTCTATTCACTGATTTCTAGTTAACTTGCTACTAAAATGCCAAAAACAAATAATTTTTACAAGATTTATTGAAAAACTATGGCAAAGATTTCTTTAACCAATTATATCAACCTTTGTAAGCATGACATCTTTTCTATGCTGGTTGACAAAGCGTGTGTGCCAGAAGTTGTGTAAAACCCACCAAATCAGATAAGTTTTTGACATTTTGAAGTACTCCGATAATCAGCGAACAGACTGTCAGTGATAATTAAAGCTGAGACTAAACAGTAGGCCCTAAAATATTTTTGCATTAACAGATTAACATTAACTTACAGTCACATGACATTTACTCTTGTTTAGTTGCTTAACTTTTGTAGAGAGAGGCATTGCTTTTACACTCACAAAGCTGCATGTATATCACTCAAAAATTTCCCCTCTCAGGAAACAGAACTGTTACATATGACCACATTAAACTTTGCTTAACTTACCAGCTACAACGTACATAATAATGTTAATAAAATGAAATGCGAAAACTTTTGATCATCTGAAGGCCTAAATTAACATGACTAAGAATATGTGCTGAATTTCACTTAAGCAAATGGTTAATTTGTCTTCACAAACCTGCTTTAAGTCCATAAAGATTATTAACTTAACTAAAGATTATTGGCCAGATTTACTAAACAGGGCAAATGAGCATGAGAGTGCAACGTTTCAAAAAAGCACCAATGACCAACACAATCTATCAAGATCTGCGCAAATTGGCTTCAAGACTTTTTGGGCCGTTACATGACGCAAATTCAAGTGTATCGACTAGTGCAAACCTTAGTATTTCAATCATCTCGCAATATTTAAACACTCTCCTCCTATAAAATGTAAATTTGAAAATTTGCTAAAATAAATGCCCACAACTTTTCAGTACTGATTTTTCACTGCATGCATTTAGTAAATCCTGACGAGTAGTTTTTAATGTAATTTTTGCAATACTGTAAGTATATCTGGCACTATATCAATTATTAGTAGCTATATTATTTCTACTCAATTATTTGCTCATCCTCAAGCCATGATACACACACCATGTGACTGGTGATGTGAGGTTCCTTAGCGAGACATGAGTCATTGATATGATAACGTCTTCAACAAGTAATTTACCATAGCCCTGTAGCCTCTAGCAAATGGGAAGGAAGTCAAATGTTTAATTTAGACCACAGTAAATACTTGTCTAGTATCCAGGCAATATGATACCATAGATTAGTGGGAAGACCTGGTAAAGATTAACCTTCACTTTCTCTTCTATAGATTCATTGGATCTCTTAAATGGCAGTTCAATCCATACTTTCACTTTTCATACGTAGGAGACTAGACTATGGACTTGAATATATAAAGTTCTCCTGACCAACCTTTTGAACACTATTATTATTAAAAAGCAAGGTTTTAGTAATCAGTTCTACACCATTTTTGTTAGCAGGGCTTAACCAGGCAAGAAGAAAATAAATTACTTAGCTTGTTACCTGATTTCAAGCAGTTATTCAGAGTAATATTTCTAAAAAAAAATCATTAATACTATTTATAAAAACGAAACTAAAAGACTGCGAAATATAGCAGTGGCCAAAAGCAATGCCCAGCCAACCCTCTTTATGTATAATTTTTTTTTTAATTGTTAGATTTTGTAAGCACATTGAGTAGTCATTGCTTTTGGCCACTACTGCATCTACATTTTATAAGATTCACTGAACGCGCTGTCAGTGACAAAAGCACATTCATATCAAGACTTGTCAGACAAGCATGAAGCATTCAGAACCTCCTTTTGGCTGATCTTGTTGCAATCACATGTGAAATATTTTAAGTAAACACATCAGGTTGTTAAAAAGGCTCCATTCTTTACCTTTCAGCGCGTCTCCAAGAGTAGTGCATTTTGCTTTTCCAACTAACAAGCCTGTTTCACCAACTTTCCTTGCCTATGGGAAAACAAATATTTAAGTAATGGGTTTGACAACTCAGAAGAAAGCACAGTTTTGAAATCAAGTTGATTCAATATGCTCTTTGAGTTTTGTATTTCTTACCCTGCTGGCATCATCAAGCAAGAGGAAGCCAAATGACTCTTCAAGTTCCTGTTCAGAATATCCTTTGTCCCGTTTCTCAGAACGAAAGGCAGCATACTGTTGGGAAGAGAAAAAAAACATTAATTATAACATGTCAAAAATCTCAATAAATCATTTTATATTGTTAATGTATTGAGTATAAAACAGTATAAAAGTTACCCTTTTTTGTAAAGCATCATTGTTGATCAAATAGGCAGAGTTGTACGTGAAACATTCTTTTGATTCCTCATACAAATAGTTGTTACGAAGTGGAGCTAGAATACTGTCATGAAAGGTTACAGAGTCTGGACGCACAGGCTCCAGAAGACCTGGAAAGACAGGACACATGTCTGAGTTGTACTAATTGCCTCACAACTGTTCAAAACATTACATTTTTTCAACGACAAAAGAGGAAGGTTTTAGAATGACAACTAAAGAGCATGTTGTCAACCCCATTTGAAAGTCATTGAATGTTTTGACATCATCAATCAGTAAAAGCAACTCTGGTAGACAACCAGAGTTTCCAGGCTTGGTAAAACAACCTACAGTTTCAAAAACACTAAATCAACCCCCAAAAAACACACTCTGCATTTATGAAAGGACCTTACGCAATTCTTCTGCTGAACACGTTGTTCATTCTGTAAAGGACTATTGTGCAATACCGTTGAAGTGTGACATAAATCCAAGTGTTCCAGAAAAACCATAAGGTCAAATACTCGCATAGCTCATAATGAACTTGATTTCCATGTAGCATATTGACTTAATTTGAAATTCAGTCCAGTTGTCATCTTCACGTGATGGATTTCCAGCTTCTCTAATTGAAAACTACACCTTTAGATTGTAGATGGTTACCAGCAGATCATCTTGGACTTGCAACAAACCAGTTATCCCACTAGTCAAACCAGTTTAAGGAGGTCAAGCTGGTTTCACTCTCAACCAAGCAAGAAACAGTCGATGATCATCTTAGGCCACCTGATATTTGATGGATATTTCAAACTCAGTGCACATGGAGGAATGAGATACTAGGGCTGCACGATATATGTCGAAGTTATCAAAATATCGACAAATGCACATATCGCAATGACATGCAACATCTGAATGATTTTAATAGGCTACTTCAAAATGTGTGAAAAGTCAAAGTTTTAGTTCGAGGCATCTACACTGACTTCTACTTGCGTAACTTGCTTGACATTAAAAAGAGTTATTGAGTGCAATAAGTTGCGAAAAACAACTCCTTATGGTCTCGCAATCTCTGCAGTCTGACACACCCCCGAAACACGGAGTAACCCCAGAGTGCAGTCTGGACAATTGGGGCAGAGCGACTCTCTAAACAACTCTATTAGCCTATCTATCTTTTCAAGTCTGAAGTCACCAAGTGTTCTATTCTGCCTTACCTACAATCAAACATTACCCAGTAGATCCTAACTAAAATTACCATGTTACTAAACAGATAAGATACGATTAGAGTTAGCACATAACATTTCTGTAATACTGCTAAATCATTCAGAAAATCGTACAAAAAGGAATGTGCATGCTCAGGTTTGAAGCGTCTACACCTGGGGTCCAAATTCGGTGCTGGAGGGCCACTGACCAATAGAGTGCAGTTCCAATCCTACTCAAACACACATGAACAAGCTAGTCAAGGTCTTCAGAGTTTCTAGAGAATTGCAGGTGGTTAGAGTTAAACTTTATTGGACAGTGGGCATCCAGGGCTGGATTTGAGGAACCCTGGTCTAAACCAATAAGATTTGCTGTATTATAAAACTGGTATATCTTAGATCTGTTTGTGTATTTGATGAGTAATCATGTAAACACAGTCAGCTACGTCTTAAGTGGAACGTTATCAGTTGGGAAAGAAATCGAATGTGCGTCAATAGGATCTGTGCATGTATCGTGTAATGTATTTAAGTACATTATTTGGTTTCTGTATCGTTTCTTACTCAAATGCTACTCTTAAATATATATAATGTAGGCCTGCCTGAAAAACTTTAAGCACTGTTTATTTCATTTGTATGTTTGTTTTATTGCATTTCTCCAATTGTTAGTGGTTCTAATAACAAGATTAACACCAGTTTCAAGTGTTTTTGTTTATCTGGATGTTTTCGGTGTCAAGTTTTAGGTTGATATAACTATGTATTAACAAACCATTTTGCCATTTAAATATTGGCATTCAATTATTTTGTTTGTTTACATTGACGTTAACATGACATTACTTTTTCACGTAATGCTAAAACACAGCTGGTCACTTTCAAACATATCACATTTTTCTTCAGTATCTCACAGCCCTAAAACACTGAATAAATCAACATTGCTGACAATTCTTAAGATCTAGACATTTGTATTAAATCCATTTAAGACTTTTTTGGTCTTCCTGTTTGGTCAAAAGCCATAATTTACAAATCTCAGAACACCAATAAAAATGAGAAGACCTTTTACATTATAGATCACGCACAAATATCTAGAAAACACTTAAAATAATGGCCACATTAGCTACAGTGCCATGGATTGCAAACCTCTTGATAATGTTGCGCTCTGTGGACCAAAAAACAACAACATCTAGATCTTTGGAGATGGACTTTTAACCTTGAGATTGTTTATGTTTTTCCAAAGTTTTGGTTCTCAAGTCCTCAGACAGTTCTCTTCTCTCTTTCTGTTGTCCATGCTTAGTGTGGCACACACAGACACACAATGCAAAGACTAAGTCAACTTCTCTCCATTTTATCTGTTTTCAGTTGTGATTTTATATTGCCCACACTTGCCCCAGATGAGTTTAAAGGAGCATCACATGCTTGAAACAATCTTTTTTATTCACAATTTTAAAAGGGTGCCATTAATTTTATCCAGTCCATTTTTGGAGTTTTGTGTGAAATTATGTAAAATTTGCTTCTTTTTTCTTTCAATACACAGAAAGGGAATAAACGTGTATAGCAAAACATGTGCTGATGCAATACTTTTCTGTGAGCAATATTTGATTTTCTGGAAACATTTAAGGGGTGCCAAAAATGTTGGCCATGACTGTAGCTTTTTACCAAGATATCACATTTTTCTTCAGTATCTCACAGCCCTAAAACAAAGTAAATAAACCAACAGTGAAGACAATTCTTAAGATCTAGACATTGTACTAAACCCATTTAAGCCTTTTTTGGTCTTAAGTGTTTGGTCAAATGTCATAATTTATAAATCTCAGAACACCGATCAAAATGAGAAGATCTTTCACTATATAGATCAAGCACAAATATCTAGAAAACACTTAAAATAATGGCTACATATAATACACAAATATAGGCCATGTCTAAGGGAGAACATTCCACAGCAGTGAACCAAAATATGATTATAATGATCTCTTATTCAAAAACCTTATTGTACAAAATGTAAGACTATCACGTGTAGATTTACCAGGCCCATGCTGACTCCATTGCAGAACTGGTTTAGAGTTTAAGGCTCCAACTAAACCAGTACCCGTGTCTGCTTTCAGCCAGAATAGGACTCGTTTAAAAATTGACACGTACTGCAATGGTGTTGGACTATATTTAACCACCTATAACTGAAACTCGAAAATAAAAATAAAACACTTTCGTTGGTTGTCAACACAAACAAAAATGGCAAAAAAAGAGTGGGATTTGAGTGGATATAAAGATAGATGGATAAAGAGATGTTTATTGCATACATTATAGAAACACCATTGACGTCAAAACAGAAACTAAACCTGACAACGAGTCCACTAACCCCGGTTACCTTGCGTTGATCGTGTAGTCGCATTCTCCATGAAGACGAGGCACACATCCAGGTTTTCGCTTTTACTCGATATTTTAGATATTTCTAATCCTCGGTGGTTGACGACATTCCGCTCAAACGAATAAAAAGATGCTGCCTTTTCCGTAAAATAGCCATGAAATGTTTATTGAAAGCTCTAAGGATAATTAACAGGTTCGACGACTAGTCTCTCAGGCTGAAATGCGTTTTGGAGGACTTGAATTGCACTGTGTAACTGTGTTGCAACCAGGAAGCGAATCCACATAAAGCCAGCAAAAGGTTGGGCTGTGAAAACGACCGGTTGCCAGCGGATGAGGGGGTCTGAAGGCCTGCTTTTAGGCGAATTTTCTCTGACTGGGATTCGAGTGAATTCGACAGCGCGCTCTCTCAACTCGAGGCGCCAGGCGATTTCTAGAAGAGCAAGGCTCGCGCGAGGAAAAGCGAAACGAAATAGAAACAGAAAGTCAAAAGTTTGCGTCCATCTTGCGGAGCACGGGTGCAGTTCCGTTAGGCGTCGCCAGTGGTCGCAACGCGGGCCAACCGAAACGTTCGACGTTGATTACGCGAGGATTTCCCTCTCAATGTCGATTTAATGTCGAGTATATTGTTGTATACCGATAATGAGTCGACGTCAGTATCTTGAGGTAAACAAACAACAGTCTTTACTCTGAACCTTGCTCTGAAAAAGCCTAATTTACTCTTCCGGCCTCTAGGTGGCGCTGTTCTGTTTTCCGAATTTCTGTTCTCCTGTCTTGCGCATGAAGGGTAATACAGTTCGGTACAAAATGTTCACTGAATTAGAACAAAACAAAACTCTGTGTCAAGCTTTGTGTGCCAAACTTTAGTCGGGAAAATCCATCATAGGTTTAATGGGTATGAGAAATGTTTAAGCCTAGTTGTAGAGGAAGGCGTGCACAAAACAGCAGTAAAGGTTTAAAATGTGGACAATCAAACCATATCATCTGGTTTTAAAGTAGAACTATATTAATGTGAAGTCATAAGAACTGCGTATGCATATAATTAAATACGAATTAAAAAATAAATAGGTTTATAACAGGGCTCAGTTTGTTAATATTAATTAGTGCATTATGTATCAAATAAACAATTCTTTTAAAGCATTTATTAATTTAGGTTGTGTTGATTTACTGTCAGTTAATCAGAATTTAGGAATACTACATGAAAATGAAGCCTTTTCCCCTAGAATAGTGTAATCTAAGAAACTTAAGGACAAAACAGACCAAGTTAACTTGCCAAACCCTTGCACTGTGAGGTAAAATGTGTGTGTGGTTGTAGAATTGTATACCGATACATGATGAGGGTAACCGTTACATGTAACTCAAGTTACATAATCAGATTAGTTGATCAGATCAGTTAAATTGTTTTCCCATTTGACTGAAGCGTCTCATGTCCTCATGTTTAGAGAAACCATAAGGCGTTGTGTGTGAGCATGATGGTTACTGTAGTTCTAGACTAAATGAGCATTTATTAATCTAACTTACACACAAAAAAAAACAGATTCAGTATTCCTCAAAATGAATCAATTCTGTGATATACAGAATCAGAATACAACACAAACCTCCAATAATTAAATATGTTAAAGAACACAAATATTTGAATGTATTTAATCTCACTTTATTGATTTGTGTCTTGCTGCTGATCTTAAATGATTCAGTTAAACCATAAGCAAATAGGACTTCTGATATTTTGTTTTTATTGGTGATGTAAGTGTTAAACTTTCTTCTCCTGCGATCCAGCAGCAGCTGAAAGGTTTGTTTGAGCTGCTGTACATGCGTGAATGTGCATTACCGTCAGCCTTATTACTTACATTTTGGTGCGAAAGCGCCTTTACATTTGCTAAAAAATAGAACGTTTTTGTTATTAAAAAACAAACAAACAAGCCCAGACAAAAGTAATGCAAAACATTATTTTTCTTTAAAAGTAACTAAGTAACGCAATGTTACTTTTTAAGGGAATAACACAATAATGCATTACTTTTCAAATTAACTTTCCCCAACACCGCTTTTATTTGTGAACGAGTAATTCTGTCAAAATGAACCTAAATGAACAAAGTCGATTTCAGTTATCTTTTCTAAAAATAAAAAATAAAGATTTTTCCTTAAATCTGTGAATCAACTTCTCACGTGCAAATACATGACAAATGAAATGATCACGTTAAATAAATACCAAACGCAAGACCACTTATCAAAGAAACAGCCACACAAACATATAATCTTAAAAAGAACTATGATTATCATTAGAAATGTTAAAAAGAAAACATTGCAAATGGTTTGCAGTCTTTCCACTTTCCCAGAAAGCAGACCATTCTCTATTTGTCTAATAACACGTCACAGTTTTCTGTTTATTGTGAAAACGGCTTTACAAGTCCATAGTCCATGGCTCTGGACAGGCAGGCGCGAGCGGCGTTAATAGCATCCTGCTTCTTGGGGTTGTCCTCCAGTTTTGCCACGTATGTCAAGATCTCCAACATTTCACTTCCAATGAGCTTCTTGGCTAGTTCATCATCAGCATCCAGCATGTTAAACACGGTCACAAGACCTCTGTGCTGAATTTCAGGGTTGTCATGGATACACAACCTCTGCAGGATCTCAAGCCACTGCTCAGTCTGTAGATGATAAAATAATAATAGCAAAGTCAATCATTTTTGGTATGAGCATCTGATACCAACACTGAACCACCATAATAGTGGTGGATTATAGATACATACCACTTTGGTCATCTTCAAAGCGAGCTTCTTCTGTGCGGCAGTGAGCATAGCCAGTGCGCCAGCAGCCGCTCTCTGAAGCTGCTCATCATCTTCACTACAGAGCAGAATAAGAAGCTTGAGTTTATCGTTGCCATCTTGCAGATATCTGTCTTGAACCTGCCAAAATAATGAATGTGGTTAATATTTCCATTCAAACTTACAAAAAAAAGGAAGAATGTGTCCTCAGTTGTAATTTCATACCTCCTTGCAGCAAACCAGATTGCACATGCACTCTGTGGCGGCTTGTCTGATTTGATCATGTTCCTCAAACATGTAGTTTTCAATCTCTGGAAGTGCTTTTTCTTTTAGTATTTTCACTCTGTGGAAAGCGAGATAAATAATTCAATTTGCATTTCCAGAATAGTTCAAAATTTTAGGTTTCAGGATAGGTTCTGTGGAAATAAAATACAGTGGAGTTCACTTGAGTGAGTTCACTTGTTCAATCTCGAGTCACGGTTAACTCGCCAATCCTATTATGTAGACGTTTTTGAAGTGGAACCACCAAATTCCCTATTTGTCTCAGCATTTTCGATTCTTTAATGTCGATTCGTTAATGTCGCCGAAATCTAATATCTCAAGCACAAAAAAGGGACAAAATCATCACTTCACATGGTTATTTCGTGACTAATTTGCGTACCTAGTTCACTGCACTGAGTAGATACTTCTTTTGAGTAAGTAATTACTTCACAACCATTAAGATGTGTTTGTGTTTCTCTCTCTCTCTCTCTCTCTCTCTCTCTCTCTCTAGTGTCAGTTCACAAATAATTGTCATTCACAAATCGCCTCCCATGGCCTTATGTGTTAGTGAAGTGTTCATTAGATGCACACTTTTGAATCTCATCAGAAGTAGTATACTGTAAACCTATTGTAGTATACTAGTCATCCAGGTACTTATTGCCTAATCTTTTATGAATACAACCCTTTTCACATACTGTTTTTCACCTACTAGTTAGGAAGTATGCATATTATGATGCAACATAATGTGATAACATATTTACAGTGTCATTAGAGCCTTCAGTTCCTCTATTAGCCGACCAGAAGGAACCTTCTCTGAATTTCACTGAATGCCACTTCCTGTCTAGTCTGTATTTTATATATTCGTAAAGTCTTGTTATTGTTTAGCTACGCTTCTTTTGTACCTTTTGTCTTTGTGATACTGCATTTTGCTTTTGTTTTGTTGGTCTTGAATCCAACCTTTCCTAAATTTGTGGTTGGGTGGTGGTTTAGACCAAATCCCTAGCTAAAATATTTGACACTCACCGAAGTTTGTCATTTAAGGCAGCAAGATTTGTAAGACCCAGCAGAGCTTCATAGTTTTCCATACCATCTCGTTCTGTGTTCAGCAAGGAAACAAGTGGTCGCACAACTTCATATATCTGTTAAAGAAAGAATAGAAACATGGAAAATTAGGTATGAATAATATAATATAGTATAAAATAGTGTGTAATAACATTGTTTTCATAGAATGCAAAAATGTATTTTAAGGTTTCATGACCCTTTAAGCTTTTCTGACAATGGTTTTTGCCCATTTGTCTTAAAGCACCCGATTCCAGAATCCACTGCCACTTCAATATATATAATTTTGAGTGATTTATAATCAAAATATTGATTTATAATTTATGTTTTTGAACGATTTATTCAAATTTATGTACACTTCAGTCTGTTGGCTATGTGACCAATTATGTGTAAAGCATTTACTTAAAATTTCTATATTCAAACACTTGAGAATAATGATAAATATTGTCTGAACCTCTCACTGAGAGAAAGAACGTTATCAGTGTGTTTTGGGGAAAGTTTCTTGTTTAGAGCCAGAGCATGAACAACTTCAGGCTTGAAGAAGCTGTGGTGTGTGTGTGTGTGTGTGTGTGTGTGTGTGTGTGTGTGTGTGTGTGTGTGTGTGTGTGTGTGTGTGTGTGTGTGTGTGTGTGTGTGTGTGTGTGTGTGTGTGTGTGTGTGTGTGTGTGTGTGTGTGTGTGTGTGTGTGTGTGTGTGTGTGTGTGTGTGTGTGTGTGTGTGTGTGTGTGTGTGTGTGTGTGTGTGTGTGTGTGTTAGTATGCTCCGTTACAGATCAGAATGGGTGGTTCCTGGGAATAACTTGTTTTTCTCAACAAGTTTCAGCTGACGCCTAGAAATGCAGGTCTATGTCTTAGTGCCTAAACAAGAGGCCTTGTTGTCATCCATGTGAACGATGAAGATATGCGTCTGTCCATGAGTGGATGTTTTCTAAGTTCATCTATTTCTTAGCCAATCAGAATCCTTTAACCTTAAGTAATGATGTTCTGTTAGAGTATAATTGCTGTGAAAATCTGAATTGTACACGGAACGACTTGAAGCTTCTGCTGATGAAACTGCAAACTATTCATCAGTGAATGTTTTTCAATATACTGCACTTCTGAATCCTGGTATTCATTCATCATATCTAGTCCTTGGGTCTTAACTGTAAATTCCCCTACAGTCTGCTTTTACAGATGTAAAAGTTTATCTTACCCTCTCGCCAGGGAAGGCGATTTCAGGATTGGACACAGCAGCGATCTTAGCCAGAGCGTGGCAGGCCTTTATTTTTCCTTTGTCAGTTCCCTCCAGGGCTAATGGGATCAAAGCCTGTTGCACATAGTAGTGAATATTTATATTTCTCAAAAGTATGAGATTAACTATGGGTTTGTATTTGCTCTGTGGTCGGTTACCTTTCCTCCACCTTGAGCTACAATTGTGCCACGATCTTTAACATCATTTGCCAAGGCAAGAAACACTCTGAGTGGACAAAAATAGCAAGTGTATTAACTTCAGACAGATGGATAGATGGATAAATGATAGATGTGTCTAAATGGTTTCATTTGATGAAGTCAATAATTCACTTTGCAATAATATTTTGCTATAATAATGTCAGATAATATGATTCGTTGCATTTAGCTTCGTTTCCCCCCTACTGACTTTATCAGAACAGACTGATAAGGTTTCAATAACTTCTGGCTCCAGTTGTTTCATTTCAATGAAGTTCTTTTACCCATTTTTGGATGTTAACTTGTCTGTATTAGAATTTTTTCTTGAATCTTACCTTGAAAGCATCTCTTTGGTTTGATCGGTCAGGATGGAGTTATCTGCTTTGACCATGACTGCAAGAGCTGATGTTACTCCACCTTTCAAGAGCCTCTTCACTCGCCTTTCAATGAAGTCCTTCTTATCCTAATGCACGAGTGAAATGCTTTAAAATGTATATATTACCTCAGCTTGCAAGCAGCGACAGCAGTGTGACAGTGTGATTTTTGCATTTTTATGAGTATTTTGAGTATGAGTATCACAGGGTTCTGTCTATAACCTATAGGTCACCTTGGGGTGCTGCTCAGGAACGTGTTGCTTGGAGAACTTGGCCAGCTGCACCAACTCCGGGATGATCTCTTTCTTTTCATAGCTGTTGGTGCAGTTGACCAGGGTGCAGGCGACAGCATATAGGATGGTCTTATCTTTTGACTGTAATAGAAAAATATATATTGTACATTTGTACATTTACATGAAGAATTTCTATTAGGTTTATGAGGCCTTTCACACACCTGGGCGAGTTCAAACATGGCCCTCATGGCAGCTTCATCCTCAACAAAATCATCTTTTACATCAGCATCATTGGTGAGATAAGCCAAACCTTCAATGGCCCATTTCCTGGTGCGCACATCAAGTGTAGGGTTGCAGAGCCACCTGAAATAAAGCAAACCTATAGCTTAAAATCCAGTTTCACCCCATAACATCTGCATGGAGCAATTACAAACGCTGAATAGGCATTGTTGACAGTGTAATTAAGGGTGTTAATATATTTAATGAGTTTCTGAAAACAGAAATTAAGTGTTTTCTATCTTAGTTTCAGTCTTTTTGGAGTTGGGAGGAATTTCTGAAAGTTACAACACACTACCTTCCAAACGGTTTGTTAATGTTTTTTTTACAGAAGACTCTACTGCTCATAAAGTCTGCATTTGAACACTGGATTTGATTCAAAATGATATTAAAACAGTAGTATTGTGAAATAATTTAAAATAACTATTTTCTATTTGAACATATTTTGAAAATGTCATTTAATCCATTGAGGCAAAGCTGAATTTTCAGCATCATTACTCCAGTCTTCAGTGTCACATGATCTTTTAGAAATCATTCTAATTTGCTGCTCAAGAAACATTTATGATCATAAATGTTGTAAACAGTTGCGCTGCTTAATATTTTTGTGGACACTGATACATTTTTTTCCTGGATTCTTTGATGAATAGAAAGTACAAAACAGCATTCAAATGGAAATCTTTTGTAGCATTATACATTTCTTTACTGTCACTTGTGATTAATTGCATGCATTCTTGCTGATTAAATCATTAATTTCTTTCAAAAACAAATTTTCTGACCCTAAAATTTTGAAAGGTTGTGTAGTTTTTCCTAGCACATTAAACTACTAGTATAAGTTCTTCAAATAAAAGACAGCAAGCGTTCTCACTTTCTGCACTGCTTGGCCAGTTTCTCTGTGGAACCCTCTGCAAATTGTCTCATGCTGTAATCATCTCCTCCAGCTGATCCCAGTTTACACAGACCCTGAGAAATCAGATATTTTATGTTGCAAAATACAGCAACTGCAGAAACTGCAAACAACAAAACTGCAGAAACAACAAACACAGTTTGAAGAACATTAAATCATGTAACTTGCATACCACAAGGGCTCTGATCTTGATCTTCTCATTCTTAGTTTTCTTGTACATCTCCTTCAGCAGAGTTATTCCATTGCTGATAAAGAAGGAGGCTTTGCTTGTTTTGGTGGATGCGTGAATGAGGGCCTCCACTGCTACCAACTGATCCACTTCACGCTCGGATCCACAAAGTGCCACCATCATCTCCATGACGCCCTGACGACCCGCGAGGACGTTGCCCACGTCGAAAGGCCCTTGCAGAATGCCTGACAAAGTATTGATGGCATGGATGTTTTTGTCCATGTCGTTGGGGTCAAACTTGCTCCTGTTGATGAAAACCAGCAACATTAATTATACTATAAGTATAATTCTATTTTGGACAATCTTTGAATCCTATGTATGTTTAAATAGGATCCTACTTTTGTGGCAAAAGTGGAGCTTACTTGATGTACTCATCACAGATATCTCTGAAGTTATCTCGCTCAGGGTCACAGCGCAAGTCATCGTAAAGCATGTTGAGGAGAACGCTGGCGATCAGCTGTGTGTTTTCTGTCAGCTGTAACTGATCGGGAAGTTCTGGAACCTGACCACAGACCTTCAGAATCTTCTTCAAGCCTGTTTTCGAAACATTTGTATTACAATTACATTCAAACACGTAATTTCAGTCCTTCTATCAGCCTGAAAGGAATTACAAAAACAATGTTTAATCTCTTTCTTGATACTACACTATACTTGTACACGCTACACTGTAGCTTTCCTGTAGCTTTTCAGTAGAGCATTGGCGCTTACAACGTCAAGGTCATGGGTTCAATTCCCAGGGAAAGCAAGAACTGATTAGAATAACAAAATGCAAATGCAATGTAAGTCGCTTTGGATAAAAGTATCTGCCAAATGCATAAATGTAAATGTACACTAGTGGTTCTCAACCTTTTGGACATCAAGGCCCCTCATTTTCAGTAACAATAATTGAAGGACAGATGACTTTTCTATTTTTTGTAATTTACTCTATTAGGATTAAGAAAAATAAATAAATAAATAAGTTTTACTTATAGCGTCTACCCAATAAATTTTGAGCCTGACATAAACGGAAAATGTATATTCATTGATAAATTACATGACTTTCCCAGGTCTTAAAATCGCTAGGCTTCCCTGGGATTTTAAAAACAGCTGGAATCCCAGTTCTTCAAATAAAAAAAGGTTATCATGCATATTACTAGGATACTGGCCGATTATTTGTACTTATAAAGCACATATTAATGCCTTATTCTGCATGACCATAGTCTATATCCTTTAGTCCTAACCACTACCGTACTAACTATTAATAAGCAGTAATCAGGAGTTTATTGAGACAAAAGTCATACTTGATAGTTAATTAATCATGAGAATTGGACCCTAAACTAAAGTGTCACCAAGAAGAAGAAAAAACAGGTTTTGAGGGGGTTAATTAAAATAAGAAATTTAGGCTTGATTTCACAGACATGGCTTAGATTAAGCCAGGATTAGGCTTCAAGTACGATAGTTGAGTAGCCTTTATAAACATGCCTCCGACAAAAAAATGATTACTGGTGTGCACAGAGACAAAAACAAATGGCACTGATACATTTGAAGATAAACAGCTAAAATGTGAATTTTAATCTGGGACTAGGTTTAAGCCTGGTCTTTGAAACTGGGGATTAGATGTTTAGTTGTTTTTGCTTATTTTAAACTATTTGAAATCATCTTGAGGCCCCCTTGGAAATTTGTTGAGGACCCCCAGTTCTACGTTGAGAACCACTGTACTATTACCGATGAATCTTACCGTGGTCAATGGTGAAAAGACATTTGCTGTTATCCGTGTCTTTTTTATCTTTTCTTGGCACATTCCTGGTCAGGAGGTTCAGGGCCTGGTCTCGGCCGTGTCCAGACACCTTCTTGCTTGCAATCATCTCCAACAAGGCAAGCAGGATATCCTTCAAGTCCTTACTGGAGTCTGTCAGTCATCAGACAAAAGCAGTTTGCACTATTAACACCAACATCCTATAGCAAATTGGTTCAAATGATCACAATCTTCACTAATGCGCCTCTGAATGCTCTTTTTCTCAGCACTCCTCTCTTACCGAGTACGAGGGCCTCTTCTTTGCCATAATTTCTCTGGTCTCCTCCGGCGAGGGAGTCATAGACACACTGGAACAGGTTTGCTGTTGCCAGAGCAATCTCTTCATTGTCCACAGCCATGATGCTGCATATTTTGCTAATTCCCACCATGTGGATGATGGCAGTTGCCTTTAAAATCCAAACACATTATTAACACAAACATTTATAAATAAAAGACTACAAACACAGAAAAGACCCCATGAAACTAAATGGGTGTTTTGTGGTTTTTATTGTATTCCTTACTATTTATATATATTATTTTATTGTATTCTTTAATGCATAAAAATCTTTATTTTTTCCTGGTACAAATAAAACCAAGAAAAATTAATAAATATATATTATACAGTGTCTAAATATATCAGGGCTCAACGCTAAGGATTTTTTTTCTACTGTTCTAGTCAGGACTGTGGTTTAAATTTGTACTTTTCCTGCCAAGATATGTACTGGCCCCATCACAAAACAAGTAATAAATAAACTAAAATAGTTATTGTTTTCACTGAGTTTTAGACAGTTTTAGTTGTGACTTCAAATTTCAGATGCCAGTGAGATTTCACAATTCTAGATTCCAATTCTAGACCAATTGTAGGTCTAACAGAAGTTTTCAGGTACCGAAATTGAAGTAATCAAATGTAAAATAACACTACATAGTATACACTGTATACATTAAATGTATATTAGTACTTACTAAAGTAAAAAAAGTTATTCAGGGAAGAGCAGTGAGGGAAATCCTTTAATGTTTAACTTTCTTTAAAATCAGGAATATTAGGCTACTGTCACTTTAAGATCTTAATGCCGGGATCCAATTGACCCTTTTTAAAGAAACACCCTGAAAGCAGCGTTAACTAGTTTTTCTTATTTGTCTTAATTTCTGGGATTTTGTTTCTGTTCCTCACCCTTGCTCTGTGGCCTATGCACATTCCTGACAGGGTCCGGATGGCAGCCAGAATCATCTCAGGTTTTCCTGTGTCAATCAGCTGCACAAGTAAAGGCACGCCATTGTTCTGGAATATTCTCTCGGCTCCTGCGTCCTCTCTGGCCAGCACAATCAGGTTGTTGGCAGCCTAGTAGACCCAACAAACATGTTGTTCAGTTTAACTGAGAAATATGTGCAAATAACATTCATTCAGTTTTGCTTTACTGCTTTTAAGCTAAAAAGAAACAGAGTTTCTAGGCAACTGTTCAAACCTTTTCTCTCTTTTCCTTATCTGATTCATCTGAAAATAGGATGTCGAACATGTTCTGCACTCTGGAGTCTGTTGAGAAGGTCGTTTTCAGCTGTGGGGAAAATCACATATGCTTTTTAGAAACTCCTATGTGCGTTACGTGAACTCAAAAGCATTTTGACAGAAACAATCCTGACCTTCTGTTGGATTTCAGCTCCGAGTCTTCTGAGGGTCTCGAGGAAGGTCTTGTTTTTAGGCTCTATGGTTGCACATCTCTGAACATCCTTAAAGGCCATGTCCAGTTTGCCAAGCTTCTCAAGCGCTTGGCATCTTCTGTACAGAGCCTTGATGTCTGCAGCGTCCAAATCAATTGCTGCAGTTGTAGAAAAGATACAAATCAGCATTCATTAGTCCTTTTTAATGGATCAAGAGAAACAAGATGTTTGATGGTATACTAAATTAATTTGCAAATCATACCTTTAGTGGCGTCTGAGGCTGCATTGTTATAATTTTCCTGGAAAACATATCAAATGAAATTCATGCATAAATATGTCCTGCATTGTGCATTCAAGTAATGTCGGTAAGATTGTGTTTATTGAATGCGACTACAAAGTCATAAATACCAGTGCGCTCAGGATTTTATTTGAACCTCAATCTTTACAAATTGGGGGTGTGTCTGTGAGAAACATGGCGGAATACCACAATACTTGTAGCCAATTGTAAGGCTTTTTAGTCTTTTATGACAAAATAAAATAATATGTCAATATAACATGGAATGATAAAGTTTACAATGGCTTCCTATATTCATGTAATAAAGTAAAATTGATGCACAATCTTTTTTTCATTTTCCAGAGGTAGAGTTAAAAAAAACATGTCATTCATTCATCTTTGGAACACAATTTATATATTTTTAATGAAATATGAGAGCTGTCTGTTCCTTGATTGACAGCTACGTGATTACCACTTTGATACTTCAAAAAGTTTGTAGATTGTAAAACGAATCCATATAAATTGAGAGGTTCAGCCCAAAATTTTCGGATGAGACCTGATCAATTTATGTGATGAGCAGCTTCATTTTGGTCTTTTATTCACATATAAACATTGATCAGTGAACATACGTAGAAGTTCAACCGTATTTGCTTGACACACAAAAACAAACCTCATTGGTTGGTCCTCAACAAACCTGGTTCTTGAGGAAGTTCAAACGTGCTGCATAACACAAGAACGAACCTCATTGGTTCTTGCAGAAGCTCAAACGTGCTGCGTAACATGAAAATGAACCTCACTAGCCCTTGCAGAAGGTCAATCGTGCTGCCTAACACAAAAGAATGAACTTCATTGGTTCTCACACATCAAGCATGTACACTTGAGCTTCTTTTTATGTTCACTGATCAATGTTTATGTGTGAATAAAAGTGTAAATTCAATCTGTTCATACTATAAAGCAATTGTGTCTTTTCAGAAATTTCAATTCATATAGATTTTTAGTTTTCTTAATGAGCATGTGTCAAAGTGTCGAAGTGTCAGTTGCGTACTGTCAGTGGAGGGACAGAAAACTCAGATTTGATCAAAAAGATCTTCATTGTGCTCCAAAGGTGAACAAAAATCTGATGGGTTTGGAACATCATGAGGCTGAGTAAAGTTCATTTTTGGGTGAGCTATCCCTTTAAGAGAAGGTTCACCGCCATCTTGCTCCAGCGAAAGGGATTTGAACTTCTAGGATGTAGACTCCTACCTTTTTCAGGAAACAGGCTGATCTGTTCCTGTAGATGACCGCAAGCGCTTTCTTGTCTTTGCATGCCTTTATGGCTTTAGTGTAGCTCTCAATGGCTTTGTCAATTTCTCCAGCTTGGAAATACTTGTTACCCTCATCCTTTAACTGGACTGGATCTCCAATTTCTCCCATCTATCAGAGAATGTTACAAATATATATATATATATATATGACAACATATTCAACAATTATGTTGTTTAGTAAATACAAATATAAAAAAACTATACCAAATACATATAATTATACTTCCACATTTGATTGATTACATTAATAATTGCAAACATTTTTGTATTACAAGTTGTCTGAAATGTTCATTTTAATATGCAAATGATGCAAGATTTAATTAAATATGCACAATTTTGCATACAATTCCAGAATTTAAAAAAATTCCAAACATTCCAGTGCAGAAACATTGGATAATTTCAGGTCAAAGAGTCAAAGATTTTTTTTACAGAGAAAACATTCACCATGATTTTAGGAATAAAACATAAAATCAGGAAAATTGTATATGAAAAAAAAAAACTTGTAAAACCTTCAGAATATAGATAGGAGTAAAACTATAAAGTTTGTTGTATAAGTGAAGCTGAAAAGGAGATTTCTGATTCAGTACATAAGGAAAAAAACAATTGGAATAATATAAAGTACAGTAAAAAAATTCCAATAGTCTGTAAACCCGTAATGAAAATCTAAAAAATTACCAATGCATGAAAAAAAACATTGTTTGCCTATAGTGTCTTGCCTTAATCATAAACCTTTAATTCAAACACATTCCTCAAACTTACCATTTAGGTGCTAATTTTCTCAAGGAAGCGGTCTGACACATGTTAACTCTGACTTTAAAGGTCTGACCCTCATGCCTTATTTGGGCAACAGTGTGGCCTCATAAGAGACAATACTCAACGGCATGGCAACTTCTTTTTTCTATAGATTGGAAATATGCCCCATTCTGTCTCCTATGATTTATGCATTCAAAAACAAGCAGTCATGCATGTGATTAAAGTTACATACCGTCACTGAAGTCAGTTCTGCTTCGTCTGAAGAGGAAAGTCTATTCTGTGTCAAAGTGTAGTTACTTGTAGTTTGGGTTTATCAGTTGTAACGCCCCCCCTCAAGAGTCACTTATATATATATCTTGCACATGGGGGGCACATACCAGGATAATGGATGGATCCATTTCATTGTGAGGGGAGGCACGATCTTCATCCATTCCACCTAGTGATACAAATGCATTATGCATCTTATCACTCACAACCTGAGATCATATCTCTTATGGTTTCTACCTGTTCCACATCATGCTGTTCAATTATTCCTGTTATTGTAGATTAAGTTTAGTTGGCAGATGTGTTGTCACCCCTTATATCAGCGAAATGGCTCGTCTCTGATTTGGTCTATTTATGGAGAGGGAATGACAGCTGAGAAATCAGTAGCAAATGTCCAGAGCCGCCTGATGGGAGGGGGAGGGAGGAGGTGTCTCCCAGCAGCTGGTGTGCTGGAGGTCTGACTGGTACTTTCTAGAATGGAAGAACTCTCTAAGATTGCAGAAAGAACTGGGGCAAGGTGTTACGTTCATAACAAAACATCCTGCAACCTTTCTGGTGTTGGTGAGAGTCACCTTTGTGTGATGTATTTATGGTCAGTCAATGTGCTGACTGACAACTTAACAAATATTTGAGCTTTTCTTTAATATGCATACACACACACAGTAGTAGCAAAATGTGATGACCGCAGGTGACTTTTGAAGGAAGATATTTTCAAAGATTTTTAAATATTTGAAATATGAAGGAAGAACAAAACACTAATCTTGACTAAGGTATTTATCTGATAAAATTATTTGGCCAAAAATGGCAAACTACTTTATTCATATTTTAATTAATGACAACATAATTAGTTATTAATAATTTGTTTAATTATGTTTATATATATATATATATATATAACCAGGAATATATAACCAGAAAATCCAAATCCAACAGTTGTCTTTATATCTATCTATCTATCTATCTATCTATCTATCTATCTATCTATCTATCTATCTATCTATCTATCTATCTATCTATCTATCTATCTATCTATCTATAGATATACTAAAAAAGTAGTTTTTTTTATTATT